>SSNP01000004.1:2669348-2690867 GCA_006937955.1 Pachypanchax playfairii | reverse complement strand
ATGAATAGTAAAAAAGAACAAGAAATAAAAATAGACATAAAAGACATAAAAGAGACACAGCGAGACACATTTAAAAATGTGAGGACCAAGCAACAACCCTAGGTTCTACTCTGAGAACCAGGCCAAAAATATTATGTGCACCCCTGAATATGTCGTTTCCCCACAAAACATAGTGACAGACAAACATACATACATGACCCACTATGATGCTAAAATAAATGTGTCTTTTATTTCCCACAGAGCATAGTGGCAGACAAACATCTCAAGGTCAGTTACGCTAAGCACATAGCAGACAGCATAAATGCATTACCTCTTACCGTGACACACGGACTGGAGAGCCTACAGTCCAGGCAGAGTAGCGTAAACCGGCTGGGCGTCCGTACGCGACCCACAGCAGACTCTGCCACGGAGAGGGGCTCCTCGTCTCTTGTAGTCTAATCAGACAAAGGCTGCGTGGGAATTAGGAGGGCCGGTCCCATTTCCCAGCCAGCCCTGCTTTTCTCACAAATTCTGCTTTTCTCACAGTCTCTGCTCCAAAAACATGTTTATGGAGCAGAGAATCACTCCCTTCTACTGAGGCATATAGTTTATACAAAAACAGCTGTCATAGAAAAACAACTCCCTTCTACTGAGGCAGACAGTCTGTACAAAAATAAGTTTCATAGAAAACCAAGTTATATAAGGAGACAATGTGACAAAAATTAATTAATACAGTCAAATCGGGACATTTTAATATTTCCCTTACAGCTTATGGAAAAGATTTTTGAAGGCAGACCTATATCACTTAGGCTTGAATAGGGAGGATTGTCAAATTTACCATGGTATGTTTTGCACGATGGGTGAAAGATTGTGTTTCTGTACAAGAAACCAATTTGTGATTTAACTTTAGAAAGCAAGTTACTAATATTAATGATAAAAGTAGGTGAAATGTTTGAGCCAGATACCTAAAGACTTGTGCCAGTGTGCTTGTGCAATGTAATACCAACCAAGGAGGAGATACTGAAGTGAGAGAAGTCAGAAGAAAAACCATGAAGTTGGTTTTGTTTGTGTTTTAAAAGAAAGTGAAGTTTGGAGAATAAATGTTGGAAACTGTTAAGGCTTCATGATCTGGAAGACAGATTGGTGTTCAGGGTTTGACCAGATGTGTCTAAAATCATGTCATCAGCAAACAGGATGGACAGTGGTATTTATGTAGATTTTAAATATGGACCAAGTATAGACCCCTGAGGAACACCCATATGCCCCTTTCAGATAGGCCATAAAAAACGGTAACATTCCCGTGTTCATCCATTTTGCTTTTGAGTCTGAAAGCACTGTTCCGGATTCGGACAGCATAATCTGTTTTGGAACCTAGTAACAAGAGTGGGCATTCTGGCACATGGTGTTTGCGTTCAAAACAGTGGCGAGTCTGAAGAGACAACTCCGGTTAAAGACCCGATTGAATTGTCTGCAAATATTCCCGAACGTCTGTCTGAAAATGGCTTTAGATAGACGCAAAGGATCAGACCGATAAGTCCGGCTCACAAAGACACAATTTAAACCACGCCAGGCTATCTTCTGTCATGCATGTGTTTTCTGCCATATATAGAAGTCTAGAGCTCTTACAGGGCAGGTCTGATCTGTTTGATAGACAGATGATGAAAAGCTACTTTTCAATAGACATCACTCATGTAAATAACCAATCTATCATCCTGCCTTTCTTTCTATACACCGTCTCTGTCCTGGTCAGTATTTGTGACTTGAAGCCTGTCTCAGGTGGCGTTGTGAAATATGCAAACTTGCTGCTTTAAAAATCAAGCACTGTCACCCAAAGAATTATTTTGGTTCAGTGAATCTGTTGCAGTAATGGAAAATCTGTGTTGCTTCAAAAATTCTGCTCTTTTGTATGGACTTCCTTTGATAAGCCGACTCTTATGGCTTCCAAATGACTCTTCATTTAGTATCACTCACAGCCCTTTATTTGTACCCAATTTAGTAATTATGAATGGTTTTTGTTTTGAAAAGCAATTTTTTTAAACTTAGTCACTGAAATGCAGCCAGAGGATGCTTTTATTATGGTTTTCGGTATCACTACACTCAATGTCTTTGGAGCATCTTCCCTTTTTTTCATTTTACATGATGGTATGATCTTAGTGTGTTTTTGCTTGTGATTTGCTGCATGATGCACCCATCAAAATGAAGTTCCACACCTGATTGCATGGATTTCTAGCAGAGCAGGAGTGATGCTGGTCCACGCTGGTCAGGAGGAATGAGCTCTTAGTCCAGCTCTTTTATTAAAAGACAGATGACTAATCTTCCTACTCAGACAAAATAAACCTTCCTTATACCTGCTGGCAGGTTTCACATGAGTGATTTAAATTTTTCATGTGCACATCCACTCATGCAAAGGATTGCATTTGACTGTTTCATGTCTTCTGTCCCCATTTAGCTGCTTTCAGTAGGTTTTTCATGGTTGAATGATGTTAAAGTACACGTGTGTTTGAGTGCAGGCTTGTTTTCATGTAAATGATTTTTCTGATTTAGAGCAAAGATTAGATGACTAATCCACAAATTCTTCTCATATTGTTGTGGGTTTTATGTAAGAGACCGTCTGAGTTGGATTTTTAGGATCAGACTGTCTTACGAGGTCCAAAAGGGCACTTACATAAAAACAAACAAAAAAAATATCAAAGATTAGTGTCAGCTCAGTTCATCTATGTGCTTCATTAGCCAGGGGCTATCTGAGTACCAGGAAGTGAGCACAAAGGCTCTCAGTTGAAGCACTATAGATTTCATGAATATTATTAGTATTGTATATAATTCTTACAGGCACTAAGCAATCGTGTTAATCATATTCCCTCCAGTGATAAAAGGCCTGCTTTATTTTGTATTTCTGTGGGTGATTTGGATGTTTTTTATGTTTCAGATGGGAGAAGCTGTTGGAGAAACTGATTCCTCAGTGCCCTCTAAAGATGATTTCCACACCTTCGATGAGTGGAGGAAGCAAGTTATGGAGGTGGAGAAAGAGAAAAGTAAGTGCATAGCTGACGCAACCAATAACAGAAAAAAAAAAAATCACATCAACAGCTGAACACAATGATTCATTAGGTTTTAGCAGGTTTGTGGTAATGCTAGAATTTCTAAAACATTGATACTGATAACCAGGAAAGAACTTGATATAAATGATGAGCCTCAAAGTGGGATTTGTTTTGTTCAGTTAGCGGATTTATTTCTATGTCTAAATATTTTATCTTGCCACACAAAGCCATATTTGGTGGTTTGTGTGTTTCTCTGAGGCTTGTGTTTTTTTCACCCACTCTGAAATGTGTCTAATGTTGACATTCTTGTGTCCAGGTCAGACTCTCCACACCTCAACTAGCAGCAGCCCTCATCCGGTGAAGAAGGTCCAGAAAAACTTCAAGAATAATTACGCCTCTGTGGAGTGTGGTGCCAAGATCCTCTCTGCCAACAATGAGGCCAAGGTTACACACACACATCAGTTCTGTTAGCAGCTAACAAAGCACACACACACGGGTTCAGATTTCATGCTGACAAGCTGTAAAAGTAGATGCATGAATCTTAAAAGGTGCTTCTGTATTAGATTTGTATATATGTGTAATCATAATGGCACTGATCTGAATTTAATGTGATATTTATACTTTTATTTTTTCAGAGTACTTCTGCAATTCTTATGGAAAATATGGATCTTTATATGTTAAATCCATGCAGCAACAAAATCTGGTAGGTGACGTGATCCACAGCAGGATAAAACAGCTTGTTTCAGGTGATTTAAACTTTCTGTGTTCTCTTCAGGTTTGTGATTGAGCTCTGTGAGCCCATTCAAGTCAAACAGCTCGACATCGCCAACTTTGAGCTTTTCTCATCAACTCCTAAAGATTTTTTAGTTTCTATCAGTGACAGGTACGTTTTCCTTGTTTCCTACAATAAAAAAGCAAATGTAGTAGTCATAATAATAATAATAATAATAATAAGGAAAAGTGATTTTAGTGTGCCTGAGAAGGATCATAGCATCAGAGATTTGGTCACAATTACTTGTTCAGCAAGTTCTGGAGCCAACCATAATTAATTCCTAATTATTTTCATTCAGTAATTGTAGCTGCATGAACGTCAGGTATTGTGCAAGCTTTAAACATTTACTGTAATTTCAAATGCCACAGAGGTTTTAGTGATTTGGTTACCAGAATGAAAAGGTCACTGTGTTTGTTCCCCAGAGTTTCACTAATTTGGAGACATTTAAAGTAGAAAACAGCTGATTTATTCCAGACCTCTTCACGAGACCCTTCAGTTGATCTTATAGACCCAGTGTGGCGTGTTGTCACGAGCACCTGTTGTCTCCGTTTTCTATTGGTTAGCAAAACTCCCCAGTGTTGATTGAAACGCTGCATTTAAATGTATGGAAAGTTTGACAAGTAAATGTAAATAATTCCAAATTTTGGCAAGGTGTTTTATGCATGTGTATATGAAGGTTCATTAAGTTTTTAATGTTTATAGATTTCTTAAAGACAAATAGGCTAAACTTTCATGTCATAGAGCCGTTCACTGCAGATACATCAACAACTCTGAATGTGTAGAAGCTTTCAGATCAGTCAGGAGTATTTTTATTACATTATACGTATGATTCCTTGTACTTTTAGTACTAACTCCATGAGTAATACTCAGCAGTGCTTATTACTGTATGTCTTGAGCACGTAGCCGCCTCCCACCTCACTTTTACTGGCGCATGTTGAGCAATATTAGCATAAACAAACTTAGAAGCTACATTCCACAAAATGTCTCTATTACCCAGCTGTTCAGGTGATGTGGGCGCTCATGACAGGTCCATTCATTTTATCAAGAGAAACTTGGTTCAACTCACCAACATCCGTTTGTTCATGCCCCACTAACATGTAGTTAGCTGAGAGTTTCAGTGTTCTGGGTATTTGATCCAGTTACTGTAAATATTCATTAAACATTTTCCACTTGCTGTCTGGCTGCAACTTCCCAGCGTTCACTCAGGATTGATTCTGGGTTGTTGCAACGTCTCACCTCAAACAGGTAATTAACCAAATACTTTTGAAAAGCAACACAGTCTAAATGCAGCATTTCAGCACTTCGTCCGACTCTGGCTTAATTCAAACTTCACCACTTCCATTGTTGTTTGACTGCACAGCCCATAAATCTGGAATCCAAACAGAAACATTCAATAGGTCCATTATCTGTAAGTCTAACAGAATCCCAGCTGCAGTTGTTTGTTTAGGAGTTTACTCTCAGGATTTATTCTCAACCCAGTCGCGCTCCACAATTAGTAAATAAGTTCCACCCTTTGGCCTCAAACAGCAGACCTCCAGATAACATGAATGCAGTTTTGTTTACAGCCACCGTGTGTGAGAACATGTCAGATGGTTGAAGTAATTCCTTCCTGCTCTGTTTGCAGATATCCCACCAATAAGTGGGTAAAGCTGGGCACTTTCCACGCGCGCGATGAGCGGATAGTCCAGAGTTTCCCTTTGGATGAACAGCTTTATGCCAAATATGTGAAGGTCTGTTTTTTAACAATAACAAAACTGAAAAGGGTTTTATGCATGAACAGGAAGTACATTCATTCTCTTCATTAGAGCTAGAAATAAGTTTCTACAGGTTACATCTGAAGAATCTTTTCATGACTCTGTAGTTAATTAGCCATGTGACCAGAGTGTAACAACATGTTTGATGTGACAGTTTCTTTTATAACGTCCGTCAAATAAATGTGAATTTAGTTCCCATGGAGATGTGTTTATACTTTGTACCTGCCTGGGTAGAAGTAGTAGATACATTCCTAATCAGTTGTTTAAGTGTATTATTAGATTAAAGCAGAACTAAGTAAGTTTTTTCACCTCAATAAATGTTTTCTAGAGTCCCTGTGGGGGTAAACAAGGACTTGGCGGGGTGATTCGTGGGTCCCTCCCCTCCCTCCGGGGTCTGTGTCCTGAAAGCAGCACTTGCAACTTTCAGTGGATCGGACCCGACTAATCTCGCGAGAACAAACCTGCTTTACGGCACTCACACTCACGTACATAAATACAAGCATGAAGCCCTTGCCGTTGTTAGCAACGCCACCCTTAGGAGCGCAAAGATGACAATAATACTCACCTGTCGAGACATTTTCTTGGTTTTGTTTTTCTTTCTTCTTGCAAAAGCGTTCTCTGCACGTTGTTGTTGGGGGGGCGGCGGCGGGGTGGAGGGGGTGAGGGGGGGTTGCGGCGGCGGCGGGGGAACGTTACGACAGTGAGCTTTCACAGGGGACCAGTAGGGGGAGAGCGAGAGCAAAACTTACTTAGTTCTGCTTTAATGTGTTAGTACTGCTGTAAATAAGATTGTTAGTATGAAATTAATAAAACTGTTGAAGTGTTTTATTTATGGCATGAAAGTTACATTGTGTGACATGATTGCTGCATCTTTTCTTACCAAATATCACCAAATTTCTGTCTGTTCGTGGTTCATGTTTGTATGAATAAACTAATAGCAGAGGGTTTTTGTGATGATGGCTGGTTACAATCACATTCACTCTCGCTCTGTAACTCATTGTTTTTATTAATGGGTCATTTGATTTAATCATTTTTATGTTTTTACACATTTTTATTCATTTGATAACAGAAATACATTTTTTACATCAAATTGAAACATTCAATACTTCCAGTGAGATAAAACTGGATTGTATTCATCTGAATGTGTGTGAATATAATGAATGAGCTTCATTAATTCACTCTTCTTCACTTCATGTAAAACATGTGAATGTTGTTATAGTCAGCGTGAGGAGTGCATGTTTTCTACAAGTTTACTCTCATTTCTGCACTTTACTCTATAGCATTAGATCTATTTATTTATTTATTTTTATTTGTGCGCGTGTGTGTGTGTGTGTGCATGTGTTGTGTAGACCTGATGTTGCACCTTTTTGGCTCTTTAGACAACCTGTTCAGTGTCTTGCCTGTGACTGACTGTGACAGCATGTATCTGACCTTTTTTTTTTTTTTTTTTTTGAAGCTGTTTGCAGATTCTTGACTTGCTTGTAGCGCGATTATTCTTGACGGATTTTCTTGTTTTCTTTCTCTCTTTCTGTCCCTCTTCTGTCTTCTGCTCACATCAGATGTTCATCAAGTACATAAAGGTTAGCACTCTTCTCTCTGTCAGAGGTGATAACACATCTAATGACAGCTTCAATCTGTATTTGCTTTATTTATTATGAGAAACTATGTTAGCAGAATGTATTTGGTGTAAACTATATTAAATAAATGGAGTATAGACTTGTGATTTAGTTCAAGTTTGGACACTTTGGGTTTTCATTTGGTGGATAAGGGATTTTAGAATGGGCATAAAAGGTTTTTGTTAATTATTGACATGAAACTTTGTAGATTTGATCATTTTAACACTCTTTTCTCCTGCAGGTTGAACTTCTCTCACACTTTGGATCTGAACACTTTTGTCCCCTCAGTCTATTCAGGTAGTTTCATTATTTATAATATAAAAAATGATCTTTAAGATTAAAAACTTTAAGTGATGGTTCAGATCTCTTGAACTATGTTTCTATAAAAAGGTTATGAACAATGAATATTTGACCATTTATGGAAAACTCGTTGAACAACCTCAGTATGGAGATAAAGAGACTAGTTCTAATGATAAAAACCAACTAACAGCTCATCAACAAACCTAATATGTAAAGTATTTTTTACAGATTTATGTAAACACTATTATATAAACCATCACCGTCATTTTCATACAACGTTTTTATTCCAGCTTAAATATGATAAAATGTCTGTGTTACATTCTGACTTGGAGCTCTTTCGCTAATATATGCTGCAAAAAACCTGGAGTTGTAAATAACAGTGTAATGCTAAATCATCAGCAATGCGTACGTTTCTGATTATGAGATTAGTGTCGGTCCAGCGTGGTCTGGCCTTTAGCTCATGTTTCAGGTCTTAATTAATCTTTTTCCTTCTAAATGAGGTCGTTATAAAGAGCTGGGTACATCAATACAACCTTTTCACAGAATCCCACTTAAAGCTGCTATCCATAATTTGCATAACAAATTAGCTTATCATGTTTTTTTCATGCCCATTAAAAATGTTTTAACACAGCATGGAGAAAAATATGTTATGAAGATTAAAAAAAAAACAACCAATCAGATGGTTCGGTCTGAAAGAAATGATTGAACAGTCTCTCCAGCGATACGGACGTCTGCATTTATTTGGCTTCTGTGCTCCTAAAAAACTGAGACATATTACTGCAGCACACCACTGCTGGGAGTGTTCGCCGCTCTACCATGTCACAGCAGGAGAAACAGCTGCCGGCTGGTTCCGCATCAGGTTCAGGACAAAATGACAATGGCTACGTTTACATGCGCCAAATTTCCCCAATCTGATTAAAATCTTGGTCGATCTGAATTCCCAAATCCCTGTTTACATGGACACTAACTGAAATGATCTGATCATGTCATGAGTACACATGCACCAAGCACTCAATCAGGTTAAATGAGTTGAGCATGCGCACAGCGAGTTGACTTTCCGGGGGAAGAGAAAAGTAAACAAACTCCGTGCTTTCTGCACGTCTTTCCCGCCCCATCGTGTGCTCGATCTGACTCACGTTATCCCCAATATGGACCCTCTGCGGGTAATTACCTTTATGTTTGGGTTTTTACTGGTCGCATTAACCAAGCTAGCGGCTGAATACATATTGCTACTGCTCCTCCACCACAGGAGAGGAGAGCAGGATGACAGGATGACTGCACCAGCAGACCACTTCTGTTTACCTCCTGCTATGTTTTCTACTTGGGTCTGCGAAAGCAGAAAGACGTCACGCTGAAGTTGTGCGCATGCGCAGTGGGCTTTTTTCACCCTTTCTTTCCGAATGGGTGTATACATGCACGTCTATCCGAATGAAGATTGGACAAAACCACCCCTCTCGATCGGAAGTAAATTTCTTTCGGATCAGGCTGCATCGGATCAAAACATTCTGATTGACGTGTTTACATGACGTCTTTTTTATCCGATTGGGCGTTTATTCCGATTAAATGTGCCCATGTAAACGTANTTCCCCAATCTGATTAAAATCTTGGTCGATCTGAATTCCCAAATCCCTGTTTACATGGACACTAACTGAAATGATCTGATCATGTCATGAGTACACATGCACCAAGCACTCGATCAGGTTAAATGAGTTGAGCATGCGCACAGCGAGTTGACTTTCCGGGGGAAGAGAAAAGTAAACAAACTCCGTGCTTTCTGCACGTCTTTCCCGCCCCATCGTGTGCTCGATCTGACTCACGTTATCCCCAATATGGACCTTCTGCAGGTGATTACCTTTATGTTTGGGTTTTTACTGGTCGCATTAACCAAGCTAGAGGCTGAATACATATTGCTACTGCTGACAGGATGACTGCACCAGCAGACCACTTCTGTTTACCTCCCGCTATGTTTTCTACTTGAGTCTGCGAAAGCAGAAAGACGTCACGCTGAAGTTGTACGCATGCGCAGTGGGCATTTTTCACCCTTTCTTTCCGAATGGGTGTATACATGCACGTCTATCCGAATGAAGATCGGACAAAACCACCCCTCTCGATCGGAAGTAAATTTCTTTCGGATCAGGCTGCATCGGATCAAAACATTCTGATTGACATGTTTACATGACGTCTTTTTTATCCTATTGGGCGTTTATTCCGATTAAATGTGCCCATGTAAACGTAGCTAATGTCAGTTGTTTGTTGTTATATTGTTTTTACTTACCGGTGATTCCAAACCTGGGGGGGCGTGGCTTAGGAATTCTACGACAGGAGGGGCTGAGAGTTTTGTGACTTTGTTTACATTTGTTGACATTTTAAGCTAGGCAATTTGAAATCGGGTATATCACCTTTAAACTTTTACTTTTAACTTCCTCTCTGTCTAAACTAAATTCTGTTCAAAGCTCAACAGTCTATGGAAGAACATTTAAATATCTCAATGTGATTGTTTTCTACTGTTTTTGAAGAAGAAACAATTTCACATTTACTGTGTCGCTGCAGCATAAATCTACTGTTGTGTTCGTCCTTCACTTCTTTATATCTGCTGCAGTTAACAAGTTGTTTTTAACTTGGTAAAGATTTTATTATTTTGTATAACAACATGATGTCTGTTGAAAATGAATTTACTGTTGAAGTTTATTAGTTTACACCTTCGTGTCTTATCCAGTCATCTTTTGCAGCGTTCAGTTTTTAAGCCCCTCACTCAAACAACAGGAAGCTCATGTATGACAGCTTGTAGCCGTCCAAGAAACTGCATTTGTTTCTGTAAGAAAAGTTCAAAGGTTTGACTCTCTTTCTGATGCCCCGAGTCACGACTCTGTTTTATTTGCAAATGCACATTTTTGCCCTCAGGGTCATCGGGAACGCTATCGGAAGGTTTTTAAAAGCCTTTAGAGCTTGTAGCATTTTTACAAGATTGCCAGTAAAGATTTCTGACAGATAATCTACAGAACGGATCTGAGAACATGTCAGAATTATTCCTGTTAGGCTTTAAAATACCTACAAAATTCTTAACATGTTTTTCTGTAAACGTGATGAGAGACTGGTTTGTTGAGCTCCTTTAACACAGCGTTTGTGTATGTTGTGTAGAGTGTTTGGTACCAGCATGGTGGA
This sequence comes from Pachypanchax playfairii, assembly GCA_006937955.1. Taxonomy (NCBI): domain Eukaryota; kingdom Metazoa; phylum Chordata; class Actinopteri; order Cyprinodontiformes; family Aplocheilidae; genus Pachypanchax; species Pachypanchax playfairii. The sequence continues at coordinate 2,680,246 of SSNP01000004.1, read as the reverse complement.
GGAGTATGAGGAGATCGCAGATTCCCAGTATCCCTCAGAGAGACTGGAGTACCTGGATGAAGATTATGGTAAAATGCTGCAATAATCTCCACACTTTTTTTCCTCAATCAATAGGAGACGAGTGCAATAAAGCTGCTTCACTCTGTTAAACATTAAAATACAAAGAAATCTAATTACGTTTTACAAATTAGCTTCATAATTCCCTGATAAAAGTTGATCATCAACATCTGTCTTCCAGCTGTCTTTGTTTCCCTCTTTTTTTTTCACATGAATGGGGTTTAATTTTAACATGCTGGAGGTCCTTTTTTTTTTTTATATCTGACTCCTTGTGTGTTTCCCTTCAGACTATCCTCCTGGCTACCAACCATCAGAGGAAAAAGCCTCGAAAAATCTGCTCGGTTCAGCAACCAGTACGTAAACACACACACACACACACACACACACACACACACACACACACACACACACACACATGGATTTTATAAATGAAGACATGAAACTTTTATTAATGCTGCAGTCGAATGTTTTATTGTTATTTGAACCTACTTCCTTGTTTTTAGGTTGCTAAAACTTTAGTTGCATAACTTTTTTCTTGAGCCACAAAACTCATCATAAATACACTGGAGACTTTCTGTCTCCTGAACTGGCAACAAGCAGAACTGATGCATCTTTTCTAAACCTGCTCCAACCAGAAAACCACTAGCATCATCCGAGATCCGAGGATCCGGTAGTTCTGTTTCTTTTGCTGGGCGTAGTTGGAGAGAAGTGAACAAAGCTGTCAGAGAAATTGCATGACATGTATAAAAAAGAGAAACTGTCTTGAGGCAGAATGTCGACATCAAAGAAGATAATGAGTGTGAAAAATAAAAACGGTTGGCAGAGCTCGTAGTTTCTCTTTGATGTGAGTTTGGCCTCGAGCTTCTGCCTATTGGAAATCACGGTTGCATAAACGACTTGTGTGGGCGTGTTTCTTTTCTTTTAGATGCCATCCTTAACATGGTTAACAACATCGCTGCTAACGTGCTCGGTGGCAAGCCGGAACTGGAAGGTGGAGCAGAAACTGGAGGTACTCACTCTTTACTCTGTTAAGTAATAATGTAATCCTTATTTTCCATATTAATCCTGTCGTTTAACTCAACATATTTAATCACTAGAGCTTTTCAGCTCTTACCTTCATCAGCATGTTTGAGGTTGTTTTAATAATAATCATTAAGCTACATACAGAAAAGACACCTAATTTATAAAATAAATTCAGCCATTTTGACGTGTTTCTGTGTAAAAGCTGTAAATAATAATGTACCTGTTGTACACAGCTTCCTGAACAGCCTCAGTTTGGTGAAACAGAGTTTACGTTCAGTAGGACCGATGAGCTAACAGCTAACATGCAGATACTGTCATCATAAACAGCTCAAGTCTCCAAAATCTCATCGTCGTTCAGTAAAACGTTTAAAACATTTACACGTCTGTCAGTTTCCCTTTACACATTTACTTACATGGAATTTTGTGCTTATTTAATAACCTAATTATCCCCTGTAGCAGTGAAATGTAGCACTTCCAGGGGGTCTGGGGTCACATCCTGCAGAAGGTTCCTAAAATAACGTGTAACGTGAAAATAACAGCATCAAATTATTCATTACTTTTACACAGACGCTCACTTTCAAGTGGCCAAAATGTCCCTTTAATAAAATAATCAGCATCATCTTTAATAATTAATTTCTGCAAATTCTCTTAAATTATTTAATTGGTGCAGGTATATTAAAGAGGCTGTTTTCACACCCACTATGAAGGTAAAAACACCTGTGAAGCTAAAATATTCAACAGAAAAAGGTTTTTAATGGAAGGGCCAATGGAAGGGTTTGTTATTGTAACGTATTGATATAGATTCTTATTCTCATCGTGGCTTTTCAACGTGCTCGTCATGAAGATCCAGTTGCTTTGAATAAATACATAAATACTTATAATAAATATTTTATTTTACCAATAGAACATTAAAACCTGTGTCTGTTCCTGAAACTGTTCTCTGTAAAGGAAATAAGATTCTGTAACAACTCATCCAGATCTGATGCTTTGTGAAAAGTCTAATTTTAGTCTGATGATGTTTTTACTTTGACCTCCTTTTAAATCTTTTTTTAGTTAAAGAAAAGAAAACTAACTGTGACTCTGAAATGAATCTCTTTGTCTTCTTTAAGCAGCCTCAGCTTATTCAGTCAGCATGAAGTAGAACAGGTTCAGTCATATAAAACACTCCGTCATTTCCAGATAACTGTCAATAAAACATTTCACTGCAGCCTTTGAGTTTGTGTAACATCCAGTTTTGCACGCCATAAGGATGTTTACACAATAAATCATCAGTCCCTCCTAATAACGTATTTTTATATTGTGTTATTTAAGTAGAAAATAGATGTATTTTATTAATAGGTTGCTTCTCTTCGAGCATTCTGCTCGTTCTTCTAGTTTATTTAGAAGGTTTTCAGCATGTTGTTTAGATGAACTGCTTCATGACTCGGTCAGTCAGTGTGAGCGCTGCACATCCTGAACCTCCATGTGTGTCTGCAGGAAGAAGCAGATGTTTGTTCTGCTGCTGAAGGTTTCCTGCAGAGTCTCAGCCGAACTTTGGCAGTGTGTGTTTGACTTGTTGGCACAGAGCTCAGCTGTGTTAAGCCTGCTCTTAGTTTGGTTTACCACACGGAGAGCTGCATGAATATCACTCTGACTCAGCTGTTTTACACCAGGACAGAGTCAAAGAGGATTAAAATGATTTTCATACATCAGTTTTCTTTTTTACACTCATGTTTCTACATTTATTCAGTGCACTTATAAATAAAACAGCTTTAGAATGTAAACTTTATAAAAACTTTTTTCCATCTAAAGGCGGCTGTCCTCAATGTGTTTTATATCTCTAAAGTTACTCTGTTGATCTAGTTAAAACTAACAGAACGCTGTTTCCCGGTTCTTTAATAGCAGAGTGACGTGTTTCACTATGGTGGTCGCTTCAGCGTGAAACACCTACAAAAACTCAAATACCATCATGTCTGTCTGGGATGAACCTGAACCACACAGACACAATGAGACCTGAAAAAAACAACTAATCAGAGTGACGAGGCCCAACTCGCTGCTGCACAGTGTTCTGGACTGATCCAAGGCTCAGATATGACCACGCCTTCACACGTACGCGGGTCTCCACAGCCTTACAGTTAGAAGACAAACTTCCAGCTTCCACAATCCAAACATGGAGCTTCCTGCTGTTTATCCTCCTCCTTTAGTTTCTGGTTAGGGTCTAACATGAAGTTGTTTCATCTCTTACTGTGTTCAGGTGTTTGTGTTCTGCTGCCAGTCTGTTCATTGTGATGTTGTTTAACTCTCAGGTAATTTAACAGAAGAAGGAAGTAAAAAGGACTCAGACGTTAAAGCAGGTGGAACTGAAGTTGATCTGTAAGAACAAAATCAAAAAAGATTTTAAATATTTTTATTCTTTTAAACATTTTCTCACATTGTTTTGTATTTTTCTCAGATCTGAGTCTGGAAAACCTGAACAGCCTCCTGTGGAGGAGACTTCCGTCTCCAGCGACTCACCCACACCTCTAGAGTCCTGCGAGGACAGACAGATTGTCACACTTGTAGAGGATGAGGAGGATGAAGATCTCAGGCAAACTGTTATTCTCTTAGAGGAGGAAGAGGAGGAGAAGACTGAGGAAAGATTGAAGAGGGAGGCTGACAGGAACCAGTGGGAGAGTCAGACGTACTGTCCTCTCTCGTCCTTCTCCTCCTTGTCTTTGTCCTGCATGGCCACCCTGCCAGAGCTGCTGCATCGCTGGTGCTCAGCCCGGCTAGCCAAGGAGAGGCTACGTAGCGTCAGGAGGAGACAGCTTAGTCCTCACACCCCCCCTGCTGTACTCACCCATGTCTCCACACACTCTCCCCTGCTGGTCCCTGCTCCTTCACCCACCGAGGAGACACTTCCTCTCACAGAACAAGCTCCAGAACCCGAAGCACCTGTTGAGAGGATGTCTCCAACTGAGGTACAGATGTCTCAGTCATCTGTTGGACACACTCAGGAGACGAGCATCGTCCTCGAGCCTAGCAGAACCTCCCCCATCCCCACTCACACCTTTACATCCTCTCAGAGCTCCTTGACTCGGCTCGTCTCCACACAAGAGGAGAAGCTTTTACCTTCTGTTAAAGATGCAGCTCTGGACCCTGTCCCCACACCCCCCCTCCAAACTGTCTCCATCCCTGAGACGCAGCAGGTCAGCAGCTCCACCGTCACTCTTTCTCTCAGTTCTCCTTCACAGCCTCTGTCCTCTGAGAAAACCTCGAGTGTCACGGTCCCATCTGTCAAAGATCAGCCTGTTGTGTCTCTTCCCACTGCGTCGAGACCCGAGGACTTCGTCCCCCCTCCCACTGAGCTGCCAGCTGCCGTCCCACCGTCTGATACCCACACAGACACAGTTAAATCAGACACTGGTGGGGACACACAGAGACTGAATACTCACACTCCTCAGATCCAAGGGGAGCAGGGGGACCCCCTCTCCCAGACAGGAGAGCCCCACCGGGGGGAGGACTCGGTGGAGGGGGATCTTATAAACACTAACGGGATCGGCAGCATGCAGCGGACAGCAACAGACTTCTACGCAGAGCTGCAGAACGGAGGAGACTACGGCGGCGCAGCAATAAACGGAAACGGTGTGTTGTTGAACGGAGGAGCCGTTCACGGGTCGAGCCAGAAGGAGAGCGTGTTCATGAGGCTGAACAACAGGATCAAAGCTCTGGAGATGAACATGAGTCTATCCAGCAGATACCTGGAGGAGCTGAGCCAGAGGTGAAATACTGAGACATGAACATCCTGCACAACCTGTTTGATTCTGTGCTGGAGATTCACATGAGTTTCTTCCTCTGCAGGTACCGTAAGCAGATGGAAGAGATGCAGAAAGCCTTCAATAAGACCATCATCAAACTGCAGAACACCTCCCGGATCGCTGAGGAGCAGGTCACTTCAAAACACCAACAGTAAACAGCTGATTCATGAGACGAGCTGGTAACTGAGTGACTGTTTATGTAACAGGACCAGAAGCAGACTGAGTCCATCCAGGTTCTTCAGAGCCAACTGGAGAACGTCACCAAACTGATGCTGAATCTCACCGCCACAGTGAACCAGCTGCAGCGAGAGGTAACATGCTGTGATGTTCAACTGTTGCTTCAGTATTGGATCGATTCACAACACACAACAAAACAAGTAACACACTCCACATGCAGGTAAAATGTTTGTGTGTTTTCTAAAAGTTTCATTCTGCAAGTGAAAGATTTGTAAAGTTAAAATCACCTGGAGCAACTTTAGATGTTCGGATGATTCTTCAGATGTTACCATAACGACGTCAGAAAACACACATCTGTTGTGTAGAGCAGTGTTTCCTCTTGAACTGAGGGGGTGTGGCCTTGTTGAAACAGTTTAACCAGCTGACTGAGCTGTTAAAATCCGATCAGTCAGCTGGTTAAGAACAAGCAAACGCTCCTGGTGAGAGTTAGAAAAGTCCCTGCAGAGAAAACCGCTGGGTCTTTGAAAGCACCATTCTGCTCTGCTTTCTGACTGATTCTTATCTTATTAACATGCTTTAGAGATAAAACGGTCTCAGCTGAATACTCGTCAGAGGAACCACGTGTTGAACTTCTACACTTCCAGCTTTAAAATGTTTTTAACAGGTTCTGGTGAAGTGTAAAAACTGGAGAAAGTGAAAATTACTGTAATTTTGAAGAAATATATGAAAAAAATGGTAATAGGAAGTAGTTTGTGTTTCAAGACTTCATTCACGATGGCCAGAATGAAGAGGACCTCGTGTTCTGTACTGCAGTTTACTGAAGATTTCCTGACAATACTGATAATCTGAGGTTATTATCCAAAAGTCTGAAATTAAAGCATGAAAAACGGAGTGTGCACGTCTACAGGAGTCTGTAAGTTTGAGCTAATTTCAGGTTGAGCTGCAGCACCCAGCTCGTAAAGTTTGGATTATAAAACAACTCGCCTCCTTCTTTTGGCTTCGAACCTCTGAACAACTGGAGCGACTCGTCTTGTCGGGAGTTTTAAACAGAAAGCTGCAGGAGAAGCAGCAACTTGTAGTGTCGAGTGATTAACCTGAAACATATTATTATCATCACTCATCAGAACTTTTTATTAGACAAACATTCTAATACATCACCTTTAACGTTCTGCTTATAACACCTGCTGATCTCATCATCAAAGTATTAGATGGTGTGTTTAAACAGAACTACTGGAACACATTCCTAAGAGCATGTGGACGTGGACAAGTTCTTCTTTTTGGGTCCAGTGAATGTAAATATATACAGTTTGCTGTTTACTGAAGGTAAAGTCTGAACTCACTGACCTTCAGAGATGTTTGTTCTGGTTTAAGTAGAAAACAAATTTTCATTCAGTTTATGTTTTAAACTTAACGACGTTCTGTTGAAATTCACTGGAATCAAACTTGTTTCACTGTTTTTATAAATTGTGAAAGTCACACAGAGTAAATCCAGATGTTTCTGAGTAAGGTTGGATGATGTATGGTGTCACACAGCTGCTTTCTTCTAGGATGGAATTCCATTTAAAGTTGTGTACCATGTTACTTGTGTTTAGTTCTCACCACAAACATTTGTTGGTCATTTTTATGACATTGTTTTGCAGACAGTGTTTATGTCTTCGATGTAAAACTTTGTATTTAATTCTAAAACAATCTGAATTTGAGATAATTTATAAAACATGTTATTTTTCTCGTGCAAACATCTGTCTTGTTTCTCTGCAGGTTTCTGACCGTCAGAGTTACCTGGTGGTCTCCCTGGTTCTGTGTCTGCTGCTGGGTCTCCTGCTGTGTCTGCAGAGCTGCCGCAGCTCGTCTCCCAGCCCTAAGACAAACCCCGCCCCCCTCCCCAAGAGCAACCACTACCCCAGCCCCAAAAGGTTCGCCTCGCCCTCTTTCTATAAAACACACACAAATGTTAGATTTCCAGTGAACGTGTTGGAATGTCCCAGAATTACTCAGCTGTTCTTGTTAGATCTCTGGAACATGCTGGTGTTTTGTTTTTCCTTCTCAGATGCTTCTCCTCGTATGATGACATGAGTCTGAAACGCAGGGTGACCTGCCCACTCGTCCGTTCTAAGTCATTTCAGCTCTCGCCTCCAGAAGGTGAGCATGTTCCTCTCACAGGTTTCTCCTCCAGATTAACCTTCCATCCACTGAGATTCTCCTTTTCGCCTTTTTGTGACTGAAACATAAGCAGCATTTACACTTGAAGCCACAGTCATTGCAGACCGGCTGCTTTCAAGCTCCACACCTCCTACGCAGTCTTCACTCATTTATCTTCACCTCTCGCTCTGCAAACCTTCTGCTATTTACTTAGAAAAAGCCTGAGCTTTAAGCCATTTACTACGGAGGCCCTGATACTACCTGGTATGCACAAGATACACTCGCCTAAAGGATTATTAGGAACACCTGTTCAATTTCTCCTTAATGCAATTATCTAACCAACCAATCACATGGCAGTTGCTTGAATGCATTTAGGGGTGTGGTCCTGGTCAAGACAATCCCCTGAACTCCAAACTGAATGTCAGAATGAGAAAGAAAGGTGATTTAAGCAATTTAGCATGGTTGTTGGTGCCAGACGGGCCGGTCTGAGTATTTCACAATCTGTTGGGATTTTCACACACAACCATTTCTAGGGTTTACAAAGAATGATGTGAAAAGGGAAAAACATCCAGTATGCTGCAGTCCTGTGGGTGAAAATGCCTTGTTGATGCTAGAGGTCAGAGGAGAATGGGCCGACTGATACAAGCTGATAGAAGAACAACTTTGACTGAAATAACCACTAATTACAACTGAGGAATGCAGCAAAGCATTTGTGAAGCCACAACACGCACAACCTTGAAGCGGATGGGCTACAACAGCAGAAGACCCCACCGGGTACCACTCATCTCATCATAGGAAAAAGAGGCTATAATTTGCACGAGTTCACCAAAATTGGACAGTTGAGGACTGGAAAACTGTTTCCTGGTCCGATGAGTCTCGATTTCTGTTGAGACATTCAAATGGTAGAGTCAGAATTTAGCGTAAACAGAATGAGAACATGGATCCATCATGCCTTGTTACCACTGTGCAGGCTGCTGATGGTGGTGTAATGGTGTGGGGGATGTTTTCTTGGCACACTTTAGGCCCCTTAGTGCCAATTGGACATCATTTAAATGCCACGGGCTACCTGAGCATTGTTTCTGACCATGTCCATCCCTTCATGACCACCATGTACCCATCCTCTGATGGCTACTTCCAGCAGGATAATGCACCATGACATAAAGCTCCAATCATTTCAAATTGGTTTCTTGAACATGACAATGTACTACAATGGCCCCTACAGTCACCAGATCTCAACCCGATAGAGCATCTTTGGGATGTGGTGGAACAGGAGCTTCATGCCCTGGATGTACATCCCACAAATCTCCATCAACTGTAAGATGCTGTCCTATCAATATGGACCAACATTTCTAAAGAATGCTTTCAGCACCTTGTTGAATCAATGTCACGTAGAATTAAGGCAGTTCTGAAGGTGAAAGGGGGTCAAACACTGTATTAGCATGGTGTTCCTAATAATCCTTTAGGTGAGTGTACTACCTGGTGTGCACAAGATACTACCTGGTACGCACAAGATACTACCTGGTACGCACAAGATACTACCTGGTATGCACGACAGACCAGTGTTTTTCCATCCATGTCCTCTAAGGCAGTGTTTCCCAACCCTGGTCCTCAAGGCACACTGTCCTGCATGTTTTAGATGTGTCCCTGCTCCAACACGGCTGAGTTAAATGAGCAAATTACCTGATAACTTGGCTTTTGTTGTCTGGTATTTTGCTCATTTAACTCAGCTGTGTTGGAGCAAGGAAACATCTAAAACATGCAGGACAGTGTGCCTTGAGGACCAGGGTTGGGAAACACTGCTCTAAGGGACTCTAACATAACAAGCCTTTGGAAACATGAAGCGCCCCCGGCTGGTCATTATCCCTCAGCTGTATGTTGACGCGTGAGAGAGGTTTGGCTCTTCAGGCTGAGACGCTGTCATTACCAGCTTGTGTCCTCATGCAGGTTTAAGGGGTGTAATAAAAGAGCACGACGCTTCGCCTGCTAGTATCGATCAGTGCTGAACTAACACCTGCTTTTCTATGATTTCAGCCTAATGTTAGAAATGAGTCTTTTATTTCTGCCTGCTTCTTTTCCAACAAGAAGAAAATGAATGCAACTACTTGCAGTGTCACTTCATGCTTGTTACATGTATGTATTCCTGTTTGCATCATTTCATCATTAACCTGGCCCCTCTCTCCCCTCCCCAGTAGGTCCAGATGACTTGTACATTGTAGAACCTCTAAGGTTTTCTCCAGAGAAAAAGGTACAGTGTCTGTTGGCCGTGACGGCCGCCTTACTCAAGTGTTTTAGTGTCAGTCTGTACAGGAAGTGTGTTAGATAGAGCAGGGAGTCACTTCCTGGTCACATTCACCAGGATGAGGATCAGTTATGGACTGTAGAGTTTCAGACACTCCACTGGTGGCACTGTTAGTATTTCATGGCTGATTCAGCTCACTGAGTTTTTCTGGTGAGTTGAATCGAGTGTTTTTAAAGCTACATTACACTAGAATAAGATGTAAATATTTGAAGTACCTGCAATAAACTTGGATTTGAAACTTTTCCACCTGGTTCTGCTCCGTTTATGTGCCATCAGTGTTTTTCATGAACACATTACTGCATCATTTGGCGTGTCTTGTTAGATATTTATAAACAATCTTTCATCTCTTTTGTGTTTCTCTGTAGAGAAAACGTGGCAAAACAAAGTCGCTGGACAAAGTTGAAACCCTGAAACCGTTTGACGCCTCCTTGCCTTTGAAAAATGGAGATCTGAAGTGTAACGGCGTCCACGCAAGCTTACCTGCACCCCCTCCTCCTCCTCTGACTCCTCCCCTTCTTCCTCTCCCTCCGCCACCTCCTCTTCCACGTGCAGATGAGGTTCCGCCGTCGTCCACCTCTAAAGAGTTTCCTTCAGAAACCAGCAGCTGCAGCTCGTCCACACATTCCGAGGAATCGTACACGAGCCACCTTGCTCCGCCCTCTCCCACCTTCCCCTCCACCAGCATGTGCAACGGCCACAGCCTCTCCTATCCACTCAGCCAGCTCCCCGCCAAGTCCCACCAAGAGAAGCGCTGGACGAAGCGACGCAAATCTCGCCAGACGGAGCTGCCGTTCCCTCACGAGCCGGGGGGGAGCGTGGGCTCTCTGCACAGCATGCGGGAGCTGATGAAGGGAAACAAAGAGATGAACGTCGGGACCATCGGGGTGACCGCCGTCACCGGACATGTCTGAACCCCCCCCCCACTTCACCCTCACAGCATTCTGTTCACTGTAAAGTAACAGATGTATCTGGAGGAGTTTTTAACAAATCCCAAAGAACCACATTTCCCATGAGCACGTAGGTGCAGTGAAAACCGAGGGGGGTTTAGCTGAACATCATCCCGCCCCCGTCCCTCCCGTCAAACAACCGTTTACAGTTACGTGCCTTTATTTCTGTTTCAGACGCTTAAATTGTGAAGAACTTTAAAATGTTGATGTGCAAAGAGAAACACTATGTTGGGAGTGACACATGAGTACACGTTGAGTCCATCAGAAGGTCGTGTTGTTTCATTTCTTCTGGATAAGCACATTGTTCCCAGACAGCAGTTTCCCTCTCATCACAGTGAGACGAGGCGCCGGGCTCGACTCTACGTTCCTTTAAGTATTACGCTGCTGTTTCAGACGAGTGATGTGATGTGAGAGAACCGAGGAGCTCGACATGTTTCCTCTCATCTTTATTTCCTCCTGTCTTCTGTTTCTGTCTCTTAT
>SSNP01000004.1:2634943-2669333 GCA_006937955.1 Pachypanchax playfairii | reverse complement strand
AACGTGGCAAAACAAAGTCGCTGGACAAAGTTGAAACCCTGAAACCGTTTGACGCCTCCTTGCCTTTGAAAAATGGAGATCTGAAGTGTAACGGCGTCCACGCAAGCTTACCTGCACCCCCTCCTCCTCCTCTGACTCCTCCCCTTCTTCCTCTCCCTCCGCCACCTCCTCTTCCACGTGCAGATGAGGTTCCGCCGTCGTCCACCTCTAAAGAGTTTCCTTCAGAAACCAGCAGCTGCAGCTCGTCCACACATTCCGAGGAATCGTACACGAGCCACCTTGCTCCGCCCTCTCCCACCTTCCCCTCCACCAGCATGTGCAACGGCCACAGCCTCTCCTATCCACTCAGCCAGCCCCCCGTCAAGTCCCACCAAGAGAAGCGCTGGACGAAGCGACGCAAATCTCGCCAGACGGAGCTGCCGTTCCCTCACGAGCCGGGGGGGAGCGTGGGCTCTCTGCACAGCATGCGGGAGCTGATGAAGGGAAACAAAGAGATGAACGTCGGGACCATCGGGGTGACCGCCGTCACCGGACATGTCTGAACTGTAAAGTAACAGATGTATCTGGAGGAGTTTTTAACAAATCCCAAAGAACCACATTTCCCATGAGCACGTAGGTGCAGTGAAAACCGAGGGGGGTTTAGCTGAACATCATCCCGCCCCCGTCCCTCCCGTCAAACAACCGTTTACAGTTACGTGCCTTTATTTCTGTTTCAGACGCTTAAATTGTGAAGAACTTTAAAATGTTGATGTGCAAAGAGAAACACTATGTTGGGAGTGACACATGAGTACACGTTGAGTCCATCAGAAGGTCGTGTTGTTTCATTTCTTCTGGATAAGCACATTGTTCCCAGACAGCAGTTTCCCTCTCATCACAGTGAGACGTGGCGCCGGGCTCGACTCTACGTTCCTTTAAGTATTACGCTGCTGTTTCAGACGAGTGATGTGATGTGAGAGAACCGAGGAGCTCGACATGTTTCCTCTCATCTTTATTTCCTCCTGTCTTCTGTTTCCATCCTTTACCTTCACGTGTCTGGCTGCAGGTGTGTGTTTGGGACCAGAGGGTTAAAACTTCACTGTGCACTTTGTCAATTTGTTCCAAAAACCTCTCACAGGAGCTGAATGAGGAAAATAATCTGACACGGTGGTGAGCGTGTTTACTGTCGTCTAGTCTCACAAGTACAGCAGCAACAACCCCCCCCTTGCTTTACTGGGCTGGGCCCACACGCTACAGAGAAACTATGTTCATACTGGATTCTGGATCTGTGATGAAGATAAAGAGACAAACCAGATTCTGTTTTTATTCCTGTTGTCAAAACTGAGACGGGTTCAGTCAGGTGGGAACGGGTCTGCTGAGGGTCCCGTGTTGGTGTACGTTTGGTACTGGAGTTGAATGTTTACAGTAGTTTCACCTGCACAGCTATCAGGACGCTGCAGACGAGTCCGACAGACCAGTTTTATTTAACTTATTTATTTATTTAAATACTATAGAGTTTGTTCTAATCGAGATGCTGGTTTGCCCGTCTCAGTTCTACCGGGTCACGTGACTTTATTTATTGAGGTTTTGTTACAGAGATGTCAGTCAGTAGAACTGACACCTGACACTTTTATCTTGTTTCTTTTTCCACTTTATTAAATCTTCTGTTGGTTTTTGCCTCAACCTGAATTATCAGCCATCATGTTTCATCTCAAGCTGAGATATAGAAGCCCACGGGTTGGTTCTGATCAGAGCTAGCTGGTAGCTGATTGGTCGTTGCTGTCCTGTCTTGTTTTCGCTGAGACGACTGATGCTGTGATTGAGATGTTAGCGTGAAACCGGCGTGTCCGTGCTTTGCGTTTCTAAGGTTCCACCGTGTGATGTTTCTGATTGGCTCTCTGTGGTTGGTGTTGTGCACATTTTGACTGAGACCCTGATGATGTTTAGTGTTTGATTCTGCAGCTCATCTGGCTTTTACTGCATGTTTCTGTCTGTGACCATTAACCACTCCACCGTGTTTTTAATAGGAACATTAAATACTTCTTTTCATTCTGCACATAGATGATCTTCACATGTTCTCTCTCACGTTCCACTCCGTTCGTCTTGTGTTTTCTCATCGTTGATTCCACGTGTTCGCTCCACCTCCAACGAGCCTGCTGATGAAATAAAATGATTCATTATTGAATAAAGGGAAAGCAGGAGAGATTCATCTGATTTTCAACACTAATAATGTGACTGTGTTTGTTCCACAAGCTGAAAAATACATTTTTAAGCCCTGTTCTTTTGGAACGTGTACGTTGTATGTATATTTGTGCGCTTGGGAGATTTTTTTTTTAATCCATGTGCGTTTGTGTAAAACAAAGTAAAGACTACTTCTTATTGAACCCATAACACGGCAAACGAGCACTTGCAGAGAATTTATAGATGCTCATTGTGTACTTTGTATGACTCCTCATGCCTTTTGTCAAGTGTGATCTTCTCTCCTCTTCCTCCCTCTTCTTCTCTCAGAGTATTCCTCAGAGACGCACAGTATTTTGGAGCATGAGTGAGTTACTACAACAAACTGTAGTGCCATTAGAAACTGTGAATTCTTTCTAAATAAAACTTTTTTTTTTTGTCTTTCACTTTGTGTCTGGATTTTATTGTCTTGCCTCCGATTAATTTTTACTTGAAATAAATTTGTTGCGTTGAAGGAAATGGGAAATGGTTTTGCTTAAAACAAGAAACAGATTTTGTCAAATGTGTATTTTATATATTTATCAGTGTAAAAGAAAACAGCCTCATAATTATTGTTGTTTTGTATAAGTGTTCTGACAATCCAACAACCAGATGACTCTACATTTGGGTTTTATACTGAGAGAATTATTGCAAGGCAACACCTTTTTTGTATTAAAGGCTAAATTCCGAAATTAATTAGTTATAAAGACGTAGATTAAAAATCTCTGACGTGCAAAGAAAATCTGATCATGTCCTCACCTGTTTATAATTCACTGTCTGTAGTTTACAGTCAGAATATTCACACTTTAACTTAAATAGTTTTATATATGAAAACATTAAACTAACTAAACATGTACTTTATTACTTTACAATGTGCAGCTAGTATTTGCATGCTTAAGTAATAGTAAATGTAAATACATCTCGCCAGTGGACTTAAGATATCGTTAGAGTTAAAATGCAACAATCTGTTAGCAAAGTAAAAAAAAAAAAAGAAATCTTTAACGTCGGTTCAAGTTAAAAATAGTTGCGGCTAAAAGTTTTGAGAATGAGTTGCATCAGTCAGGATTTGGTCCAGAAGTTGATTGACAGCAGGGTGAACTGCAGAGGTCTTTAGAAAGAAGGTCCAACTCTGCAGGTATTGAGTTTTTACATGAACGTGATGTAACTGTTAAAAATCCTTTGGAACTTATGAGGCGCTTTTAATTAAACTTTAATACAGAAACAACACAAAGTACTAAAAAAACTCAAGGAGCAAACTGTGAAAACCAAAATTTACGTCATTCTCAAAACCTTTTTCCAGGTAGACAGGTAATTTCCGCTCAGAGACAGAAGACGACGTCACCGCCTCCTGAAACGTCGCTCATCCAGCCACAAGGTGTCGCTGTTTGTAAAACCGGACACTTTTCCTTCGAAGTGGCGCTCACTTTTCTCTGTTTACGTTTGAGCAACAACATGGAGGACGATGTGGATATTGACATCGAAGGGGATGATTTTGATAGTAATATTCGGTAAGAATGCAGATAAATTCAGAGTAAACTCATTTACTGCTGTAAACTCACAGTTTTAATCAGTCGTGCAGTACTTCCTGTTATCAGGATGAAGGTGTGTCTCATCCTGTTTAAAACAAGTGTTACATGAAAAGCTGCGTGTTTTCTTCTTGTCGCAGTGACATCGATGCAGGAGGCGCCGTGCAGGAACAGTTCGTCCAGTCTGCGGGGAGAAGCGGCTCCTGGATGCTGGTAGGAGGTCCTGGAGTCCAGATGTCCATCAGATGAGACTCGGGACGCGTTCACTGACCCTGTGTTTTGTTTTATCAGCCGTGGGAACTGGACAGCTCCATCAGCCCTGAGAACAGAGAGGTGATCGAGAGGATGCTGCTGGAGGAACAGTATCTTTAATCACTAACATCTGTCTCTGCACATGTATGTTTTACATGAACCTGTGTGAGGTGTTACATGTTTAAACGAGCTGATCTGCTGTAGTGTAGTAAACTTTACACCAGGTTCTGCAACCTTTTCAACTAAAAGATACTTTCTCCATCTCCATTTCTCCATTCTCCATACATTTAATTTGCAAAGAACCACAAAGTTTCATTAACTCAAAATTAAGATGAAATAAATACAATAAGTCACTCACTCAAAGTTAAAACATGAAGTACCACTTTTATGTTTATAAAAACAAACATCAGATTGTTGTTCATGCTGCTGGAGATAAACATTAGCCTTGAGCTGCAAGATGGATTCTTGTGAGATTTGGAGTTTTCCAAACCCACGTATGTGTGTCCCCGACACACATAGATCTGGCAGAGACAGGTTAGATAAACATCAGCCTCCATCAGGATCCTGCAGAAATGAGAGGTTATAAAACTGGTTGGATGTAGTTTGATCATTTATTACTTAAATGATCAGAAAATGAAACAACTTTTACTTTGTTAAAGAGTCTCAGGTCTTTAATCATTTTGTTATATGAAGAATCTGTTTAAATACAACAATGTTTTATTTTAATACTTTGAAATCTTGATTATTTACTGTTTTTAATGTTTGTCTCCAGTGTGATGTAACATGTTGGTTTGTGGTGGATCAGGAGAGTCAAGACTCCTGATCGCTGCATTTTACAGACATTTCAGTCAAAATCAAGTCTGTTTGTTCAGTTCTGGTTCTGGAACCAGTTCAAACAGACAGAACAACCTGTTTGTGATATTAGTGTCATTCTGCTGCAGAAAGTTCACTTGAAATGATCCTGTTGTTACTCAGGTTTATATTGGTACGTGACCCCTAGAACCGCAGGTTGCAGAACCCTGATTAACACTATTTGAAATGAGTTGTCCTGAACTATGTTGAAGATATTACCTGACAGGTGAGGGGATTCCTGACGGTATTTTGCACAGCGATTCTTATAAAAAGCCTAAATTGAAGAAGTAAGTGAGCCCGTCTTTCTGGTCTCACTGGTTACCGATTATGTTGTTATCATTAAACATCTTCCATCAATTATCAGGTCTCCGTCTAAGAGCTCAACATCAGCGTCGGCTTCATCTAATCGCTGGTCCAAACGGGAGAAAGAGCTGTTTGAGGAAGGCTTGGTGAGCTCTGCTTGATAACACACAGCTGATATGTCAGTAGTTGGATGTTTATATCAGCGGCAGGTTCAACCAACAAGCTGATGAAGGAATTCTTTATCTGGTTTCAAGTTGGGATCGTGTTCCAGGAGCTGGATTTTCTGTCTCTGTTGCAGGCGCAGTTTGGTCGAAGGTGGACTAAGATCGCCAAGCTGGTGGGAACTCGTAGTGTCCTTCAGGTTAAGAGTTACGCCAGGCAGTATTTCAAACACAAGGTGAGACAACCTGCTCTTGTTCTTCTTCTTCTTGTGTTTACAGACATGTTTGTTTATGTCTCGGCCGTTTCTGCTCTTCTTTCTGTCAAGGTAAAACCTGACGCCAGTGTTGCAGCAGCCTGTGCAGGTCCTGAGCTGCAGTCCCAGTCTCATCAGCTCACCTCCAGTCACGTGTCCACTCTCACCAACGCCGTCCACATAGAGAAGCTCTCTGATGACGAGGACGTCGACATCACTGATGACAAGAGCGAGGATGAAGAGGCAGACACCAAAACTGGATTCTCTGAATCAGAAGGACAGATGAAGACGGAGGTTCAGTCCGAAGGATCTAAAGAAGAAGAACCGGAGGCATGTCTGAGTGAGACCGAGACAAAGGACCATCTCTGTCCACAGAGTCCTCAGAGCTCTTCTGAGGAATGTGGAAAAACGAAAACAGACGAGGAAGTTGTAAAGATCGAAGTCCCTGAAAATCAGACGACAGATTCAGATGGAGACCAGTGGGACACGTCGGCACACCCGGGTCAGCTGAGTGACACGCGCCATGACCTCACAGGTAATCCACAATCTGTTTAATCAACATCATGTCCATGTTCCTCCGTTTAATTTGTTGCCTCACAGATTCTGTCGATGCGATCAATAATCAAGGACAGGAAAAAGAGCAAGAGGAGGGAGAGGATGAAGATGAGGAAGAGGAGGAGCTGAAACCCCCCGAGCAAGAAATCGAGATGGACACAGAGACGATCACAGAGGATGAGAAACAAGCTATTCCCGAGTTCTTTGAAGGGCGATTGTCAAAAACTCCAGAACGATATCTGAAGATTAGAAACTACATCCTGGATCAGTGGTAACACACACACACACACACACACACACACACACACACACACACACACACACACACACACACACACACACACACACACAGCCTGACAGTGTGTGTCCATCAGGTTAAAGGTCAAGCCCAAGTATCTGAACAAGACGTCCGTCCGTCCTGGTCTGAAGAACTGCGGAGACGTTAATTGCATTGGGAGGATACACACCTACCTGGAGCTCATCGGCGCCATTAACTTCAATTGTGGTACCTGAGTGGCGTCTTCTAACAGTATTTACTTCTTCTTCTTTGTTTCTTGCTAACGTTTTGACTTCCATCTTGTAGAACAAGCGGTGTATAACCGTCCGAAGGTGGCGGACCGTTCCAGACATAAAGAGGGCAAAGATGTTCTGGAGGCCTATCAGCTTGTTCAGAGACTCCAGAGCATGGTAAGCACCCGTTAACCATCAGACTCCATCACCAGCTACAGGCTCCAGCTAACGTCTGATTGCTTGTAGCGGACCAGGAAGAGGCGCGTGCGAGACATCTGGGGGAACTGGTGTGACGCTAAAGACCTGGAAGGACAGACGTACGAGGTTTGGACTCTGCAAAAAAGCTTTAACAGCTTTAAATCCACCTGAATACGTCCTGCTGATTATCTGTGACGTGTTTATCAGCATCTCAGCGCCGAGGAGCTGGCTCTGAGGAGGGAGGAGCTAAAGAAGCAGCCTAAACCCTACAAGATGTCCAGATTCAGAGGGTGAGTTTGATGCATCAACATATCAAATATTAAAGCATCGGAGCAGGAAGACTGACGGTAAACCCTCACTGCTGTCTGCCAGGTCTTTTGATCCCTTCCAGCTGATTCCCTGCAGGTCTTTTGAAGGTGACGTACAGGTGAGTTCCTGTCCGTCATGCTCGTTTACGTGACACGTTGATCTGGATTCTGAAGGTGGGGTCGTGTCTGAACGCTGGACAAGTCTCATGCTGACAGTCTGAAATCATGTTGGGTTTATAATTTGGTGGATTGTTCATCAGATTATTTACTTCAGATATTTTTTAAAGACTCGTGTTTTACATCCTTTTTTACTTTATTAATGGTCTTTGTGTCACTTCCTGATTCTAAGCTGAAACTGTAAGTTTTTCTAACGTGTTTCCAGGAGCCGTTCCAGGTCATCGTGTGTGCCGAGACTCTTCTCATCATGGACTTGGTACGTTACACGCTCAGTCTCATCCCACATGTATTCACCCTGTCATCGATGCTAAACTGTGGTCCTACGTTCAGCATGCCCACGTGTCACGAGGGGAGATCATCGGTCTGCTGGGTGGGACGTTCATCCAGGAAGACAAAGTGCTGAAGGTAAAAGATCAGCTGACAGACGTCGGGTGGGTTTACAGCTGAATCTGGAGTGATTTTGGAAACTGAGGATGGATTTTGTGTAGATTCATGCAGCAGAACCGTGTAACAGCGTGAGCACTGGTGTGCAGTGTGAAATGGACCCCGTGTCTCAGACTCAGGCGTGTGACATGCTGGCGTCCCTGGGCCTCAGCGTGGTGGGCTGGTACCACTCACACCCCTCCTTCCAGCCAAACCCGTCAGTGCGCGACATAAACACGCAGGACCAGTTCCAGGTGAAATGAATGAAAGGAGTACCGCAGGTGTCTCTACACGTGGACAGGGTCATCTGATTGTCTGTGTCCTGGTTGTTTCAGAGTTATTTCTCGCGTGGCGGCGCTCCGTTCATCGGTATGATAGTGAGTCCGTATGACCCAGCCAACCCCTCCCCGCACTCCCAGATTACCTGCCTGTTGGTCAAAGAGAGTCAGGAGGCGTCGAGTCCTACAAGTATGTTAAACACACAGTCCAGAGTCTTTAAAATCACAGTAGTGTCCACAGTCTCTGTCCTCTCTGTCTCCGTCCTCTACAGAGCTGCCATACAGGTTCAACTTTGTGACATCACAAGAAGTCCCAGACTGGGATCAGACCATGAGGAGGGCTCAGTGGATCATCCAGAAATACGCTCAGACACCCGGGTGAGTGACAGACACGAGTCTAGTCCCTGCTTCATGGATTATGTAACAGTTATTGGTCAATCTGTTGGACAGGAGTGTGCAGATGAACAGATTATTCAGGAGAGACTCCAATCTCACCTGTTTGGAGAAGGTGAGTCATTTAAGTCTCTGGTTGTTTTATTCTGTAGATTCCATTATTCTGTCCTCTCGATTCACTCAGTCATGTCTCTGTAGATGTTGGCGTCTTTGGCGAGATACATGGAACCCCTTCCAGATGGAGAGAGAGACCTGTTCCTCACTCAGATCCAGTCTCTGTTCTTGTCAGACTTTATTTCCAAGCAGCAATTCTCAGAACAAGAACAACCTTTAAATATTTCATCGAAGCCAACAGATTTAGATGACATGGCTTTTGATCAGCTGATTAGTCCTGATCAGTCTGAGACAGAAGGAGGAGGATCCGAGACAGACACCAGCACAGTGTTGCATTTAGGTTCTGTGTTGTCAACCGAACATGACTATTTACTGTGAAGACATGCACATCTAACGCAACTTGTTCAGGACAACTTTGTATAACTTCTTTTTGTAACTACATAGAGAATTTGGATCTGTACTATTTACTTGTATAATTTTATAAATAAATGAACTTTGATAAGATTTTATTTTGAGTTATTTAATCTGAAAAATAATGTGATTGCATTCGTATGTTTTACTAAATATGAGTTAAGTGTGTGAATGTTACTTGTTCTTTTTGTTTTTTTATTCATAAAATAATTGTGTTGTTTATATTATATTTATATATTTTATTGTGTTATAACTTAATTCTGTTATTTCCAGTGCTGTTTATGACTCTTTCAAGTGAAGAAGAAAATACATTTCTAACTAACTTCTATGAAATATAACTGCAGCAAACTTTAACATGAGGATTCTTACTTTTTGTTAACTTTATATAATCACAAAGGTGACTGAGGTAAAGTATACAGAGTAAAAACACCTAAACTTTGGAACAGGTTAATATTTACAGTAGAACATTAATACATGTTCAAAACCTGCTGTCATTTTAAACCAGGTTGTTTTTTTGTATTCAGTTTTTCAGCATTATTACTTTCTATTGATAGTTTATAAATTACTTTTTACACTTGTTTTTAAATGTACATATTTTAAAAAGCCTTGTACTTTTATCAGGAAAGTTTACCTGTGAACGGGAACGATAACGGCGGATATGTTTCTGTAGGGAGCTATTTGAGAAGCAGCAACGTCAGCTAGTTCTTCCCATAACATTTTTCTCTGAAACACTGATAGTTGCGTAACGTAATTCTGTTTTCTAGTGAAGGTGAGTCTCGTCGCAATAGAATACAATATATTTGCTCCTTGTTAAATGTTTTTATAATATAGAACCGGTACAAGGACCAGTCGGCGGTCAGCGGTAACCAAGGTTACGCACTGCCACACCGCATTGACTTTGACAGTTGAAAACCGGAAGTCCTGTTCAACATGAGGACTAGGAACTAAAAGAAAAATGAACATGTCGTACTTTTATTAGTGTTTTTTTTTAATATTTGAGACGAACATTTTTCGTAACTGTCCTGTTACATGTTATAACTATGGCTTTACTTTGGGGCAACGTGTTAAGACATGGTCGCATTTATTCGCTCCACATGCATCGAAACTTCCATCATCCCTGTAAACAAGCTGCTACCAACAAGACGCGTTCTGTGTGTTCTCACGTCAACTTCCAAACAAACTGGACTCGATGGAGAGTCAGCGCTGCTGGACAGTCTGTTTTATTCTGTGGCAACGCGCGGAAGGTTTGGGTTCGGACTGGTCCATCCCCGACACAAGGGGGGCATCAGATCCACACCTCTGTCCCCAGAAGAGCCCTGCCTGTCCCCCTCATCTGGCTCGTTCTCAAACCTCTACAAAAACTTCTGGCTATACTGCTGGGCAGGTAGGAAACACATGGGAATAAACACAACTGGATCACAAACAGTAACATGTCAGCGTTATTTGTTCTGGCATTAATTCTACAACAAACATTTTTCCAGTTCTGCATGAAAACTAATAAAACATAGTTTAAAAATATTATTAAAGTTTAAAGTGATTTTGTTGAGTTGCTACAAATAAACGACACATGGAGTTTTTAGTATGTAAACAGGACACAGTGCTGATCATTTTCTGTTGGGTGCAAATCCTTTGGTTTGGTTCAGTGTTTTAGTTTCACCCTCTGGGGGCTCATGCTAAATGATTTTTGATGCATTTGTTATTCTGTATTTATTTGTTTTTTTGGGACACTTAAGAGACAATTTGAAGGGAAATATTTGCTGCTGTTTATTAATCTACATGTTATTAAAGTCCTGTTAGGATGCAGCAGATTTTAGAGCCTCTGTATGAGCTTCATCTGAGGATTAACAGCAAACCTTCTTCTGTGTGCAGGAGCATAAGGAAGTGGTGGACGGCTCTACCTCCGAACCGCAGACAACTTACACATGAATGGGTCTTGAGGCGCCGCTGGCATCTCGCGGCGGGTGCGGGAGCAACCTTGGTGATTTTGGCTCTTCTTCTCCGGACACACCTGGATGAGTCCCCGGTGACAGGACGAGTCCGGCTTCTGGTGTTCAGCAGAGAGAAGTACATGGAGCTGGCAGCTCTGACCTCAGAGGCGGTGAGAAATTCAGGGCAGTCACTAATCACTTGTAATAATTTGATTATAGGTTATTGCAGGATTTTAGAAGTTGAATAAACCTGTAAACCGTAGAAAATGAGAAGTGGATGTGACTAAAAAGATGGCAGAGGAGATAGTTTTGTAATATTTGTCCTCGTCTCTGTGCTTCAGCACTTGGAGGAGTTTGCAGAGTTGCTGCTTCCTGTCTCTCACCAGCTTCACCAGATGGTGGAGCAGGCAGTTCAGCTCCTGGTACAAAGGAACAAGGACATCCCCGTAGTGTCCGAGGTCCCCTGGAGTGTCCATGTGGTGGAAAATCCCAAAATCAATGCCTTTGTCCTTCCAGTAAGTGAAAATAAGATCAACAACTTGAATAGAAACCTTGTTCATGCATTGTTGTTGTATTTAACACTCAGTATGTGTCCTGATTTTATTTAACGTTTTTCTTTCTGCAGAATGGGGAAGTGTTCATGTTTACTGGCATGTTGGAAGCTGTAGCAGATGTCGACCAGCTTATGATCGTCCTCGGACATGAAATGGCTCACGCTATACTGGCACATTCTGTAAGTACAAACCTCTCCTTAAATTGTGTTTTTATTCACGATTAGATCATTTTAATTGTTGTTGATGAGTTTCCTTCTAATACCTGATCATTTCTAGTGTTTCATTCATTATTCTCAGTTAAATTTACCGTCCTCCAGCTTTTCGGGCACTAATTGAGAGTCCTAAATGTCTAAATGGGTATAACAAGTTCAGTCCGTCTGGGCTTTCCTTCTCCATTCTGTTCAAACAAAGCTTCAAACTTTATTAAGAGATGACGAGCACCATATGTCTGTGGTTTTAGTGTTGCTTTTTTTAACTCCAGCTTTCATCTTTAGTTTCTGTGTTCACATGAAACGAGGCATTTCGCGCCTCATTTGATCCTTTTTCCACTTATGTATAAAATATGAATACATTTAAAATTCATAAGCCTGATGACATATAAAAGTTATTTCAGTCAGATTTTTTAAATTCAGGATATCATTAAAAAAAGAATAATTGAGGGGGGGAGTGTGTGTGGGGTGTCACTTCGGGATTTAAAGGGAGCTTCTCATCTTGTATTACGACCCCATGTCCTTTTTGAGCTACCGTAGATGCAGAAGAATGAGGACTTGCAATGCTTTGACTATAAGAGGTTTGTAAAAGGAAAAACTAGGAATATGTTATTCTGATTTTGAACTTTTATTATTTGACAGTAAATCCGCCCCTACTCTGTCTCTGGAGGATTATATGGCATCAGTTACATTGCTGTTGCATCAGCTGTTGATTAAACACTCCCTGACGATCACCTCCAAACATCCACTAATCATGTTGTATCACTTCTTATTTATTCACCAGTAAAAAAACAAATCTTTCTTTTTGTTCTAAAAATGTCTTTAACAAAAGTTCTGGGTATTTCAAGTCTTAAACATTCTCAGAGGGAACGGCTTGAAGGAGATTTTAATTAGTGGAGGGGAGTGAGCATCGACGAGCTCGGCATTACTCAGTAAGTTTGCTGTATTGGATCGGCTCTTAAAACCTCTAAATCTGTTACACCGAAAATGTTTCAGAAAATAGATGAGAACGATCAATATGTTCCAGCAACCTCGTTTTCCTCCCAAAAACTTTTAATTGTTGTTTCTCTTCCTCTCACCTACCCCCACCCCCGACCCCGCCCCGACCAGGCAGAACAGGCCAGCCTGTCTCATGTTGTGGACCTCCTGTCTCTTATTTTGGTGACAGCCATCTGGGCCATGTGTCCTGCAGACAGCCTGGCTCTGCTGGGACAATGGGCTAAGAACAAGATCATAGAGGTGAGCCAGTGCTGATATTTGGTATGTCAACACCTCAGTGGCGTTTGATGGATTTAATTCTCCCCACAGTTAAACATTTAGAGATCTGCAGAAATCTTGTAGTTTTTACATAAAACAACTCTCATGTCTCTTGCAGCTGATGTTCAGCCATCCTTACAGTCGCAAACTAGAAAGGGAGGCGGATGAGGTTGGATTGAAGTTAGCTGCCAAGGTACCATCCTAACCAGTTTATCCTGATTCATATGATTCTACACACACAGGTTCGTTTAATCAAACACAATGTTACTTAGTATGTTACACACTGCAGTTCACACTTATTCTTGTACTTATAGACAAACATGTGGAAAAATAAACAGACATGAGTACATAGTACACAGACATACAAGATACAGTGAGTAAAATAAATAGTAGATGTGTAACACGAGATGTCACAAACACACAAAACAGAGAGAGTGAGTGATCAAGGCTGCTGTGCATCTGGATCCATGTAAAACATGAACAAGCTGGTTTTTGACTCTAGACGTGCTTAAAAAGTGAATTCTTATAGTTACTATAATCATCATAGCTAGATGGTTTGAGTTGTTTAGACTTTAGTTTTTTCTGTTCAAAGAGTTCAGCTGGTTTTAAGATCAGAACCTGTAATCAGTGTTATGGGCACTAGAGGGCACTGTTGTCAAACCAAATAAAACTTAGAATTAAAATAAAACCTGTTCGTTTTGGCATTAGACAGAGAGATGTTGTGTTTTTTTTTCATTCCATGAGTTATGTCTCTCCCAGGCTTGTGCAGATGTGCGAGCAGGACCTGTGTTCTGGCAGCAGCTGGAAATCACAGACCGACTCACAGGAGAACCCACTATGCCTGAGTGGCTGTCCACACACCCATCACACAGGAACAGATCCAGTCAGCTGGATCGTCTCATACCACAGGTACACACACACACACACACACACACACACACACACACACACACACACACACACACACACACACACACACACACACACGCAGCCACCAGTTTTTGTTTGAGACTAAGATAGATACAGTTTTTATTCACGTCAGAGTCAGAAGATCTTTAATGCCATGGCTGTCATTACAGAGAGACGTGTAGCTTTAGGAGCTGTTGGAAGGAGTTTTAATAGAACTAATGAAGCATCTGGAGAGATGTTTATCCACCTGCAGATATAGGGAGAGGAGCAGGGAGGAAGGAAAGACTTGAGGGACAAAAGGAAAAGATGCAGGGACTTAGGAAGACGGGGAAAACATTTCCCGGTGCCAGGGCCTGGATACCAGCTGAAGTAAAACACTGTGTTGGATTTGAAGGGAGGACCTGAAAGAAAACAGCCTTATCATTAGCAGCTCAGTCTCCCAGGACCATGTAGGCTCCTGGCACAGTGGAGAGACAATCAGTGGTATCTTAAGGCCAGTTACTTTTTGAGTCTTTTGTTGCATCTTTTCCAACTTTTTACTGGTGGTGCTGCCATCAAATTCAAAATGAGCCCATTTTATAAAATGGTAAAACATCTCAGTTTCAAGATCTTATATGCAGTTCGTGTTCTGCTGGCAATAAAATATGAGAGTTATACATCATTAAATTCTTTTTTCCAACTGTTTGGAATCGTAGTTGTTGTAAACTGTTAATTATCCATCTTGGTTCCTGTGTGGTAGACTGACCTCCATCAGTAGTTATCAGAACCAGATCGTAGCCACACGGTTTCTGTTGTGATGCTCTGCTCACACCAGAATGCCTGATCAAACCCAGCTGCTCAGAAGCAGCAAACAGCTGAGCTCAGTCAGGTGAAAGTGATGCATATTGGGATATTTTTAACCTTGCTACGGGGTGAAAGCCTCAAGATACTTAACCTGACTCTTCTGGGGGGGGCACTCCACCTCCACGAGTGGGCTCATCATCCTTAAGCTAAGCAAATTAGGTCCATATGTAGCATGAGTGGGAGAGGCTGTCAAGTGGTTAGTCAAGTGCATGTATGTAAGAGAAGAGAGGGAGTGTATTTAACTGGCTAGTGTCTTTTACCTCTGTGTCTGTAACCTGTTGCATCAAGATGTTTTTATTTGTTTGTTTACAGTAAAACTGGTGACAGTCTTTAATTAGAAGGTCGTCCACTTTCTATCTGACAGATTTCATATCAGCAGCAGGTAGAGAGCATGTGCAGCTTTGCTGAGCAAATAAAACAATATGGCAGCGCTTTATTTACAGCAACAGTCTCTGTTTGTCAGATTCAGAATTAGCTCATAATTGCTGCTCTTCTTGCTAACAGGAGCTAAATCTGCAGCAGTTGTTCAGCTTACTGAGATTCACAGAGGCTGGTAGTTTGCTTGCAGGTAAGAAGGTGGTAAAATACCAATAATAAAGTACGAATAAGCATTTAACTATGAAATATGGTTTGGTAGTAATAAGAACGGGTCTCTGTATGTTAGAGAAGATTCTGAGTTGTGTGGCAAAATTTCCTCAGTCTGAGCTGCAAAACCTGATGATTTCATTCACCTTTAAAGGTATAGTGTGTAAGATTTAGACCTTGTTGTTAAATCCGAATCCTGAAGTTCATGTAGAAAATAAAACCATCCGCCACTTACCCCCTCCCCTCTCCTCCCTGATTTTTCTGTTGGGTTGCCAGTTCTGATGTTAATCCTTGTTTAGTTTCTCTTGTATTTGTTCAATTTTTAGGAATATCTGAAGGCCTATTTGTTCAGTGTTGAGTTTTCCTTAGTGCTTTTGAACGCCCCATCACGTGCAGCTCGGCTGCTCAGTTGGAAGGATGTGGTGGTTTCTTACTTTTTACTGCTGGTCGTTGTGGAATTACAGCTGCTTGCGTTGAAGACTTGGCAGCCTTGCAGACTCACATGTGATTCGTTATGGAACCAGGAAGTCTGGATGTGTAAATAATGATTCCTGGTCCGGGTTAGCTTTTTTAAAATGACAGAAACTAGCGACCACCCAGCCGGCGGAGATCAAGATCTGTTACAATGGGACTTTATTTTCAACATCGGTGGGACATTAAACTGTTGTGTGATTATTTCACTGTAAAATTCATACATACTGTACCTTTAAATCAGCCAGAAAGGGTTTAAAGTTTTGGATGATGCTCAAATGGAAAAATTTGGATTTTTAAAACTTTTTTTAAAGGAGCAACAAGCGATTTTTCACTGCTAGGTGTGCTGTTGAGTACAGGATTGAGACCAAAACAAAGTCGACAACTTTATTGCTTTCCAGAGCGAGTCATTACAGTAACATTAGATTAAAATAATGATTGTTCCTTACCTGTCCAGGAGAAGAAAAGCCAGCTCCGAGTCAAATCGTAAATTCTCTCTTTCTCTCAGTGCTCTCCATCTTGGAAAAGCAAGACCAATGTTTATCCTCGTTTTGTCCCTTGCTTTACCCGGTTTGTTTGTCATTGGCCGTGGCTTCTTGGGTGATGAAATGTGTTCCCGGTCATCTTCAGGTGAACGCTTTGCTCCGCCTTCCGCCATTTCGCTTCAACAATGTGTGTCGGCTGTACTGAGCGAAGGGAGGGCCTTCGCTCAGTACATGAAGGAGGCGGAGTTTCACATGCACGAACATGCACGCGGAAGGAGACCACCTTTGTAAACAAGAGGCTCGATATCAACACAGAGAGATGGTGTGTGACCTCATGCTATGTTCCAGATGGAATTACACATCTAGAGCTTCACATTGCATATTTTGAATTCTTTCAAACTGGAAATGATGAATTTTCGCTTATTGCTCCTTTAACCAGTGACAGTGTCAGGTATGTAAAATTTAGCTGTTAAAAAAACTTTGCTGTTTGGTAAATAAAACTAGTTAAAACAAGTTTCAGGAATTTCAAACATCAAAACAATCATCTATCATATACACATGCACACATTAACGTGCATAAGTAATAAACACTACACTTAATTCCAAAATAACAGTGGATGGTTTATACGGTACTTTACGACTGTATTGAAGGTTTTTGGTGTCGTGTCTCTATAAAATTCTACTACTGATATGTATAAATTATGAACATTTATCAATTTTATTTTCATGATTTTTTTCAATCATATATTTTTTTGAGTGTTAGATTTTTTAAATAAAATTACTCTGCAAAAATAAACTCTGTACACTGATGTTTCACTGACATATTTATTTGAGTTAATCAGTAATGATTTAAATTAGACTTAAATTTGATTGGTTAGTTTTTTCTTTTACGTCACAGTGGAAATGAAAGGTAAACAGGAAGTATGTGCATGCAGAAACAAGATCCTCATCATGCAATAAATCTATTTCTATAAAGTTACTGTGTTTGTTTTGTGTTTTATTTTTAGGTTCTGGAATTGAGGGAAAGTTGTGCGTGTCCTGCTCTGCCTCCCACCGACCCTCGAGCCGTCTTCTCTGAGACCGTCCGTGTGTTGCTGGAGAAATCTAAGAAGAACGGAGGGGGAGGGCTTAAGAGTTCCCACCAGCCACAACCTACCACAGACCCCAGAGGACTTCCTGTTTCCCAAAACGTCCATTTCTCTTTAAAACCAGATCATTTAAGCAAAAACCCTGTTTTAACTTCAGAGACAGTTGTAGCATCTTCTGTTCCTCCCGCTGGGGGGGGAGAATCCCAGCATGCATTGTAGAACAATAACCGACAGGGGAGTTAAATCCTCCTACACCTTTAACAAACCGGACCACCTGTCCAGGTGCTTTTAATGGAGCGTTAAATCTTCTCTCACCGGTCTGTTAAGATGATGCAACAAATTAAGATGAGCAGGAGGAGAGATCCCGTTAAAGGAACTGGAACCATAACAAGTTAGGAGAAAATTGGGTTATAAAGTCAACTGAAACCAATTGATAATGCTGCCCATGTATAGTGACCACAAAGATGCCACTTTAATTAGATAACCTTGAGCAGGGAAATGTTGAATTAATTAGAAAAGCGTCCACACTTCGCAGGATTAATATGTGCATTATTCATTGACACACGCCAACGGAGGAAAATAAGCACTTACGTGTGTCTGTTAGTGTCTGTGTGTCCACAGCAGGACGAGGGAGGACAGCAGCTACAGCATTCTCATGCAACACACATTTTTTATGCAACTTCTAGCCTGAGAGGCTTAATGTTGCAAATTGATGCAGGGTTGTTTTAACATGCAGCTCTTTGCACAGGAATATCAGGCGTCGAGCTTTGAGAAATTTTTCATGGGATTTTTATTTTTTTTCAAAGAAGAAATCTTATTTAACAAGACAAGTTGAGTGAGAAAACATTGATATTTACAGCACCAGCCTGCGGGAGCGAACACGCACCGGAGAGGGGAGGGAGGGCAGTTCTGGTTCAAAGCTAATGGTATTCTTTTATGTGTGTGTGTGTGTGCGCCGAAATTAAAAGTTACACTTGGATAAACCATGAAATCAAATTCTACAAGTGTGTTATCATCGGTGAAAATAATTTTATTTATGTTATGCTTTTTAGGCACAGAGCTCATGTCGACATCCAGAGAACATCTTTAGAGTCTTTCACCAGCCGTGAAAGTTTAAAATAATAATAGTCTATACGTTAGATTAAGTGTACTGGGAATGGTTTTCTTTGCACTGCAAAGCTGTATGTGTGTGTGTGTGTGTGTGTGTGTGTGTGTGTGTGTGTGTGTGGGAGGGGGTCACATTCAGCAGTTCAGCAGAAACATGTCCTGTAAGCAGTTTTAATTCAATTAAAACTCGACATGAAACAACTTCATCTTGTCTTTTTTCTTTTTTTCTTTTTTTCTGTCAAATCCATAAAATGGATCAAAGGCTCACAATTAACAACAGATGAAATGAGGATGAAAAGACGTGGAGACAAGATGCTGAGTAAAAGAGGAGTCTTTATGTGAATACTGGAGTCAGGCTCCTGGGTTGTGTCCCTGACTGACGTCTCACAGCTAATCAGAAAGATGTAAAGTTCTTAAATCTCATAAATTATTACACCGAGTCAATCCTAACCAGATGAAAGCTGCTGAATCTCCCATGAGTCGGCCTTCATGCAGCTCCATGCAACATTTGCCAACTGTTACAAGTTCTGGCTTCTTGAATACAATCGATGCTGTGATTTACAGCTGTGGAACACGCACCTGTTCACTATGTGCTGCAGCTCTGTTGGTAGTGAAGGAGACGTCCCGTCTCCTGCTCGTGTTGTTGTTGTTGCGCACAATGAGGCAGCTGGATGCAGCTTCCTCACCACT
Source organism: Pachypanchax playfairii (assembly GCA_006937955.1). NCBI lineage: Eukaryota > Metazoa > Chordata > Actinopteri > Cyprinodontiformes > Aplocheilidae > Pachypanchax > Pachypanchax playfairii. The sequence goes on along the minus strand of SSNP01000004.1, from coordinate 2,650,299 downwards.
CAGACAGAAATTGGAACATGAGCAGGCAACATATGACACACTTAGACCCGGAGGTAATCGTAATGAGCGTGATACAACACACACACAGTGAGGTGAGTAATTGTAGCTCACTTTTGGACTGCGACAGAAGGCTTAATCAAGGAGAACCGAGAGACAGGAGTCAGATAGATTGAAAGAACAGAAATAGAAAATGGGCAGAATGGAAGTGCGAGGATCTGACAGGGGCAAAGATAAGATTTTATTTCAAGTGAATGTGAATGAGAGAACTTTTAGTGTGATTTACATTTAAATTGGATGAATCAGATGTTTGGTTTCCAACCTGTCGAGGCACAAAGGCTGTTCACAAAAGTCCTTATCTTTGTAGTGTCTCTGTGTTCCCAGACACAGCCTGGAGCAAAACTTGAAACTCATATATCTACTTTATGCCTATAAATTCACCTCAAGTCCCAGTTTGGTTTGTGTTTGTATTTTCTCCCGCCCACTAGAGACACGAGACGGCTTCAGAGACCTCAGACAAACTGCTCCCAGGTATTTTGAGGTATTGACGGGCGCACAAGTGTCGAGAAGCAGAAGAAGAAGCGGTAAAGGCAGCACACCCACCACAGAAAGCAGGATGTCTGGTAGTCGACAAACTCAAGACGTGGTTTCCCCAACAACAACACTCCCAGAGAGAGTCAGAGCAGGGAAAGTGCAGCTCAGCACATCTGCTGTGTAGGTGGCTGAATGACGTCCCAGAATGCCGGCTAGCTGCCCTCTGACCTCCCCGTGGAGTACCGCTCAAAGTGGCTCTTCCTCAGCTCCGTTTTCCTGGATCCGCCCCAACAAACGAGCACAAAAATAACACACACAGCAGCTGCCTGTGGTGTGCTGAGGGAATCTGGTGATGGAGAAGTGCATGTGTGTGTGGTTTCGGTAAAATTTGCCATGTCCTTCTGCTGTGCATTAATTATACATGTGGCATGTGGGTGTCTGATTGAAATGAATATTTTACTGCATTTAATCACTGCCACTGCTAGAGTGATGGAGCATCTGGCTGTATTACCTGGGTAATTAAAGAAGCTGTCTCACGCAAGTCTCAGAGGTTGTGTCTGCAATATGAGACAGAAGTACTCAGGAGGTTTACTAATGACTTAAAATTTATTTGGAATGCTCTGAAGCAGTGGAGCCAGCAGAAAGGTAAAAACTTCTGCTGGTGTCTGACCAGCTGAGCGGTTTGCAGACGGGCCACTGGACACCAGATGGGACACAGTTTTCATACCTACAGTCTCAATCTGACAACATATAAACTGTTAGAATACAAGACATAAGGGTTGATGGTCACCGGCTCTTTAAAGAGGCCCTTCCATTAGAAACGATTTTTCTGAGGTTTCTTTTCAATATTTTAGCTCCACAGGTGTTCTTACCTTCATAGTGGGTGTGAAAACAGGTCAACAACTTCTCTTTCAGTTTTAATCTCTCAAACTACGCAGGTGGTGATAACACCCGAGTTCTCCCGAGTTCGAACGACCTGTATCTGTTTCGTAACAACTCCTTTGCTCGTTAGTATTCAGCAGCTCCTGCAGTTGAAACCACACCTAGCATGCTGCTAGCTAAAAGCTGTAGCATAATGATGTAACAAACCAGAAGAGACTACGTGTGCTGTTGCCATGCACAGCTGGGCAGGAAACAGTATGCTGTGTTCTCATAGGCTACTTTGTTAGCCAATCAGAGTCCATCAATTTAGCATAACAAATATTAATGAGTTGCAGCCAAAGCCGGACGAAACCAGCCGAATCTTGACGCAGACAGATTGAAAGGTCTGTTAATCAGTGTTTCCTAATGTGTTTTAGATATAAAATGTTTCATATTACTGGTTAATACTTCAGAGATAACCACAAAGTCCTGAAATTTGTGTGAAAAAGCCTCTTTAAAGCTGTTCAGTGATGTAAGACGTGTTCTTTGGTGAGATCGAATGTTATTAAAGACTTGTTTGTTGCTGCTTTAACACTTAACACCCTGCAGATTGCTGCACTCAGACCAGCTTTTATTTGGTACTGAAAAGCAGCAAATAGACATTTTTCAAGATTGTTAAATGTGTCAGTGAAGAGACCACCAAGTGATCAGAAGTAACACTATGAGGTACAGTTACTGTAAAAAATATCTTATAATTCATCAACAATTTATACACAACCAGCAGTTTGTAATTTGTTTCTATCAAATCATTGAAACCATGTTGTGTATTTGTTCTTTATGAAACCAACAAGCAGTGTGATACAAGTTTATCCTTTAAGAATGTAAATAAAACACAGTAAGTAACAGAGTCACAGGCTTATTAATGTAACAGGATTCACTGACGTCGCTAGTGTCGTTTCACTTTATTAACACCATGATAATCGAACAATAAGCAGAAGAATATCAGATAACGTTTAACAGTTTGTATAAATAGAGTTTTAGATCTCATTATTTTTATTTCATGTGCTTCTTAAAACTCAGTTTGTTCTACAGAAATCACAAATTAATTTCCTTATTTCAGTTATTTTGACAGTATTTTGGAGCGTTTGTTCTCAGAACTGAGATACTGTGTGATCAGGAGTGATAAACAGACCTGGGGTCATCAAGGCCATCCAGGTATTGTCTTTCAGCTCACGGTGCAGGTCCTTCAGTAATGGCTTCTTGTTCCGCCCCCCCCTCCCTCGGTCTTATCTCTATAATCTGAGCACCAGGTGGAGTTTTTTTATAGTCTGGCTGCTCTGATGCTATTAGAGATTAGGATGTTAACACAGTCCTTCATCTGACTGCATTGATCCAAGCTCTCGCAGTGGAATCGCATTAATACTAACAACATCAGGTACAAGCCCCCCCCCCCCTCGCTTTCTGTTCTACATCTGCCTCTCTGTCAGTGTTGATTTAGATTTGAATAACCAGCTCTCTTCCTGGTCTTTCAACACGGGGAGGGGCCAATTTAATAACATGAATGACGGAAAGAAGATTGCAGGAGCCGAAGGGGAGTCGAGGATGTGAGGATGAGATGAAATTGTTCAAATCTGTATTCCTCAGCTGCTTTGACACAATTGACATTTTGTGCTGGAGTGCATATATTAAGTAAGAGTGTAATAAGATGCTGTTATAGAAGTTCTTTATGAGGTTTGTGAAAAATGAACAATGTGCAGAAGTACAGTTCAGTTGTGGACGAGAAGTGAGAAAACAAGGTTTTACCTCATGAAGCGTGTTTTCACATGTTGCGTTGGTGTAGAACAGAGTCACCACCTGTAATTAAAATAGTTATTAGGGCTATTAGCCTAAAAAGAAAGAAAAGAACCAAGAAAGCAAACAAAATAAAAGTATCATTTCCCTTCTCCATCAGAGCAGCAGCACATGATGCTTCAGCTCTCAGCTTCTCTGTGATCTCTGAGATCCATGAGAAAAACATGGCAGAGCAGAAATCAGACCAAAACACTGTCAGTCAATGTCAGCCAAATTCAGCAAACTGTGACAGACCCTGTAGTGCATGTGCACCTGGAGTAAAGAATGGTTAGTAAGCACAGCAAGCAGGATTTGATGACTTTGGCAGGACAGATTTAACACAGATGCTGTTAACTTTAGATTTTATTCACTGACACGGCGCATGAAGCATAATAAGATGCAAAACATGCTAATTAGGCTAACTGTGCTAACGCTAAAAACCCTGCAACTGACTAAGTTATTGGTTCATAATAGGTGGGTAAAAATGTGAGAAAAGACACATATTTTCATTATAAAACCTGCTGATTTGGTGCTTATAACGGTTATACACATGTTGAATTACAAAGTGTCTTATTAATGTCTTAATTTGCTCATAATTAAACCTCATTTATTCACAATTTTGTCCCACATACAGAAGGTCAGATCCTACGTTTTGTTTTCCTTCAGTTACAACTTAAATTTCAGAGATTGCCTCCCAAAGTATTCTCACATTTCTGACTAAAAGAAAGGAAGATGAGAAGAGTTCCAATCACCCGTGATGACTCTGTGAATTTTAGAAGAAAAACTTGCCTCTTAAATTCCAACGACTCATATGAGAACGAGGCTTTTATATTTTCAATTTGTTGGCAACAGTTGCAGTCAAATGAGACACAGGCTTCAATACTGAGAAAAAAGATGCTGAAAACAAGCCAAGAACTTGTTCCAATGCTACAATGTGAAGCTAATATACAACACAGGTTATAAAATTAGCTTTTCAATAATTATATGGAATGTTTTATATATATATACAAGATATAATATACATTGAAACAATATGTTTATTATATCAGACAGATGAATTGTGTACTGAGTTTGACAGTAGCAGTAAGATGTGAAATCTCCTGATGGAGAAAAAGTAACTAACTGGAGGTATTAGTGCATTTGTGAGTTTATGTGCATCTGTCTGCTTACAGCTACTTATCAGGGATATAATGAGGGATTAGGGCTGGAATAAATTAGATTAAATTCACATTAATCCTTGTTCATTTGTTCTTGTGGAGTTTATTTTAAATTTGACATTATAATTCTCGCTAACTGCTGGAAGAAACCAGCATAAAATCTCAGGAAAGCTTAAGCCACCTCATGCTGTTAGCAAAGGTTCACAAAACGGACCGTGCCAAAATCCTAGTGACTCGTAACAACTGCATGCTTTCTGTTGGTTCCAGCTCAGTTCTGTGGCCTGTATGTTTAATGAGTAACTTTGACAGCTAAGACTTGGAAATTATCAGGAAAAAGCCACTGAGCCCTTATTAAACCCGAGCAAAGGCTCACATTATGCCTCAAAGTCCCAGTGATCTGCCAAGAAAATGAAGTTCTGCACTATGTGCTGCATCGCGTGTGTGCCAGCGTGTGCTATTAAGACATGCATGTAAAGGGGAGGGTGTCGAAATCTCGTGTTGAGAATCATATTCTCTTTTTCTCTCACGTAGCTTCTCAGTTCACTTCCCCTTCATTCGTCCTCTCAGAAAACCCCATCCAACCGTAAATCCATCCATCCTCACTCACTCTAAGCAGAACTGTCTATTTGCTGTCTCGTTGCCATAGTTTCCATTATGCCTGCTGCCTGCTCTGGTTTGAAGGACAAAACACTGATGATGGGTCGTATTTAGTAAGAGAGAAAAAGAACATGACTAAATATTGTGGGAAACTACATATACAGGCTTTATTTTTACTTTTTTATCATGACCTGTGTTGGACCGTTTTTCTCTCACACACAAAGATCTCGTGGCCTTCGATCTAAGGACAGTAGAAAGGAGGCTCTACACCAACACCTCCCTTAGGGTCAGTTACTAAGCTGGAGCAAGCTTTATCTTTTAACTGATCAATAATCAGGCGGTACAGCACTTGCTGTTTTCCCCATGGAACAGGCTGCAGCTTGACAAGGCTGCACCAAACCAGGTCTGTTTGCATCATGCCTTTGTTGTGCTCGGTGCCTGTGCTGCAGACTGCCTAGCAATACAGGGGAAGGAATGTCCTCAGATATCTGTAACAGGCTGTTGTGCGCTTGCTTGTTGCTGTGTTCACGTGAAGACTTTACGCCGCCAAAAATGAGGCTAAAGCTGTGGACTTTATTTAGCTGACCTGGTTAGAGAGCGAGGAGTCGCTGTGGATGAGTGAGGAGAAGGATGGCTGTGTGAGAACACTGAAAAGAAAATAAGATAGAGAACCCGGGAAAGAGAACGTGAGCTCAATCCCTTTGATGTCACACATGCCACTCCCTCGATGTGCAATTTTCTCACCTCTCCAGTCTTAATTTAACATTTTTAGGGTTTGCCTTTGACTTTTAATAAGAGTCTAGAGACTCACTCAGATCAGTCGGTAACCAAATCTATAAAATGTTACCTGTTCTTGAACTTCGTTCATGCTACATGGTGCTGTGATGCATCATGTCATGCTTTAGTCAGTCTCTTTGGCCTACTTAGACATATTGTAAGTAGCACACTGAGCGGCTTGTCCTTTCCCTGTGGACCCTGGCAGAATAATTGAGCAGAGCTGAGGCAGGGTAATAAGCTACACTGCCAGTGTAATAACCTGCTGGACGACGTACATGAGAGTGTGATCATGTTGCTTGGGAGCGGTAATGACTGCTATTACTCGGGGGCTCGGGAAGCAGACAGAGGCTGGTTAAATGACCAGATGTGTTACGTGTGTTTGTGTATCTTGTATGTGGACCTCAGTGTGGACATACGGAGGAGTGTTCTATCTGCAGGAACATCTTCGAGGAACGAGAGCTTTTTTGGGGCCTTCCCTCAGCCGGCTTTGTTTCCTCTTAAAACATGTTTCTGAGTTGCATTTATGTGCAGAAATAAGATAAATAAAACCAAAGATATCGCCTGTTTCTGGGAACTTTGTTTAAATGTAACCTCACGTAAAACTAGTCAGTAAACTTTAAAGACCCACTCTGATTATGGCATTTTCAACTAAAAACATAAAACTTGTGTCGTTTTCTAGGATGTAGTTTCTGCATAGCGGCAGTAGCTCATTAGCAATTCGCCTCTGTGCTGTGGGTGGAGCCGTTGGTGCAGAGGATCCCTCCGCCCCTCTCTGTTGCTGAGAGCTCTCTGTTTACGCAAGAGAAGGAGCTTGTGGCCACGCCCAGTGGCTTTTCTACATCACAAATCCAGACTTTTTTAGATGCATTTTTGCATCTGCTACTGATTCACAGCGATTTAAACACAAAAATACTCAGAAATGCAGTTTTGAGCTTCATATTTTTCAGATACGTCTTCTAGCATCAGAAAAATACCACAAGAACATGTTAACAACATGAAAAACACGATTTTCATCACAGTGGGTCTTTCAACAAGAAGGATTTAGTGTAAAAAATGGAAAAAAAAATACTGTAATAAATATTTGTTTCAATCACAAAGATGATTTGAGTAAAACAAAAACATTCTCTGCTATTTAATAGAATTAACCGATAAATTACAGTTTATAAATAACATAATGTGCAATTTAGTTTTAAAAAGCAGAAACTATTTACTTTATTTCTAACTGATTCTTCATATAAAGTTCTTTTATCAGCAGGCTTGCATGTTATATTATCAGTATAGATCAAATGAAGACAATTAAATCTGTAATTATAATTATTTGTGTGAATATTAATCTTTATATAAACTCCATTCCTGTGACAGCATGACTCCATCCCCCCCATCCCCCGTCTGCCAGTATCACTACATCTCTGGTGAACTCCTCCCCTGTTGCAGCATCACTTAGATTTGATAAATTCTTAATGTACACTTGTAAACCTGAAATACTTGAAAACACAAGTTTCACCCCGCCTGCCTTTTCTTTTACATCTCCTCAGACGACTGACTGGCTGATTATTAGATATATTTGTTGATTCTCATTTAGTTTTAACTCAAATTAAAACACTGTAGGAGCACAATTCTTCTTCTCTCTATCTATTTTTGGTAGGATTGATACTTCGTAGTTACTGAAACGTGGCAGATATTTCAGAAAAAGTTGTATCTGTAGACATGTTTTCCTGCTGTGTTGGAGGAGGTTTTTTTTGCGTTCACTTTGAAATGTGCATCACTTGTTGCTCAGTGTGTGTGAAGTGAGAGACTAGAAATATTGTTCTCACGTTGTTTCCAACAGTCTGGTGCACACAGACATCTCCTGCTGGCAACGTGAACGTCACCCTGACTCTATACTTATTGTCAGTCTTCCCCCGTCTGCATTTTCTCTCTGACGTTTATCCGCTGCTGCATGTTGCCAGCCAGTATAATACTCTGTCAGTCACTCCGCTTGTATCTTGGCTTTGGTAGTTCTCACAAAATCACCCTATTACCTCACTAACTAACTTCTTATATCACACACACACACACACACACACTGGGTTTAAGCTGTCTTTGTGATGGATGTGGCCCCTCAGACAGAAGTGCTGTGTGCTGCATCTCAACTTGCACCCTCACCTTCAGGTTACAGTAAAACCCTCCAACAATGCAGCGCGCTGTGTTTGATAATCAATGTTTTTAGCTCCACCCCCTCCAAAATAAATAAATAAATCAAATTTTGTGCAACGTTTCACAAAAAAAGAGAGAGAAAAACACAGACACATGGACTCTGCACTTTCAGCCTGACTGTCTCACACACACACACACATTCACACACAGGCTCCTAGAGGCTGATAAAGACCTTTTTGGCAGAGGCTCTCCTCTGTGCTGTGGGCTCATTAATGCTCTGAGTGTGTCCCTGCGAGTGAGGACTAAGCCCTCAGCCCTTATCAACACCACCAGGCCTGGTTTGCTACACACATACACACGCCGGCATGAGGCAAAAATACACACACAATGGATTATGAAGAGTGTGGATAAGTCGCCAACATCATCTCAGATATCCCCTTACAGGACAATGACAGACAGCCGCCCTCCTATCCCAGTGTCAGAGTCATGGATAGTGTGTGTTTGTGCTTCAGGCTGGTGGGAGAGGGGCTGCACTGCCTTTCAATTGATCCATTTGTATTTGTTGATCCATCTGTTCATGGCTGCTGGCACGGACAGGTCTGTGTAGGTGTGTGTGTAGGTGTGTGTACAGGTGTGTGTACAGGTGTGTGTGCAGGTGTGTGTGCAGGTGTGTGTGTTGGATTCGCACTTCAACATTTTTCTTGTAATGCCACCTCAACAGAGATTGACGTAACAGCTGACAGATACTCCTCTTATATGTGCTGTTTGTTAGCTGTAACCCCCCCACACACACACACTGCAGCATTATTTACATATTTATTACTGTGATGTGTGTGTGTGTGTTGATTCAGACTGTTGTTACATGCTCGCTGCAGTGAAGACGGTGTGGGCGGCTGTTGGTTTATGACTGTTTCAAGTTGGTGTGTGTATGAATTGTTGTTTCCATGTTCTGTCTGAGCCTTCAGGCTTAGCAGTGAATTATTATTACTTCATCCTCGGGGAGGGCAGGGGTGACATGAAGCAACACACACCTCCACTTCCTGCCACGTTCCACACCACGAGACAAACATGGTGCAGATATACACACATGCAAAATACACAAACTCTGCATATGTTAAAATCTGTCTAAGATGTGATTCTGGTTCCTTTTGTTTTTTTTAACTTAATAATCATAAAACAACATGGTAGAAAGTTTTCTGTCATGGGAGTTGTTTCTGTTCTTCGTTTGAACACTTTTTTTTTTATCTGGAATGTAAAAATACAAAACAACTGTAGGGCTTTTAACACAAAGCTTTTCTTTTTATACAAGCAACATCGTTGCTGCTGTCACAGACTTTTGGATGGATTTTGTGAAGCGATTCTTCATCACAGTTGTTAACAACTACAGTATCTTTCTCCAACATCTTTAAACCAAGACTCATGCTGCTGAGACTCTTTTCTTTTTAACACCCAGCTCTCTTCTTTACAAAGCAAAGCATCAGATATGGAATTTACTACATATTGAGATTTGTAATCTTCTCTCTGTGTAAGTGGACTGGATGTCCTCCTCTGTGCTCTGATCTATTGAAAAGCACCCAGTTGCTCTATAATTGGTTGACCTCAGAAACACCTTGCCTCATGAGGGGTGGATATTTTACAGCTGATGCTAAAATGCAGCTCATTTGTTTCTCTGGTTTACTATCAGATCGTCCTCTTAGATTTGGAACAATTAGCTTGCTGGCTACTTGTTCTCTGCTTTGTTATCAATGAAATGGCTTATTAATGACTGAATCTGAGGGATGGAGAAGAATAAAGGGCTGTTTTTTTAATGAGTGACAGTGTGAAAGGTCCTTCAGTGATTAGGCAGGGGGCCAAACTCAAGGACACGGGTTGAAATCCCAGCTTGTGTAATTATTTGCCAATTGTTTGTGCTGATTTTTGTGAGGCACAGCAGATGTTGGAAAAGGAGAAGCGTCTCTATGTTCCTCTGCAGGGTGGGCTGGTTCACTTTGTGTGTTGTCTGTGTGATTGCTGCTCTGGTGTTCCTGGTGCATGCGTGTGTTCCTTTTGTCTGTGAGGGGAGTTGAGAAGCATCTCTTTAATTTGGTCTATAATTGAATTTGGCCCATGGGCATGCCATGCTCTTCTGAGAGATGGCAGCTGATGAGAGGGGGAAGAAAAGAGGCAGAGGGAAAGAGAAGGGAACAAGAGGAGACATGAGGGAGAGTGGAGGAAGAGGAGGTGGGATGTAGATAGAAGATCAGGGGAAGGAAAGGGCGATGGAGAAGGAGGAGGCTGGGGGAGGACACAGCATTGCATCCTCAGTCATCTGTGAGACTTTCTTAAGTACTGCTTGCATGGCCGAGTGGATCGCAGTCAAGTCAATATGACATATGAATATTGCAGGAGCCATTCTCTCTCCTCATGCCCTCCTCAATTATTAATGTCTGGTGCAGAGTTGGCTCAACTTTTACTGGAGGCGCTCGTTTTTAATACTCGTGAAAATCTCACACAGAAGGAACCAAAAGATTAATAAAAAAACCAAACAGCAAATAGAAGACAGGTTTGTAAGGAAGGAGACAAACTGTGTGGAGGATTTAGAATTTGTGACATGCTGCTTAGTGCCATGTTAATCTGGTAGATTATTGGATTTACCAGAGTGAAACACAATAGTCTTAATTTTATATATTTGTGTCTGCTGGAAAAGAGATTTCTAACCCGAGTGTGCAGGAGGACGTCAAGTCTCTGTTCTTCAAGACAACTTGTTTGACACCGAGACATCTGCTATTTACTGGGTTTAATACGTTTCCTAAAAGCTGTAAAAAAATCTTTTTTCTGGGATTAACGTGGAGGTTCATTTCAATGTTCTTCTATAATAATCACCACTGATCCAAGACCAGTTATCTAATGGATACTTCAGGTACATCAGATTCAAAAACAGCATAATTATTAGTGTTTATGTTTATTATTACAAAATGTTTGAAACATTTAAGTCACAGATATGTTAACAGATGGTTTTATAAAGCAGTAAAATGAGGTGTTACCTTTATTTGACTCATCCTTAAAGACACTTTGCAATGTTAAATGTTAAAATCTGATCAGAATTAGCTGAGTATGTCCCCCAGATGTTTTAAGAGTATAAAAATAAATACATTTTTTCTGAGGTTTCTGTTGAATATTTTCGCTCCACAGGTGTTCTTACCTTCATAGTGGGTGTGAAAACAGGTCAACAACTTCTCTTTCAATTTTTATCTCTAAAACTACGCAGATGGTGATAAATCCCGAGTTCAAACGGCCTGTATCTGTTTCATCACAACTCCTTTGTTCGTTAGTTTTCGGCAGCTCCCGCAGTTGAAACCACACCTATCAGCTTTTAGCCAGCAGCATGCTAGGCGTGGTTTAGCAAACAGGAAGAGAGTATGTGTGTTGTTGCCATGCGCAGTGGGGCAGGAAACAGTATACCTTGCTCTCATAGGCTAGTTTGTTAGCTAATCAGAGTCCAGCAAATTTGAATAATGAATATGAACGAGCTGCTGCTCGAGGCCTGACGGAACCAGCTGAATTTTAACGCAGACAGATTGAAAGGTCTGTTAATCAGTGTTTCCTGATGTTTTTTAGATGTAAAATGTTTCATATTACAGTTTAATACTTAAGAAATAACCACAAAGTCCTGAAATTTGTATGAAATTACCTCTTCAAATAAATTAACCTAAAACAAGAATAGACATGAAAGATGGAGGTCAGTTGGTTGTAACTTGGTGTATTTGGCTCTAGTTGGACTTTGTGGGAGGAGCTGAATTAAATCAGTTTGTATGTGTCTCATTGTTGATGTGATGGCTGGTTCTGAACAGATTGTATTGAGCCCATACACCTGTCACAATAGAACAAGTTTAAAAGTTTGACAAAGATGGTTTGTTTAGGAAGATGGTCACTTCTTCAAAGATTCTGTTGTGAACACACTAACACAAAGACGTAATGGTGAGTTTGTTGAATTGGATTCAGAAGATGTTGGACCAAAAATAGGGTAAACTAAGATAATAGAGTTTCAGATTGTAACAGCTTCCTATAATTTAAACTGTTCTATCTTTGGAAAGTAAATATTATAATGAAAGAAGTTTATGACCTTAGTATGACAGAATCCCTGACTGAAGTTTTGACAGAGTGGAAGGCAGTATTAACAATATTAAAGCAGTACTAAATAACTTTTCCACAGCCGTGTCTCAGACAACAGTTGCTCGAACCGGTGTTCTGTAGAAATATGCTACCTGTTGAGATGTGCTACACATGTGCCGTTGTACAATCTTGACTTCAATAAACAGATTTATTGTTTATTTTTGTTTCTATATTTTTCCATAAATAAATTTTACCTATCAAATACATTTTCCCAGGACAGGAACACTAAATATGATATTATTTTTACTTTGTTTGCATTGTCAGAGCGACAGGCAAATGTTTGGACACACCCAGAGGAGAAGGACCCAACAATGGCTACCAAAGACCCAGAGGGCTTTTATATAGAAAATATCAGGGAAGGATCATAAAAATATGTTTAAATAATTAACAGGGTACACTCGCCATAAACAAGAATACTGTATAAACTTCTAAAGACATTTCATTATGAAATAAATTGGCAATTCGTTCTATGGCGGCATTTTTCATCAGGGCAGCATAAATCGTCAGAACATCACTTCCTGCTGTGACCCAATTACCTTTTTTTTTTACAGGAGCAGGTATAAGCTTTTATTTGTTTGTTAAAATATTTACAGTCTTTTAATAGTATTGGTATTTATGTCCATAACACGATGAACCTCCTCCCTCACAACAGGTGCAGAGGCTGTCAGTGGGCAGCATTACTCGGTCTTTAGTTGTGGTTCTGGAGGACGACCTGGTTGTTCCTGGTTGCAAGGAACTGGTGGTTATTTCCAGGCGGGTCTGCACCCAGTCCATCACAGGGCCACACGGAGACACACACACACACCAGTTAAAGGTGTGGATGTTGTAGTTGCAACAACAGAACGCAGTTTCTGGCCAAATTACTAACCCTAACCCTAAGTTATAAAGGGGGACCAGAGACGTCCAGAGTGTCTAATATGAAGCTGAACATGTTTTTCGATGAATATCCACTTAGACAAGTTTCAAAACAGTAGCTTAAAGTTGTGAAAGTTATATTGTACTACTTTAACAGTGTTAACAGTGTTAATGTTTGTCCTCTGGGGGTTGATCATAACCATGACGTCAGCATGAACCTGACCAGCACATGCAGGAAGGAGATGGAGGGACAACGTGGGCAAAGAGTTGCTGTAATATGTGGGTGAAGGCCGTGGAGGGGGGGGGGGTTCCAGTGTGATTGACAGCATGTTGGTGCAGTAACGTGGTCGGGGTGCATCCGCCCCAGCTGGATACTTACATTCACAGAGTGGATGTCAAGGTCTCTCATGTTACACACACTATACAAACACTCCCAAACACTTCTGCCTACACAAAATCACAAACACACACACACACTGCTCATGTTGTGAATGTTGACCTTGTTGGTCTGATGGAGTCAGCAGGCACAACACCTCTCTCTGGCAGCATCATCTGTTTGCTTTTAGCAGGGGAGGTTGTCTCTGTGCATATTTTAGAGAGATCACTGCAGTTTCAGTTGAACTTGATGAGTCATCCCTTACAAATCTGCAAAGTTGAAAGAAGGAAGAAAAAACTCAACTGAGCAGAGAGACTAGAGAGCCGTAGTGGGATTATTGATTCATCTAGAATAAACTTGTAGAATCTACTCAGATTAAATAAATTCATCCTTTGAACTGAGATCATAAAAAATACCAGCAGCTAATTTCAAGTGTAGAAAAAAATCTTTACAATAAAACAAAACAAGGTGTAATTTGCATTTATTTTATCATAGAATCATATAAACAGTAAATGTCCTGCTATTACTAAGGTTTTTCTCTTCAAACATATGGTTTATTGTAATGTTTGTTGTTGTATTTAAATGTGGACACCAAAGAATTGTTGCACACTACCTACATAGAATTGAGTAAAATACTTCAAAATTTAGCATTTAAGTTATCTCACTACCTTAAAAAATGACAATAATAATTTACAACACAATCATAAAAGCTGCAAGTTGTAATATATTTCTGTTTAAACGGAATAATTAAAACAAACCACTAATGTAATTACTTACATGTCAATTCAAACAGGATTTGAAACATTAGAGCTAATTTAGAAACCAATCTGCTACAGCGGGGGAAATTTTTAGGTCTGCAGTGATTATCATTGGAGAAAAATCAAATAGGAATCACTTTGCGTTGGTTCTTTACTCGTCTTGAATAACGGCTCATGGCACGCCCCCGGTCTCTGCTGTAGCAGTCGTTGCAGTGATTGACGAGGAAGCGTGAGTGTGCAGCGGAAGCGGAACCCCATCCCATCTACCTAATCTGTAAATGCTCCTTCTTTCTGCTGCCTCAGCAAATCTCTGCAGAAGCACCACACATGGATCACACTGGGAGGACACAAGCAGAGTGGGAGCTGCAGGTCTGTGGGACAAAGTAAAAAGGTAACGAGGGAATGAGAGGAGAGGTAGGGACAAGAGGAATGACTAAAGGAGGGTGGAGAGTTCTCCTCATCAGGGCTGCAACGCTGAACCTCCACCAGAGCCACACAGCGCAAAACTCAAGGGATGGACCCCCTCTTCTGTTATCTGGCGTCTCCTTGTCACATGTCATATCTTGATCCGTTATCTTCAATTAATGGAGACAAAAGACAGAAATGATGCAGAAAAAACTGATGTGACAATGTTTTTTTATTTAAAAAGGCCATTTCACACAAATTTCAGGACTTTGTGGTTATTTCTTAAGTATTAACCAGTAATGTGAAACATTTTATATCTAAAAAACGTCAGGAAACACTGATTAACAGACCTTTCAACCTATCTGCTTCAAGATTCGTCAGGCTTTGGGCTGAAACTAGTTAATATTCATTATTTGAATTTGCTGGACTCAGATTGGCTAACAAACTAGCCTATGAGAGCAAGGTATACTGTTTCCTGCCCTGATGCGCATGGCAACAGCACACCGAGTCTCTTCCTGTTTGATACGTCTTATGCTTTTAGCCAGCAGCATGCTAGGAGTGGTTTCAACTGTGGGAGCTGAGAACTTGGGTTTTATCACCACCTGCGTAGTTTGAGAGATAAAAACTTGTTGACCTGTTTTCACACCCACTATGAAGGTAAGAACACCTGTGGAGCGAAAATATTCAACAGAAACCTCAGAAAAACCGTTTTTAATAGAAGGGCCTCTTTTTAATGACACGGTGGAGGGGATTTACAGAAAGAACACAAAAGCTAAAGAATTTTATTTGTTCATTTTTATTTATTTATTTAAAGAATTACACATTTTAGATCCAGATAAAATGTTGACGGTAAAGTTAAAGGTGAATCTTGCACTGGGTGATTTATTAAAGTAAAAAGAGATTTTAATCATGACCTTTTTT
>SSNP01000004.1:2594950-2625575 GCA_006937955.1 Pachypanchax playfairii | reverse complement strand
GTGTCATTCTACAGTCTTGACCTCAATAAACGGATTTATCATTTATTTTTTGTTTCTATATTTTTCCATAAATACATATCAAATAAATTCTCCCAGGACAGGAACACTAAATATGATGTTATTTTTACTTTCTTTGCATTGTCAGAGCGACAGGCAAATGTTTGGACACACCCAGAGGAGAAGGACCCAACAACGGCCACCAAAGACCCAGAGGTATTTTATATTGTAAAATATCAGGGAAGATCATAAAAATATGTTTAAATAATTAACAGGACACACTCACCATAAACAAAAATACTGTAAAAACTTTAAATGAAATCTTGTTATGAAATAAGTTGTCAATTTTCACTATGGCGCCATTTTTCTTCAGAGGAGCATAAATCATCAGAACACCACTTCCAGTTTTGACCCAAATTACTGAAGTTATTAAATGTAATATAGGAGGACCAGAGACGTCCAGAGTGTCTAATATGAAGCTGGACATGTTTTTTGGTGAATATCCACTTAGACAAGTTTCATAACCGTAGCTTAAACTTTTAAAAGTTATTTTGTACTGATTTAAGATGTTTAAAATCCACAAGCAGCTCTTTAATTTTTTTGATATTAAGACACAGATTGTTGTCTCCACACTGTCTCACTAGCTATTCCCAGCCAGACCTGTAAGACGTTTCAGTATCATTGTAGATTAATCCTGTTATGTCATCACTTCTAAAATCAAAACCCCCAAACTCTTCTGAAATACACATTTCTGTAACTCATTTGTCGTCTTGTTTGACAAAACATCACCAATCTGCTGTTGCTGAAAGGTTTAAACAAATGTGTTCAATTATTTGTAAAAGCTGTTTGATTAAGGTCCAGCATACAATAATTGGCAGTCTCTCGTGCTGCAACGTCCACTGCGTTTTCTCTCAGCGGTTGCCATTAGCGATCATTTTCTAGTCATGAAAGATTGCAGCTTATCTATTCTTTCAAGCCAACGGCGAGCTGCAGCACTATCTGCGGTGTGAGACGGCCTCCATTGACTGCTGCTAGTCAAGCTGGCATTCATTATCAAGCAGGTAATAACACAGAGCACTGGGCCTAACTCAAGCGGCAGTGGGCTCATTAATATAAACAGGACCCTAAACCCAAACTCAATTTACTTGAAAGCCTCTTTGGAGTCGGGAGTTCAGTGAAGAGTCTTTGCCTGAGTGTGTGTGTGTGTGTGTGTATCTGTTTGTGTGTCTAAGAAAGGTATTAATCATTTCTCTCCTACAACACACCAATACACAAACAGTGCTGAGAGTGTGCGTGTGCATTACAAAGCTCCAATTATATGGCTGATCAGTGGTGTATGTTTAAGTAGTCACTCACCTCTCTCCTCTTCCCGTCCCCGCTCATATCTCAGTCATTAATGAGTCCAATTAACACATGCAAATATTTATTTCTAACTAACATTTGTGATTTATCACACTGTTCAGTCTTTAAAACAAACAGTGTTGGTAATGTGTGTAGTTTGTGCATGCACGTGTGTGTGTGTGTGTTGTCTCTCTTTGTTTATGAAGGTACATCAGCTCATTAGGCCCTCCTGTAGTGTTAGATCATCAGCAACGCAAGCAGAGGAATCAAAGACAGCTTAAAGAGGAGAAAAAAATATCACAAATTCATCACTGGAATATTCAACTAGTCACACAAACCTCCTGTGTAACAGTCATTGATTTAGGGTGTGCGACTGTAATGGGTACCACTCCACTGCCATCAGATTAATGACACCCAGACGTAGCAGAAGGGACTGAGAAGAGGGGGAGGAGGGAGGAGATTAAATAGAGGGAAACAGAGAAGCTCTTTTGGGGAGTTATTGCTGAGAGGTACTTAAATCTGCTGCACATAGCATTTTAAAATATCAATACATCACAGAGAAACGTGATGCCTTGGTAAAATTGACATAAACAAATTGGTACCTTTGTAAATGCTCGTGTTTTTCAAAAACAAGAACATATTTCTTTTGAATGTTTTTTCATTTTGAGTCTTATTGTGATTCTTTCATTTTACTCCACAACAGAACTT
Source organism: Pachypanchax playfairii (assembly GCA_006937955.1). Classification (NCBI taxonomy): domain Eukaryota; kingdom Metazoa; phylum Chordata; class Actinopteri; order Cyprinodontiformes; family Aplocheilidae; genus Pachypanchax; species Pachypanchax playfairii. The sequence continues at coordinate 2,623,529 of SSNP01000004.1, read as the reverse complement.
AAAGATTCAGATTTTCCAAAGCAGCAGGTGTTAGAATGTTAAACTGAAGATTATTAAAGTTAAAATGCATTAAAATAATGTAACTTTTAGATTTAAGCACTTCGAACCTGCATTATATCTTTTTTTCTGGTAGTAACTAAATATTTTTAAGTCGGAAATTCTTCTAAGAGTTTTTCTGCATTATTTTAGAATGTTGTATCTGGTAACATCATCTGTACGGCTTACATGAATACAGACAGTAAAGTTTCACTTTGAGAGGCAGCAGGTTAATATTGCTGTTTATCTGCTCAACACTCACTAGAATTCTGTTATTCAACTTAAGAAAACTCTTAAAGAGGCCCTTCCATTAAAAACGTTTTTTTCTGAGGTTTCTGTTGAATATTTTAGCTCCACAGGTTTTCTTACCTTCATAGTTGGTGTGAAAACAGGTCAATAACTTCTCTTTAAGTTTTAATCTCTCAAACTACGCAGGTGGCGATAAAACCCAAGTTCTCCCGAGTTCGAACGGCCTGTATTTGTTTCATCACAACTCCTTTGTTCGTTAGTATTTGGCAACTCCCGCAGTTGAAACCACACCTAGCATGCTGCTGGCTAAAAGCTGTTGGCATAAGACGTATCAAACAGGAAGAGACTACATATGCTGTTGCCATTTGCAGCGGGGCAAGAAATGGTATACCTTGCTCTCATAGGCTAGTTTGTTAGCCAATCGAATAATGAATATTAATGAGTTTCAGCCCAAAACCTGACGAATTTTGACGCAGAGAGATTGAAAGGTCGGTTAAAGCTGGAGTTGGTAATGTTCGAGAGCTAGCAAGATTTAAAACTAGCAGCTCCTCCAAACCCCTCCCCCTTCCCACCATGGACTTGCTTCAAGCCGCGCCCCCCCTAAACTTGGAACTCGCATCTGCCGGCAGAACTCAGCAGGGTACTCAGCTTTACCAATGTTGACTCTCGTTTGTCCTCTTGTTTTATCCAGAGCTTTTCTCGTAGCAGCTTTTTCTGCCTCTGACTTTCTTTTTTTTGGCAGTTTAGCGGGGCGAGCCGTGACAAGTAGCGAGGAGCGAGAGGGCGTGATAGAAGGGGTGCAGGCAAGGTATCTGATTGGTTCCTCTCCTCTTCTCTGGAAATGACCAATCACCGCCATCCGGTGCGGATGACCGTGGTTGGTCAGAGTTATTGTAGGCTTGCAAGTCTCAGAGAGGTCTGATTTTTTTCGCTCCTTTTTATGAATACACAATGCATTGACTAGTTTCAGTATGGAAGGACCTTTTCACCCAGTATAAAAAAAAGTGTTTCTCAACAGGATTACCAACTCCAGCTTTGATCAGTGTTTCCTGACGTTTTTTTGGATATAAAATGTTTCATATTACAGGTTAATACTTAAGAAATAATCACAAAGTCCTGAAATTTGTATGAAATGGTCTCTTTAAAACATTTGTTTATGAACTTATTCTTAGGAGAAAGTAGGACATCAAGTGTGTGCCCGTGTTCATTAACATGCAATTTCTCTATTTAATAAAAAACACAAAAGAAGCTACACACTCAGTGATTAAAAAAATAAAGGTGCACACTTTTTTTTACATTTGCAACAAAGAGCTAAATTTATACAACAGCCATGATAACAGAAAACTGTTAAAATAAGATTTGATCAGCTGCACATTGAAATGTTAGCTATATTAAAGAATGTATAAACCTTTGAGTTGTACTTTACAGGAGAAAAGTTTTTCAGGACTCACCAAAATTAGAAAATACAGACATTTCATAATGCAGAATTTCTAAAATAACTTTTTTTAAACAGTTGAATTTTGTACTGCTGACAGTCAAAAGTGTTCAAAATAGATACAATGATTCAATTTTTTTCTGAATGTTTTAATATATAAAACAGTTCAGAGAAAATGCAATAAAGTAAAAAAATCTTATATGAGATATAAGCAACAACATCTCGATGTGTAATTTTATCTGAATAAAAAAAAAACTGTAATGGTTAACTGATCTGACTTGGAACTTGAAATTGCACAGACTGAAGACAAAGATAAGCATTTAAGAGTCTTATTATTTACCAAGATAGAATATGGCAGTGAATGTTTGGGACCCAGCCTCAGAGCTGCAACACTCATACTATGGTGAGAGGGAGAGATCAGTGACAGTCTGATTACAGTTTGTCTGATTGTGATGAGTGTGAAATGCTGACTATCTCTGGGGAGACAGGCGGGGTCCAGAAACAGAAGGGCCTCTCAGGCCCTGTCCCAATACCCGCACTTGCGCCCTTGCTCACTTCAAATGCACGTTCCCAATGAGAGGTGCAAGTGCGTAGGGTGTTGCCATTTGCAGCGGGGCAAGAAATGGTATACCTTGCTCTCATAGGCTAGTTTGTTAGCCAATCGAATAATGAATATTAATGAGTTTCAGCCCAAAACCTGACGAATTTTGACGCAGAGAGATTGAAAGGTCGGTTAAAGCTGGAGTTGGTAATGTTCGAGAGCTAGCAAGATTTAAAACTAGCAGCTCCTCCAAACCCCTCCCCCTTCCCACCATNTCTAAAATAACTTTTTTTAAACAGTTGAATTTTGTACTGCTGACAGTCAAAAGTGTTCAAAATAGATACAATGATTCAATTTTTTTCTGAATGTTTTAATATATAAAACAGTTCAGAGAAAATGCAATAAAGTAAAAAAATCTTATATGAGATATAAGCAACAACATCTCGATGTGTAATTTTATCTGAATAAAAAAAAAACTGTAATGGTTAACTGATCTGACTTGGAACTTGAAATTGCACAGACTGAAGACAAAGATAAGCATTTAAGAGTCTTATTATTTACCAAGATAGAATATGGCAGTGAATGTTTGGGACCCAGCCTCAGAGCTGCAACACTCATACTATGGTGAGAGGGAGAGATCAGTGACAGTCTGATTACAGTTTGTCTGATTGTGATGAGTGTGAAATGCTGACTATCTCTGGGGAGACAGGCGGGGTCCAGAAACAGAAGGGCCTCTCAGGCCCTGTCCCAATACCCGCACTTGCGCCCTTGCTCACTTCAAATGCACGTTCCCAATGAGAGGTGCAAGTGCGTAGGGTGTCCCGATTCTCCAGAGTGGAGAATCGTGCCCTTGTCTCCGCCCCTTTCGAAGACTTGATCCGCACTAGGGTATTTCAAACAATGCATTGCTGCGTGTGAATTTTGACAGAAGAAGAAGAAGGTGGAGAAATGGCTGAACCATCTGGACCAAAGAAACATTTTCTCAAGTGTAGACTACAAATAATCAATATTTCATTTTATTATCTAAATGTGTAATTATAATTGATTGATTCTCTGTTGGATAGATGTGTCACATGTCTGTTAAAAAATATAATTAATTATTATGATACACTAACAGTTTAATCACTTATTCTGTCTTATACACCTCCTTTGGTTCCTGCGCTTCATTCTCCTCAAAATAAATGTTTGTTGGAGTTTTAAAACTATTTCTAGTATGAAAATAGTGCAAACAGCGACTGGTACTTTTGGTTGTCATGGAGAAAGAACGCTGTGGCACGTAGTGCTCACTGTCCAAATTCTGCTAATATGTGCGCACTTGTTCACTATGCACTTCGAAGCCTTATATGCCCTTCTGCTAAGTGCACTTCGTGGAAGACCGTAGGGTGCAGTGCGGGTATTGGGACAGGGCCTCAGAGATGTCACCTCCAGATCCGACTTCAAACAGGTTCCAGGCAGAAACATTGACTTGGCAGAAAACAGACAGGTGAGAACAAGGATGTGAAAAAGAAACACTTCCTCTTCTTCAGCCATGATTAAAGAAACAGATAACTTATGAATCAGGTGGGAACCAACAAACTCTTTGTTAAAAAAAAACACAACAACAAAAAAAAACAGGCCAGGTCAAAATCCAAGAATCCAGAAGCTCAGGCATGGATCCATCAAAAACTCAGGTCAAGGGAAAAACTTGTCAAGGATCAATGAAACTACACAACAGTGGAACTGCGGGATACAAAAAACAGAGGCACATGAAACTCTTAACCGTGAAACCTAGAGATAGTCAATCTGGCGCCCAGGCTGAAACAGTACCCAGATCATCATCAGGTGACTGGAATCAAGGTAACGACAAGTCATGACCAGATGGCATGAACATGGACCAATCAGAACACGAAAACTGTTCAAAGCAATAAACAAGCCTGATCATGGTGGCAGGAGCAGAGGTCATAAAAAAAACATTTAAAATTCATTTGTCTTTGTATTTTGAGGTTCTTTACAGCATTCCAGTATTTCAAATCATCATCTTCCTCACCCCTCTGTCCCCTTTACCTCACCCCTTCAAATCTACCTCCTCGACTTTTCCTGGTCGCTCAGCAACCATCCGTAATTAATGAGCTTTTACAGTTCGATCTGATCTTCCTCAGGGTTGGACACGTCTGATAAACCCAGAGGAATATACACACTGGCTGCCCCTCTCTGCGTAACACTGCCTGGAAACATAATTACTGGCAAATGAACACGCACACATATACACACACATATACACACTCCTACCCAAACACTTCAACACACAGCGACTGAGTGAGCTCAGGTTAATACCAATCTTTTTCCCATATACTCGGCACTAATTAGAAACGTTCTGGCAAGTCATTTGTTCAGAAGTTGAATGCACCGTGTGCTTGTCATCATTCAGAGACTCCCAAACTTATATAATTTAATCTATTTAATGATATGCTTTAGTGAGCGTATGTGTGTATGTTAATGACATGCTCTGATGCTCTTAATGAGCGTTTGACAGTGGCACGGAGAGGAAACAACATACTACATCTACATACTCTTGAGCAAGTCATTACTGAAATGTAATCTATCTTCTGCTTGTCAAATGACGCTTGACGCTCTCGCTTATCAATCTGGCCCTTTAGCCACACTCGGCAGCTGTCAAGTGGATCCTCACACGAATATAATTTCAGAGAAGTAGATGGAAACTAGATGAAGACCAAAACAAGTTGACCAAATGAAATGATGGTTAAATACTCGGGTAAGTATTTGCTACACAGATTTCTATCAGATCAAACTGTGTGTTTGACTCTGTGATCACATCCTACAGAGAAATTCATTCAATTTGGATTCAGTCAGGTTTATGGCTGTGGCCATAGCAACAACCATGACTGGAGATGGAGACAACAGCTTATTTTTTTTTCAGTGGTGATGAACTGAATGTCCTTGTTCAGATGAGAGTGAGGACTGAGGAAGAGACGGAGGACGGAATGGGCTGGAACACATTTTAGATAAGCCTGAGCAGAAGCTTTTCTGTCACATCCTTTAAGCTGTTTGTTCTACAGGCTGCAGATCTCTGAAATGTACATTTAAGACTTTCATATTTTCTCTACTTGAATTATGACTTGCACTCACAGAAATAGGATTGTGCAACACGAGGAGAGAATTTGACTCTGTTTACTGTAACTGTGGATAGTTTACTTGGAGAATTATTGCAGACATAATGATTTACTTGATAATTTGTAACAACGTATTTTTACTAGGCTTTAGGTCATCAAGAGTTCACCTGGGCCTAAAGAGGTGGAAAAAAATGGGTTCTGAAACATTTACATGGATTTTACAAAATCCCTAAATGAGAGTGTCTGACGTCTGAAAAAAGACAATTACTTAGTTCTAAACACTATTTTGTTTAAGTTTAATTAAATTATGCTCGTTATGATTCTAAAGGTTATCATCATGTCAGCAAGAAGCCGGTCCACAGTTTGTCCTGATTTCAGCTCCAAATTCGGTTTCATTCTAGTTTTTAGTTTCTTTGAGCTCGTCCTTCATGTTGGGTCCTTAGTGTCTAAGAAATACTACTGTTAGAATTAAGGACCCAAATTACAACAAGCGATAAATGTCAACAAACCTTTACTCATGACAGAAGTCTGGCCTGTTCTCCAACATTCATCTACTTGTCTCATGGACTCACCTGGTCTCCTCTCTGCCACGCTGGTCTGGTTCCTCAGTCTCCAGGATCTTCTCTGACCCCCAATCCACATCAACAAATCCAATTACCATCATCATCATTAATCAACCATGAACTGACTTTTACCCGCCTCTCTTCTCTTTTTCAAATTCTTTTTCAGATGCAGCCCACATGTTATTTACCTTTTTGCAAAAAAACAAACAAACAACAACAACAAGCAAAACAAACTTCTATTATCATTCTAACTGTTCTGCAGTTTTCAGCTTTTGGCCTTCAGCATCATAGAAACATGGTCCAGCCAGATAAGAGACCCAGCTGATCCAGTTTACTGCAGGTCCCTATAAGGACTCAGTCAGCATTCAAGTACCATCTAGAAACTCACCAGAGCTCAAACAGACACAAGAAACAAGAACACGTTTGAACCAGTCGTCAAGCGTTAGACATCAAACTCTCTCTGGTACAAGTCACTAGAAGCGGGTCCTTTTCCTCCACCTACACCTCATCTAACAGCTTCTTTCATTCATGAAACAATGAATCCTTCTGAAAACTTCTGAGGTTATTTGTTTCAGTGTGATCTGATATTTGATCAATCACCTCATAATTTACTTAAACTTATAACAACTCTAAGGGTGCATTCGCACCAGCCCTGTTTAGTCCGCTTGAATCGAACTCTAGTTTATTTGCACAGAAAGTCTGGTTTGTTTGGGGAGGTGTGAACGGGCAACTGAACTTGAGTCCGCCTAAAAACGAGGGTCTCGGTTTGATTACTTGTGTGAATGCAACCGGACCGAGACCGCACTAAAAGCAGGAAACGAACTATATTGTGCAGCCGTCTCAGGCGCCTTGTGTAGTCCTCTGTCTCGTTATCTGCTCATTCTGAGCTCATTGCTGCAGAATATTGATCTGGTACATTCACCAAACACAAAAGATCCCAAAACCACCAGAATCTGCTGCTACTTCGTCTGTATTTACGTTTCACTCTCCCGCGGAAGCACCAGGAAGCGCAGTAACTCTACAGCGCCACCACAAGGGGGGGATGAACACATGCACTTAAGCTTAGTCCGTTTAATAAAGTGCAGTGTGAATCCAAACCGCAGCAACTAAAAACAGCAACAATGTTGCAATTTTGGTCCCCGATCAAAACGAGTCCACCGGACTATCAGGTGTGAATACAGCATGAAAGACAGAACACTTCAGTGGACTAGACGGGCATCCCATCCTGTCTACACTCACCTGATCAGACTTTATTAGTAAAAAGGTTTTTCTCACCATCTGAAGGAAAATGAAGCAGCCCACAAGTTACTTTCCCCCAACAAGCGTCATGATCACTTTCAGACTCCATTCATTTAGAATCCTTGCTGATGAGACTGGTTGGGATAAAATCTTTAAATGGAAAACTTTAAGATCAACTGACCATCTGTGATGTTAAACTCATCACCTCATCCATTAACATTTATAAAAGAGGTATTAATGAGTTAAAAACAATTCAGATCTAAATACCACGTCACCTTCAGTCTCTTCCAGACGTTCTTTCTCATTCTGAGTCCTCAGTTTCCTTATCTTGGGGCAAACCCAATGCTACTGGATGTAAATGTCTTTACCTTGAAGAATGACGGAAAACAACACTAGAAGACAAGTGCTATATATATTGCTGTAATCCCAGTCATTTCAATGTCTCCTGTCCACTATATTAAACTAGAAGAAAAGGAGAGTTTTCTTTAAACACACCTGTTCATTCCTTTTGTCAGAAGAAATCTGCATCTCTAATGACTCTATCTCCCGACAGGCTCTGATGGATACAGATGTAAACAACATTTGATTGATAAATTGTTGATTAAACAATTTAATCTTCCCACTGAACCCACAGCATCTCTCATGTCAGTCTCTGCTGTTAACGGTTAACAAATGACCTCCATCACTCATCAGAATAAGCTGAACCTGGTCGTCCACTCAGGTAACTGTTGTAAAGTACTCTCAGTATTTCACCAGTAGATTTTGGTTACTTTAGTTAGTGAAACACAACCCACAAATCAGCAGGTCAGAAAACAGAACTGACAGCTGGAACATCTGTTTATCTAACTCTCTCCAGCCCCCACATCTGAACCTTCATATCTCTCTAGTTTACCAAGTCCTTCAAAGAATATTGGAAAAAATATTTTTAGTTAAGTTAAAAGTGTGATTTTCATCAATTCGCTTCTAGCATTCTTGTAACTAAACTCAGCTCTACATCGCGCCCTTTTCAATGGTATCCACAAGTTGAAAGTGTTTTTAAAAGGTTAAATACTCTGTTTATCGCAGCTCCTGTCCAGATTTAACCTGATCAGGTTGTAGTGGAGGTTGACACTTCTGATGTGGTGTGAGAGCTGTTCTGTCCCAACGTGAAGACATCTGATCAGCTGATACAATGGGCTTTTTTCTCAAAGAAATTGTTTCCAGTAAAAAAAAAACATGACGTCATCAACCATGAGCAACTCGCTGTATAACTGACTTTGGAAGAGTGAAGACGTGGGATGGACGGGCTAGTCAACCTTAGAACCCATAATATAAAAACATGATGTCCTGTCTGGACAGGTCTACTCTGAAGAATCCAGGTCAAGACAGTAGTAGTCCATGGCAGCCTCGCCTCTGTCAGAGTGTGTCCCAGGACAGCTGTGGCTACAACATGTGTGAGTGTGTGCGTGAATGGACAAATGTCAAACTGTAGTGTGAAGTGCTTTGGGAGTCATCTGACTTAAGAAAAGTGCTATACAAGTACACACCATTTACCATTTACTGAGCTGGGAAACAGAATCCAAGGTTCAATCCACCAGCCTAGATGACCTTGGCCCGGGTCCTGGGCCCCCTGGCAAGCTGTGTGCCCAAATAACTCAGTTCTGATGTGGGGTCATCCAGGTATCAATTACCCTCCTAGCACTGATTCCAGTGATTAGCTGGACCCCCCCGAACTCATATCTCGTATATAGCAACAACTATAACAATCTGTAACAAGCGACTGGTCATTAAAACAGGAGCTGGCTAGAATGTGTCATAAACCATTAGCTTCTGATTAAAAGCTGATTTATGATGATTAAAATAGACCACGTCAAAAAATTATTTTTATAAAATTTTTAAAGAGGCCCTTCCATTAAAAACTGTTTTTTCTGAGGTTTCTGTTGAATATTTTAGCTCCACAGGTGTTCTTACCTTCAACAGGTTAACAACTTCTCTTTCAGTTAGAATCTCTCAAACTACGCAGGTGGTGATAAAACCCGAGTTCTCCCAAGTCCGAACGGCCTGTATCTGTTTCATCACAACTCCTTTGTTCGTTAGTATTCGGCAGTTCCCGCAGTTGAAACCACGCCTAGCATGCTGCTGGCTAAAAGCTGTAGCATAAACATAAACATAAACATAAACAGTAACTTTATCCATCTCACAATGGAGAAATTCACTTTTCACATTTAACCCATCCCGAGGGAGCAGAGGGCTGCCCGTGTCATGGCGCTCGGGAGGCAGTTTGGGGTTCAGCATCTTGCCCAAGAATGCATCGACACATGGCTTGTTCGGGTCGGGGATTGAACCACCAACCTCTCAAGCTGAGGACAACCTCCTTCCCCTTTCAACCATGGCCGCCCCATCAAACAGGAAGAGACTTGGTGCGCTGTTACCATGTGCAGCGGGGCAGGAAACAGTATATCTTGCTCTCACAGGCTAATTTTTTAGCCAATCTGCATCCAGCAAATTTGCATAATGAATACTAATGAGTTGGAGCCGAAGCCTGCTGAATCTTCATGCAGAAAGATTGAAAGGTCTGTTAATCAGTGTTTCCTAACATTTTTTAGATATAAAATGTTTCATTTTACAGGTTAATACTTCAGAAATAACCACAAAATCCTGAAACTTGTGTTAAATGGCCTCTTTAACAAGATAAACTGCTAAATGTTTTTTTCCTAAACTTCACTGATCTAATGAAAAAATTACAGAAACTTTTTATTTTAATTTTGATGGTAATTGAAAGTCTGTCACCCTCAGTGATAAAATGATGTTTTTACCTGATTGCAGATTAATTAAGTGAGAATAATATCTGATGTGTTCTTAAGGCAGGAAGAGATGATGTTGCTGGGGATGTGGAAACGAGGGGAGGAGGAGGGGTGAAAGCAGAGTGAGAGCAAGACAGAACCAAGCAGAGAAAGGTGGGGGGGCTCAGTTGCTGACTCGGAGCTCTGCAGCGGTGAGCTATGAGCTAGCTGTGGATGTGTCTGCTGTGGTGCAGACTTGCACTAGCCTCGATAGCCTCCCAGCACCACTACATCCACAGCTCAGTCAGCTGGCTGCTCCATGCTGTTTCATCAGCAGCTGCCACACTCTCCAATCTTTAAGTATCTCAGTCTGTGACTGAGAATTTCCTGCCCCTTGAAGGATTCCCCCTCTCTCTAAGCAAAGCAGACAGAGACACAGAGGAACAGATTTATGAGAGGAAAGAAAAGGAGGACAGGAGAAGCAAGAGACACAGCAGGCCAGGAGTGACCTTCGTGGCAGAAGGAGGAGGATCGGGAACGTGCAGCATCCATCAGGTGTGTGTCAGCACTTAAAGGATGAGCAAGAGGGAGTTTACTGGGAGTTTGAACGGAGATTCAGAGGCTGTGTGTTTTACAGTTGGAGAAATGCATTTTGTGATGTTGTTAGAAAGACAGTTTTGAGCTGAGATGCTTTGCAATGCATGTTATCATGTTCCATTCAACTTTAGTATGCAATTTAAATAAGAGTTACAAAAATATGAGAGAAAAGTAAAAAGAAAAGTAAAAAAGCAAAGGAGCAATAGGACATGTGGATGAATAGATCCTCACATGAAGCAGCTGTGGAGATGCTGATATGAGGAAAGTAAGATAAAATACAAATGCATGATACTGGAGACGGATGTGGCAGAAGGAAGGAGATTTAAAGTTCAGTGAGGATGACAAACACAGTGTGTGTGTGTGTATGTGTGTGTCACAGTGGGCTTGGTGCTGCCTCAAGGTTGCAGACAAGAGGAGTGTGTTCCTTCAGACAGCCTGTGTGCTGTTTTCTATGTAATTTGTTGCTTGATGGGATTATATCACACCAACCACAACATTAAACCGCTGACAGACACAGTGAATAACATTTATTGTCTTGTTGCAAAGCTACACTTTGCAGGGAAACCTTGGGTCCTGGCTTGTTCTTTCTACACATTTCAATGATGTAAATATGTTTAAAACCTTAATGACTCTTCATGTCAAACACCTTTCCAAGATGAACAACACAACCACACAAAGCAGCATCTGTCCAGGACTCAAGAGTCTCTGAACTCTGACGTTTTAAACCTGATTTGAGTCACAGGGTCAAGCTCGATAAGCAGAACCTCCAGCGTCTAACCCTCTGTAGGTCAGGCTTTAATCCATGATCTGCTGACTCCATGATCTCAGAGCATCAATGCAAAATGATGTATCAAACCTGATCCACCTCCTGTAGGAGAGTCAGGATTTAAAAACGTAAACAACCAGCAAGAAACTTTCCAAACAGAGAGGCAGAATTTACAGCAGAGGATGTTGAGTGTCACACCTAACAGCTGGAACGGGATTGGACAGCTGTCATTGTTTTGAAAATTATTTTAGCCGCAGTGATCCCGTCACAGTTCAGTCATAACTGAACCCAGCTGCATGATTTAAAGTGTACAGAGTCATGTGATCTTATTGGATTGATTTGTGTGATAAGGTATAAAACAAGCTTTAAAGGCGGGTTTGTTTGACCTATTCTGTGTGTTTCTGATGTGATGCACACTGTGCTGCTAACTGCTTCACTAAAGTACAATCCATTTTTCCAAAACAGTTTGGAAGCTAGTTCAAATCAGTTGAGCAAGATGCCGGCCAGAAGTCCTGGATCTCCACTTTGTTTATTTGTTTATTTATTTATTCACAAACTGTGAGCTCACGGTCAAAGTGTCAGCAGGAACTCTTTAAAAATGTCATGACAAAGCCAGTTTAGATTTTTATAACAAATGCTTGTGCATACTTGTCTACATGATGGCTCTGGATTTCCTGTTATTCCATGACCTCACACCAGCAGTCATTCATTAAACACATCCACACTGATCTGCAGAGAATTACGTTTTCTTGTAAATTCAGGGTTTATAAATGCCCATTTTATATAAATGCCCTGTTTGTTTACACTGTTTGCCTTGACTTCTATGTTTTATGTCTATGGCCCATTTCTTCTGTATGACTCAGCAGCAGATATGCACATTCTGTGCAGGCTTGTGTTTGACTCGAGGTGGTTAGGATTCTGGTCTCGCTTCTGTATTGCTGAACTACAAAATATTAACTGTGAACATGTGCAGCGATATAGTGGATAGGAAGGGTATTATTACTCTGTTTGCAAATACCAGAGGCCTACTCCATAATGCTGGCAAGTGTAATATTGCATTGTTTGTTCAGCTACATTTTCCTGGTAAAGTATGTGTGAATGTTTGTGTCTGTGCTCTGCCGTGCTCATAACTTTCCATCCACCCATACAGCTTTTAAACCGGGGGGGCAAAATTCAATTAGATTCTCTTCAGACTGTCTGCCAACTATGACAAAAGCTTATTAGATCTCTGATTTAACAAATGTCTTTCTATAATCAAATGGGCCAAATGTACCTAAAACGGTATGCCTTCGCTGTAGTCATCTTGCTTGCAGCTTGCCTGTGGGGTTGACAAAATTATGTGCATAAACGTGTGTGTTTCCAGCAAGGGATAAGTGTATTATCCATGTGGAAGTAAGAGCTTTTCCCTGATAGATCCTGACTGAAAATTCTATTACCGATGTAGGTGTTTGTTATATTGCTTCTATGGATGGAGTTCGTTTTGAAGTCAGTGGAAGTGTGCAGGAATAAGCAATATAAATGCACATATTTCTGTTATGTGCAGTTTCTGTATGTGTACATATAGGTGCAGGCTATAAAAATGCACATTTTTATTAAATGCCCACAGTGTACCTCGCCCTTTTCATGTCGTTTTTGTGGTGAGATTCTTTGGGCTTGGTAAATTAGGGATGGAGGGAGAGAAGGGGAGATAGCATCCCCCTTCCTCACTTTCCTCTCACTGGTGCTTTTTGTGCTATCATGGCTATAATAAAGACTCATTTATCTCAATCTCAGCATCATCTCATCATTCACACAGGGACTGCAGTGGATGAGGATGCATGTGTTGTGTTTAGGGGATGGTCATGTGTTGATGCTTGTATATATTCAGTGATGCTGAAACTGACCTGTTGATGTTGAGTAGAACCAAAGAAGCTGAATCATATTAGTTAGAGAAAGGTTATATTTTGTGTTGTACAGATAACCTCCACTCAACAATCGGATCAATGAAGGTCAAACAGCCTTAATCTCATTTTGAACATGTTTGAAGAAGAAGAACCGGTGTGGAGTCCAACTCTTCAGAATCTTGATTTAGTTTAGTTTAGTTTCGTTACTGTTGTTGACTAGTTGGAGACACAAAATTGCGAGAAAATCTAGTTTCCAGTTGGACTCATGGACTTCGTGCACACACAACACCTTTGAGTCTTGTTTGAATTATGGAGGATCATGTGATGTAAATGCAGACAAATGAGGACATTCATGCAGCTGCAGTCCTAAAGCCCGTGTTACAGTTTAGTCACAAAGTATCTTAATTAAGTCTCATTTCATTTACAGTTTACCTTCATTTTACTCACAGTGTGGATGCAACCGCTCCTCGTCTCATATTAACTTTAACTTCTGACCCCTCCTTTCCACTGAACGCGCAACAGACGCACAATGGCAGTGACGCGTAATACGCTGCTGATAGCCGCCATTAAAATCAATCAGACCGTTCTCACTGCGTGTGTAGCAGCGCGCATGAGACGCGTCCCAGAAGCGTAGTGTCGCGGGCATTACGTTGCAGTTCTATTTTTTACGTGGTATGCTAATTAAACGCTTCAAGTCCAGCTGTTTAGTTTGGACCAGACAGGAAATCAGGTGTTCGTGAAATGTAAAATACGTGAAAGTTTCAAAATAAAACGACATATGCGAGTTTCCGTTTGGGAGACTGTGAGAAAGTACAGTACCTGTGACGGGTTTGAAGTCCGTAGGTGGTGTGAAAATAAGCCACATACATGTACCTTCTGGATACATGTTGTCGTCTTCTCCCTGCTTGTTGTTGTGTGTACTGACAAAATCACTCATGTTTTCGCTATTCTCATGAGATTTCGTAATCTTCCGGGACCAGCTAGATGTAACACTTGCATTTAAAACGTTACTGGTGGGAAGGGACGTATGGCTGATTGCGCCAGCAACATGCTACGCCCTGATGACAGAAACTAAACTAAGAAGCAAATGAGACAAGTTCCAGACGTCTACAACGATCGCAACTGTGTTAAGTTAATCTTTGTTGTGCAAATTTTTTTGAGCATGTTCAAAATTCAAGCGACCTGTTTCTGAGGCTGTGTGACTCACGGAGGGACAGTCCAGTGAGAGTGGGTGAGTCAGACGAAGGGTTGATGACAAAGTTGTAACTCAAAAAAAAAAACAATCTGACATTCTGATCATGACAATAAAGTGACGAAAAGGAGGATCATTTTCAAATAAATTAAATAAATTAAGACCAAAAATAAAAACAGACACTTTGTGAATAAACTGCAGAAGGAAGACTGAGAAGACGTCTGCATGAATGTTACATGAAGGTCAAAGTATATTTGTAGGTTTCAGAAGTGTCATGGGGACCAAATCAAAGTGATTCCAGCTGAAAATTAAGATTTTTTTTTTGTCTTCAACTAGCTGTCAAACTATTGCGGCCTGGTAAGATACTAGCTTAAATAAAGATCCATTTAGGCTGTAAAGTAGGAATAAAGAGAACAGGGTCGAACAAATTTGGGACAGACACAGAGAAACACGGATGGAAGTAAAGAGATAAATGCTGACTAATGTCATCACTGGCCTCATGTCCTACGGGTCTGATTAAGAGTGTCTTTGTGGATTCCCAAATGCTGTGCTGTGATAGGCCAAGGTCAATGCGATTCGCAGCACAGTGCTGCAGATTGATGCTTAACTCTGTCAGGAAATGGCACAATTTAATTTGGCCAATGGGCTTCATCCCTACTTCAGATTAAAAGGATGATTCCCTTTATCCCGGGGCTCTCCGAGGATGTAAAAGTGTCTGTGAATGTCTGCAGCCTGTTTGGTGGAGGATGTGTGTAAATGTGACTATAGATTTATGTGAATGTGTGTTCATATATATTGTATATGCCCCTGACTGAGTGTATCACCTCATACTTCACACTATTCAGCCAAATAATCTGTTGTAGATGATTGTCAGGCTGTGATATTAGTTTGGGAATAGTGATGCTCTGATGAATGAAGTGATTGTCTTTGTAACTGTCTGTCTGATAATCACACTGACTCTGCAAAATCACCGTGTCACACACTGGAGACAGACGGAACATGGCTGCTTTTCATTTCTACTTTCAATGTCATCATGAGTATTTGTAAAGTATTTTTCTGCGCGTGTATATTTGAGTGTTGTTCAAGTGTTTTGGCAGAAAAACAAGAAGAAGCCATTTCATTTTTATTTGGATCGGAGATGAAATCATTTGGAGATTTAATGTTGTAATTACTGAGTAAAATTGATCATTTATCATAGTTAAAAATATGTGTAAAATATAAAGTACTTCAACAAAGTCAAACTATTGCAGTGAAACCAGCAGAAATACTGAGTTTCAATCTGTTTAAATGTTATATTGACTTGACATTTTATAATAATAATAATTATTATTATTATTATTGTTATTACTATTATTATTGTTGTTATAGTAGTAGTTGTTGTAGCAGTAGTATTAGTATTAGTAACTTGTTTTATTCACATTTTCTAACACATTTTTTACAGTTGTAAAACTTTCACATGAAGTTTAAAACCCGCTGATGAAATTTGCAACAGGCTGATTAATCTAAAAGATGAACTCAATAGTTTTTGTGTTTTTAGAAGCCGAGAGGAAATGTGTGTTATTTCGGTGAGCTTTAAATATAATAGGAATTTTTTAAGTGCAGGATGAAGTGCTTTTCTCTGGGATCTTATTGTGAAAGAATTAAAGGAAGTTGGATTCACTTTGTCAGGCAAATAAAGTCATCATGAGGACAAACTCTCAAAAATCTCTTAGTAACATTTTAGCAATTCTATAAAGTTTATGCACATTTACTCACTACAATATTTGAAGAAATCTGGCAGCAAGCCAAGAGTAAAAGTGATAATAGTCCCTAATTTCAAAAACCACATCAGGGTCAAAAGCACATGAATGCAGACGACTGCACACTGAACCCACCTGCTCTCTACAGACTTTATGGCTTTTATCAAATAATCAACATTTTGATCCATCAGTTTTTCTTAAGATTAGTCTAAAAATATACTAACAACACTAAAAAAACAGTGAAACTAGCTGTTGTAAGTCAAATATTGTGAACATTATATTACTGATTGAGTATTTGTTTGTTTGTAAAAACATTTTCTTCTTTAAAGAGGTAAAAAAAATGCTCTGGACTATTTTTTTTATCACTGAGCAAAATTTGATAACTATAGATAATACTCTATGTCAAATGGTGGGAGTAAACATAAATTAACTAAAAACAATTTTTTTAGCTATACTCATTTCAAATGTATCTCTTAAAACAGACAGCAGTGCATGTTTAATGATAATAATCAAGTTTACAGTCAAAAACACACAAAAAGACTAAATATTACATCCTACTGGGGCTTAAACTGCTTTAACTCCTTATATTTTGTGTTAAGTGTGGACATTATAATAAGTTACAGATCAACTGGATGTCTGTTTTAGGATCCTTCATACTAAGAAGTAACTCAAATATACAAACTGAATATGAGGATTAGTGATTGAAATCAGCTGTTTGAAGACTATAAACTAAAGTCAAGTTCATGTTGGAATCTGGGCTCATAAAGTCTAAATCTTTTGGTTGTGAGCTTGAATCAGCACTCTGTGGTCATTCTTTGTGACAGATTCACTGACAACTGATTTAACACTCCCATGACCAAAGACACAACTAATATCATTATCATTGTCCATGTTTGCTTTCTATTCATTATATGACAGATACCTGTTAGATGTTGGTGAAAAATGTGATTCAGCAATAAATTATAGAGTCTGGCATCTATTGAATCTCACATTTTACAGCACGACGCTGGTTCCTATTGAGATTTTCTGACATCGAGCTCACACAATGTGACATGTCTTTTGCAATTTTCCAAATCGCGAAGTGTAAGCCAATTAGCCAAATAAAAAAAAAGACCAAATGACAAAAACATAAATAAAAAAGTAACAAAACAGAAGAAAAACAGTTGATCAGTGAACTGAAGTGACCTGCAGCAGCTGCTGTGTAACTTAACGCCTCTAAACACGACGCTTTTATTTGCTTCACATAGAGCAGCTTAAAGCAGGTTGTTCTTCAGTTTTCTTAAAGTGGGTTGATCACAGCGATCATTGAGAAAACTGTTGCCTCCCTGCTGTGTGTATATATGGATTTTCATGTAACAGAGACAGAAAGTGTTTTTGGATAACTGGAATCTATTTGCAGTTCTCATAACCATTTGATGCAGTTCTTCCTCTTATTTATTGATTTATTTTACACTTCAGGAGCTCTACTCGTTCATCTACAGTTTAAAGAACAGCTCTTTATGACCTTCTGAACTTTTTGCACAATAGAAATATAGAAGTGACCGAAGCTGAATTACGGGTCAAGTCACAACCATTTGTTTAATACAGTAGTTAAGTTTGCCGGGCTTTCGTCCCTTTAACACAGTAAACAGCTTATTGCACTAAAAAAGGAACATTTCATCAGATTTAACAAAGTAGAACACACAGAGGTGGACTGACATTGAACTCCACATTTTATTGACTCTATATTTAACAGAATTTGAGATGTAAAATCCTTTTATTACCATGCAGTCCTGTCTGTCTTCATATGTTCTCCATGTCTAAACCCTCCATTAGACCATGTTTATTTAGAGCTGCTCATTTCATGTTGAGAATTTTAAAATAACCAAACAGTAAGTCACAGCACAATGTCAGCACAAATGAATACTAATTATAAATTCAATGAACACAACAATGGCAGTTTTGCAAAGTTGCTGTCACAATTTTTACACTATAAGTCAGCGTAACTTGTGCACGTCTTTTATGTAGATGGGAACTACAATGTGTATTCCTACTTAATGAATGAATATAAAAGAGAAATGTGCCAATTTTTCTGTCATGTCTTTTTACAGAGCAACCAGATGAACAACCTATAAGTTTTTCACAGGAAATCGGTGCTATATTTTTTGTTGTCATAATCCTGTAATTAACTCCAAATAATCTATAAATTTTAACACTTTTACGTTATGTTTTATTTTGTATTATTTGCTTAAGAAATCAATTGTCTCCTCTCTGGGCCTTATACTCAGAGTTTTGTCATCTTTTGTTAAGACAGCTTTAAAGAGGCCTTTCCATTAAAAATGCATCTAATCTCTAATCTCTCAAACTACGCAGGTGGCGATAAAACCCGAGTTTGAACGGCCTGTATTTGTTTCGTCACAACTCCTTTGTTTGTCAGTATTCATCAGCTCCCACAATTGAAACCACATCTAGCATGCTGCTGGCTAAAAGCTGTTAGCATAAGACGTAGCAAACAGGAAGCGAGTACGTGTGCTGTTGCCATGTGCAGCGGCGCAGGAAATAGTATACTTTGCTCTCATAGGCTAGTTTGTTAGCCAGTCAGAGTCCAGCAAATCCAAATAATGAATATAAACGAGATGCTGCCAAAGCAGCCTCACGGAAGAAGCCGGAACCACCCAAATTTTAATGCAGACAGACTGAAAGGGCTGTTAATCAGTGTTTCCTAACGTTTTTATAGATATAAAATGTTTCATATTACAGGTAAATACTTAAGAAATAACCACAAAGTCACAAAATTTGTATGAAATGGCCTCTTTTAAATAATAATAATAGTGGATTAATGCGCTCATCCAAATCCACACAATAGCAAAACAAAGGCAGAACGAGAATGTCATTAATGTTGTATTTAGGTGCGTCAGGAGCTGTGAGCCAGGTTAACAATATGACCAAGGTGGTGGATCGATAAAACACTCTCAAATCCATAATATATGAATTGGAAGAAATACATTATTACTGTTAAGAGATGTCAGATGGACAGGGCAAACACATGCACCTCCCCCTGCATGCTGGGACATGAGCAGCTGAGCTAAGAATGAAACGCTGCATCTGGGCACAACGCCAGGCAATAAGCATCAAGTCTTCACCTCCTTCATCTCACACTCTGCTTCATTTTCCAGATGTACTTTCGTTGTCCATTTCATTCCCTGTCTTAACATCCTGATTAAAGTGGTCACCTTTTCTTGTTGTGGTTAATGAGGAGCATGTGTCAAAGTGCAGCTCGTTTAGCCGTTGACTCAGATGTGGTTTAACTGATTAAAAGGAAGAGCTTCATTACAGATCTAAAGTAAAAAAATTAAATAAAATATGCGATTTAAAAAAATTAAAGATGATACCAATTTGTTGGTTTATACAATTTAAAGCATCTGAACCAAAAGGAATTTAATAATTTTCTTGTTCCTCCATGAAGGATGAACGAACAAATGAACCACTCGGCAGTAGTTTTGTATTTAGTTATTTCACTGCACTGCAATGGAGCGTAAAGTGCAGCAGATGATGCCAAACAAATCAACTACTAAGATTCTGAAACACTCCCCTCCAAAACTAACAGGTATATAGAAAAAAAGATGAACAATGTTTATTTTTCCTGTGTTCTTCACTCATGCTCAAAATCTTTGTGATATAAATGCCTACATCAATCATTATTTTAGACAATATAAAAATTAACTTTGATTTAACTAAAATATCAAGACAACACTGGAAAAGACCTTTATTTTCGGGGCTGTAGTTCAGCTAAAAAAAGCAGCTAAATCAACAAAAAATGATCTCTTGTTGCACATAATCAACCTTAAACTGCATTCCAATCATGTGATATTTGTATAACAAGAATGAGACTCATTTAACAAAGACTTGAAATGTTTGACTAATTCCAAAATGTTTAAAGACCAGAAATGATAAACTACTTCCCGACATCATAAGAGACTCAAATTTTCTCATTTAATGTTCTGATGGTACTCTTTTTGTTGCAATCAACATGATAGCCATAATTACCACAATTACATGACACATCTTCTCAAACAATCAGTGCTCATTACCACTGAAAAAAACAACCACAAATAAACAATGTTTGGTTTTGTTTAAACAAAACCATTTAGCCTTTGTCTTCTTATGAAACACACTGTTCTCGTTTTTAGTCCCACTGATGCTGGATGTTTGGAAATGATTCGTGCCCTTGAGTGAGCATCATATGATTGGACTCAACCTAAAAACACACACACAAAAAACAACACACATTTTTATGAGAAAAAAAAAGAAACATACAGGCCTGTGATGATGATGAACAAGCAGTATAGCTTTGAAACACGTTGATTGACATTATGTCTTCTTCTTTAATTACCTCCGCCAAGGAGGTAATGTTTTCATTGGGGTCCATCTGTCTGTCTGTCTGTCTGTCTGTCTGTCTGTTAACAGGATAACTCAAAACGTATAGATGGATTTTGATGACATTTTCAGGAAAGGTCAGAAATGAACCAAGGAAGAATAGATTACCGTCTGGATGCAGGAATTTTTTTTAAGAATACAGACATTACTACAACATGTCTAGTCTGCACCCTCCGTGTGTTTTCTAGATGCAATTTGCTCTCTTACTGTAGCATAATTAGAAATATGACTCATAAATAAAAAGTTCAACATCAGTTGTTTTTTTTTTAATTTTTGTTTTGTTTCCTATAATAATCCCTCGTGGGGAAATTTGGCTCTGCATTAGCAGAGGGCAGCCATCTTGAACAGCACCCGTGAAGCAGTCACAGGGTTCAGTATCTTGCCCAAGGATACTTCGACACATAGCCTCTTGCCGGGACACGGGATCAAGCTCCGGTTTCCCGGTCGGAGGGTGACCTCCTTCCAAACAGACTACGGCCGCCCTGAGGCAGCAGCAGGTTCAGTATCTTGCCCAAGGATACTTCGATGTAGCTTGCCGGCACCGGGGAACCTGCCATCTTTCGAATGAAGGGCGGTCGCCCTTCCGCTAGACTACGCCGCCCGCACCTTTAAAACCAAAGATACTATTATTGGTCAAATCTTCTCTGTATAAGTTTTGCTTTATGTATAGTAGACTATCCTTTAAAAATGCCTACATGCCTGAAGCATTACCTGGAACTAGATAATGTGGGAAACAGTTTAAGGTTCCCCACAACTCCCTCCATCTCCCAAACTACCACCCCTTGATCATCTGGTTAGATTCTAGATGGAGCTCCCAGACCAGTTACGAGATCCATCTCTCCAGAGAGTCATGAGTCTCCAGTGGGACATGTTTGATACATCTCCCATGGCAGGCTTCCAGAGGGAGTCCCACTCGAATGTCCAAACCAGAGAAACTTATGTCCTTTTGATGTGGACTAACACCAAATCTACTCTGAGTTATTCCAGAACAGCCAACCTCCTCGCCTGTTCTCGAGGGTGAGTCCGGCCAATCTGCAGAAGAATTTCAGGTGCTTGTTTTCACAATCTTGTTTCATTGATCTGAACCAACTGCTCATTACCATAGGTGAGAGTTGGGACTTAGATTGATTGGTATATTGACAGCTTTGCTTTGCTTTTTGACTTGGCTCCCTCCTCACCACAACAGATCCGTACAGTGTCAACACCACTGCAGATTCTGTCCCAATCCAATTTCCTGCTTCATTCTACCCTCAGTCATGAAGGAGATCTCTAGAATCACAATGTCATTGTGGTGGGTGGGTTTCAGAGTCCCAAGGATACCAGAAGCAATGTTATCTAGCATACTACTGCTGCCCATAGGGTCTCCTATAACATACTGGTTCTGTGTAAGTGGCAAGACTAAGTGCCATTTAGAAACCCCACAATATGCTCAAGAATGAGGAACCGATATATCAAGACATCAATCTGAAGTAAGATCAAAAGGAGAACCTAAACAATAAGTGTTTCTTGTCAGGTCTTTACACATGGGAGACTAAACAGAGACTAAACAAGCGACATGGGACTGCTCTCCCGCTGACCCGCCACTAGAAAGAGATGCTTGAAGGGACTGGTGGTTTGTGAATTGGGCAACAATTGTAGACAGAGGCCTTGGTGGTCTGAGCATCTTTTGGTGAAACTGGCTTTAGGGAAGTAGAATGTCATCAAAATTCAATCATTTAATTTATCCCTCAGTCATTAAAGCTCATTAATGAGTGAATTCAAGATTAACAGAAAGTCTAGAAGCCCTTGAGGTCATGTAGATGAAAGTAAGGCCTTTCTAATTATTCACAACTGACTCTGTAGGGGTCATTTATGAATCAGTAATGCCATGTTCGCACCTGAAACTTTATTTTATTGATTTTTATTGATGTTGTTAATAGATTGCATGTTTATTTGCATTTAATTGTTGTTTTATTGATGTGGGTGTGTATGTACTATCTGCATAGCAGACCCAGCTTTCCGAGACTTTTCCCTCCAATAAAGATACTTTGACTTTGACCAGTGATACAGCATCCCTGGGCCTGCCTACTGCATCAGATACAGATTCTGTAATGGCCCCACATGGCATCTCTTGTTTAACCTTTTGGGACTGGGTCCAGCCAGGTTCTGTATGCAACTTGCCTACTGGGTACTTACCCAGCATAATAATCCTTGTGAAATGATCTCATCCATCCAAATCAGTGGCTTCTTTCCCTTTGGAAATACACAACAAGAATGTTTAATTACCCTGAAGATAACAAGACCACACTACTTCTTCTGTCATTACTTGACCCTGGTATTGGTTGGAAGTTCAACTTAAAGAGGCCCTTCAATTAAAAACGGTTTTTCTGAGGTTTCTGTTGAATATTTTAGCTCCACAGGTGTTCTTACCTTCATAGTGGGTGTGAAAACAGGTCAACAACTTCGCTTTCAGTTTTAATCTCTCAAACTACGCAGGTGGCGATAAAACCAGAGTTCTGCCGAGTCCGAACGGCCTGTATCTGTTTCATCACAACTCCTTTGTTCGTTAGTTTTTGGCAGCTCCCACAGTTGAAACCACGCCTGGCATGCTGCTAGCTAAAAGCTGTTAGCATAAGATGTAGCAAACAGAAAGACACAACGTCTGACGTTGCCATGCGGAAACAGGCAGGAAACAGTGTTCTTTGCTCTCATAGGCTAGTTTGTTAGTCAATCAGAGTCCAGCATATTTGAACAATGAAAATGAACGAGCTATGACGAAGCAGCCTGACGGAAGGAGCCGGAACCACCCGAATTTTAACGCAGACAGGTTGAAAGGTCTGTTAATCAGTGTTTCCTGATGTTTTTTAGATATAAAATGTTTCATATTACTGGTTAATACTTAAGAAATAACCACAAAGTCCTGAAATGTGTATGAAATGGCCTCTTTAAGGAACTTTTCATACAGGGAAACTTGTTTGGTTTGACATTCCAGAGAAATATTTCTTTTGATCTGAAGAACAGTTAGGTGGTGTATTTTAATTGATACAACAAGAGTATGATCCTGCAATTAAGCTTTACTGTATACCAGTCAACAGTTTGGACACTTACTACCTCGTTCAAATTAGTCGTTGAATTGTGGGTTTACGGTATTTTGTGCATAGAGCACATGAACATTGACATTAAAAAGTTGCACCACGTCATGTTTGTGTGTAGAAATCCCTGAGGTGCATCGACATTTTTTATCTTTTGCTGCAAAACATGAACATGGGCAATATATTGTGTCCATCTCCAGCTCTTTATTTATGTGTCTAAACCACAGCTAGGTTTAAACTGGATGGAGAAAAGATGGTGGACAGGCAGACAGAGAGGTGGATGAGAGAAAGCACACTAACAGGATGGTTGCCAGGAGCTCGGCTTGAGCTTTGTATCTGATGCAGTACAGTTGAGCGTTGTGAGAGGACGAGGTGTGAGTGAGAAACTGAATACAAACACACTGTAGTTTCGCAGCTGGTGTCAGAAAACCTGATTGGTGTAACGTTTTTTTTCCTTTTTTGTTGTTGTTGTTTTCCTTCCTTCCCTCTCTGCGGTGGGAGTAAGGTGAGGTTAGATGAGTTGCTGTGTTAGAGGAAATGCAGCAGTGAGGGAGGTGAAGCTTTATTTGCCTGTGAAAGGTGTATTTTTCTCTTGTCAACAGCCATAGCTGCACCAGGCTCTCCTTGACTCCCCCTCCCAAACTCAGTCTTTTTCCTTACATTTCTCTGGTTCCTATCGTCACCTCCCCCCTCTCTCTCTCTCTCTCTCTGGCTCCTATATGGAGCTGTACAGGACAGATTGAGTGTATTTTTTTTTCACAGTGAGTTTTTTTCTCCATGCTGTGATACTGAAGGTCCCATACTGCTCCTTTTCCAAGATAAATTTTAAAACATTTTTTCTACAGCTGCACTTAACGCCCCAGCCCCTCTGCCCCTCTGTCTTACACACGCGCACACACACACACTCTTGAGCCACACACATACACACTCCTCCTCTCCTCTCTTTCGTCCTAAGGCTTTGGTTCTCTCTTGAACGCTGACATCAGATAGCCTCCCTCCAGCAGTCCACTCCTCTGGGAGGGATTTGCATTTTATTTGCATCTCATGACAGATTTAATGGAGCAAACTGTGCTCTATCCTGAGCGAAAATGATGAAGAGGAGGGAGGAGAGGAAAGGTGAAAATAGCTGGGGAGAATCCGTCTACTGGTGACTGTGTGTGCCTCCAAGCAGCTGTTACTGTGTCTCTCCTGTCTCACACCCTGCTGATGTGGCTCTGCAATTAACCATGTTCTTAAAAGATAACCATACAGACATTTATTAAAAAGTCAAAATGACAAGTTGAATTTTTAGGTTCTATATCTGTTTATGTTAGCAGAAGCTGCTCAGCAAGATGCTACAGGGTTGAGGAAACTTCTACAAGTGGAAGGTATTTGCTACTATTTATTCACTTAATTATTCAGAGGCAGGCTTTTAAAGTATTTATTATAACACAAAGCATGAGGTCATACTGAAGTTAGCTGTGTCCTCTCACATCATGGGAAAGATTTATATGCCATTTTTGAATGAAAATCTGTTAAAAGGTCTGTAATTGAATATTGATATAACATGTCACACCTGATGAAATGTGATTGTATCCACAACAAGTCAGAGGTCTTACTGTGCAAAGAATGAAGAATTGACAGTTGATTGAGCTGAGTGACACAAAGAAAAGCTGCGAGCTCAAATTTTTTGGAATGTGATTACAATGAAAATGTAAACAAAGAATATATTATATAAAGAATATTATAGGAGTAGTACCATTTTGACACTGATACTTTAATCAAACCAAGCAGAGCTCTGATCATTAATCCCAATAATGAATGTTGATTTAACCTTTTAGCTAAGCTTGAGAGAGTGAGAGCTGTATTCATATTCAGCTGGAGTTTGAGCCTGTTTGGAAAAACAGTGTGTATCCTTATATGTGTAGAGTCCGTCCGTCCATCCATCCATCCATCCATCCATCCATCCATCCATCCATCCATCCATCCATCCATCCATCCATCCATCCATCCATCCATCCATCCATCCATCCATCCATCCATCCATCCACAGGCAGACCCTGCTGAAAGGTCCCAGCTGGACGTTGAAGCTGTCAGCAACAGCGCTAACTGATTATGTCACATTGCAGTAAGTGACAACATCAAAGAAAGAAACTGAAAACACTATTTTGAGCTTGAGTAGTTACAGATGGTACAAGTATGAACTCTTGAATGAACTCTCTTCAAAGTAAGTTCTCTTGACTTCCAAATAGTAAAGGATCCTGACTTACTTAGAGAAGTTTTAAGCACATCCAGGTTCTACAAAGTGATTTATGATGTCTCTCATTCACACCCCCAGGCAATGCATTCTATTATGTATTTACACTCTCTGTACATATTTCACTTGTACATTTTTACTCATAAAGTATATTGGAAGCAGTGAGCGGTTCAACATGTTGTCTGAGGACACCTCGAAATGCTCCAGGGATCGAGCACTGAACACCTGAGCCTCTCTCACCACCACGGGCTTCATTCCACTTCATTATCTTCTGTTCACACGTTCTCTACACAGCTCCACTTAAAAATAAGTTCATTAATGACTTAAAACACAAATCAGCAGAGCTGCAGATACTAAAATCTTGTTATCCTCCCTGGAAGAGTTCTTTGTACTTTGCTCAAAGACACCTCACCACGGAGAATTTTTGCTGACACAGAAGAACGATGAGACTATTTAGCTGAGTAATTGTATTTCTTTATTTTTGTTCCTTTTCTCAGATTCTCACAAAAAACAAGAAGAAAATTCAGCCGTGTTGATAGTGTAGAAAATCTGATTATTCATATGAGTCAGTGTGTGACAATCCTGAGATAAACCCTGGTGCATCACTCACCCTGCGTTTGAAAACGACCTTATTGTGTCGTGTTTCCTCAGCAGCAAACGTCTAGAAGGAAAAGACTTTTTCAATTAGGACTTACTCTCCATTTAAGCTCCAATCCTCAGCACACGCTTTGTGACTGTCTCTGTGTGTATTTGGTAACCTTTTTAATTTCACACTTGTTAAGTTTCCATGTAAAAGGCAACATTTTAGCGGAAGCCCTCTGGATGGGTGAATGTCATTAGGAGTGTGTTGGCGTGAGTGGGTGTGAATTTGAGTGGATTAGTGTGTTAGATGCTGCATAGATTAATAAAATGAGGTGAAATTAGAGGAAGATTTAAATCTCACAAGGACAACACAGAGTTGGACATGCACATTGCAAACAGAAGACATCATCCTACTGTTTCTTATATTCTTGTGACAAAAAAAGGCCATCAGCCATTTGCTGATCTCCACAGACATATTTCAGTTGTGCGTTGATGATTATGCTCTCTTTCCGTTTGCTTTACTGGATATGTGTGTCTCTCTTTTCCTCTCCTTGTGTAATTTATGTGTTGTTGTTGGAGCTGGTGCTGATAGGCCCAGAGATGGCATTTAGCTAAAGAGCAGAGAGGCTGTTAGCTTCTCCATTCATCTAATCAATCTCATTAATGAAACCACTGTCCGATCCACAGCCGCTTTCTTCCCTGTCTTCTTTCATTCTGCCCCCCCACCTTTGCATCATTTACTCTCTCCCTGCTTGTTTTTTTTTTTTTACTTTCCATCCTTTTCAAGGCTCATGACCCCCCCAATACAACAATTGTTTTGTTTCCTTGCTTGCTTCCTTTTATACTCTCCTTCTTCACACATCTGGCCTAGATTAACAAGCAGCAGCGAGGCTCCCAATGAGGCTGCTTCTTTCTCACCACTTTTTCAGCAAGACGAACAACTCCTCCCCCCCCCCAGTAGAATATACAGCGGATTGACCCAGTTTGGATGAAAATGAGCACTGTGTACGTAGCATGGTTTTTACTACTGTCTAATAAAGGATGTATTTCCTAAAATATGTGCAAACAAACCACCATGACTCTGTCCACATGTGGGAAACCAGTTTTCACTGTTTTCACTTTAATGAACATTTATTCACTGCATATTGAGGCATTATTATGTTGAGGTCAATGAATTGCATTAATTGATATATAAAAACTAAACTATGCTACTGCAGACAGAACACACACAGGAATGTTGTCCTCTGAAGACATCAGCGTGTTAAGAAGAGCAAGAAAGAAAATGTGTCAATCTCTTCATGTGCTGTAACAAAGTTAACTATGTCTGACTGTTATCAGAAAGATGTCAGACGGCTGTAACATCATCTTTGTTTTTATTGTATGAGTAGAAATTTGAAGGGAATCCTATTGGGAGACTGTTCAACCATGAATTGAGGTCAACTTGTGTGTCATAATCATAACTTCCAATAAATCTCCAGGTAGTTGTTGGCTGTTGACTCCTCGTTATAAGTACTATTTCCCTCAACAATTACAGGGTTTTCTACGAGGATATGGAGACGCCAACGTGTCTCTCTGTTTGACACAAACCTTAAAGTCTGTAAAAATTGAGAGAAAAGACAAATCTTAAGAGACTTAAACTGAGATCCTCTTATGTGAAGAAATTAGGTTATAGATATTTTGGTCAAATCTTAAAATAACTTCCTGTGCAGCCTCACAAACCTTTATAAGTGATCTGTAACAACGCAGTATGTGTCGTGAATGACTCTCACCTACTGTCGTACAAAAATGTTGCTCAGTTTCTGTAACATTCACAATTATCAACATTTTTGTGTTTGCTAAGGTCAGTGTGCGATTTGTCGGGGGGGATTTACCCCCCTCTGGTCCTTTATTTTTTTATCCCTGGGGGGGGGGGATAAGTTATTTTTGTTCCTGTTTCTCATCTGACCATACTTGCCAACCCTTCCGATTTAACCAGGAGAATCCTGAATTTTAATACCATTTAATACCATTATTCTCCAGAATTTTTCCCCTGATTTCCACCTGGATAACAATATTGCTAAACCACCGGGCGCTGTTTCCAGCCAGACAAATAACGATTACATCTTGAACGGTGACCCCCCCCCCCGCCACGGTTCTTTTGGACCATTTGAAAGGGAATAAAA
>SSNP01000004.1:2579864-2594870 GCA_006937955.1 Pachypanchax playfairii | reverse complement strand
CAAATCGCACACTGGCTAAGGTCAGTTAGCAGGGGTAGCCATCTTGAATGGAGTTGACGCCAAAAGTTATTCAGTTGCATATCAGGAAATTGGTGACTCGAATGAAACTGATAATATTCTGGGGTGGCAAACAAGTCACACAAAAAAATATATAATTTTTTAAACACCTTTAAGCAAACAATTACAACATTTTGATAATCAGAGGCAAAGATCTATTATCATACCAAGTATTAATCTTTTTCCTTATTAGTGCAGCTAAAGGAACAAAGATGCACCACAAAAACATATAAAAATACAAATATTTCTGGGGTGGCCAATAGGGTGACCAGAACTCAGCATGAGGTGGCCCCGGCCACCCCCCAGCTCCGCCCCTGTTACATATGTACATATAAGGATGCAACTCACAGACACAGATAAAAACATTATCATCTACCTTTTACCTTTCAGCTGTGGATGGTGATAAACTGTTATGACCCATGCATTAAAAAATGATTCAGATATATTTTATACGGGACCAAATAATAAACATTATTTAAAATAAATGTAATAAAAACTTGTTTTAAGGGTTTTAGGGGTGTTTTTAAACATGTGGCCCAATAAGAATAAGATTACAGTCTCTATAAATACATTTAAACACATTACCACCATCTAAATTCAATCTGAAAATAGTAGTTTCCTTAACAATGAAGAAATGGAGCAGTTTTTCTCCTTTTTTTGTTGGTGTGGATGTAAGAAGACAACTGTGATGAATAGTGATGAAATTCTGAGAGACATTGCTCTCTCTGTGTGTATAAATTACAGTTGTGTTTGTGAGTATATAGCCTTGGGGTATTGATGTTCGGTGCAGAGAGACCCAACAAAGAGCCTTTTTGAGAGGTTTTCCCTGCAGCAAGGTCGCTCCATCAGTGCATCTCAGTCTATATCTTTCAAACATTTACAGTTTTCATGATTTCTCTCACACATTCAGCTGTGTTTTCTATCACTTCTGATGACATGGCTTTCACCAAAAACTGCTGCTTGCTTAATTCTAACCACTACCTAACCTTGATGAGTCTTCATGTTTAAATGCAAGGACTTTCTGTGACTGGGACTTGATTTCATTTTTCCACAAAGTGTTAAGGTGCTTTTGTGCACAAGCTTGTATCAAAAGCAAAAAAAAAAAAAGTACATAAAACATGAGTCGGTTTTTTTAAGACTGGACTGTGGTGAGGTTTTTGTGAGTTCAGAATACAAACTGAAGTAGATATCTTCTGTGTGAAGTTTTCTTGGGTGAATTTGTGAGTAGTGGATGTTTTAGGTTTATCTACTGGCATAAATCATACAGTCTAGGTTTTATGTCTAACACAAAACAGATCCTACTCAGTGCATTGCACAGACATTCACTCAAATACAGTATATAAGCCTTTTCCTTAAAAAGTTGCAAAAACTTGAGCAGTATAAAAGATAAATAATATAATTTACTTTTCTGTTAGCTGTATGTGTATGTGCAAACTGCAGGACAGTCATACATTTTGAACAGTGGCGTCTTATTGCAACAGTTTTTACCTTTGAGGCAGGACTTTTGACAGATTTTCAATACATGTGCCGATGTACACACACACACAATCACCTTGGTTGGATGTGTATCAATCATCGCTCCAGGCTCGCACATCATTGTGTTTGTTGTCACTTATTCAAACATTCCTGTCCTGGCCCACCGAGAAAAGACCTCAATCAGGATTTACATTCACAGCACATCACCTTTACCAACTCTCTCCCCCTGGAGAAGAAGAAAACCCACCTTTTTAAGCAAAATCCTAGTACATATTGCTTTTTTCAAGCTTCAAATTACAGTAAAACTAGGATGATGAAAGAGAGGTGTAAATATGAATCTTGTGGATGATTTTAATTGATTTGTGGATATGATAAAAAAAATGGGGAGATGGATGAAAAAGATGTACAAAGCAAAAGTGAGAAATTGGGACAGT
Organism: Pachypanchax playfairii; assembly: GCA_006937955.1. Taxonomy (NCBI): domain Eukaryota; kingdom Metazoa; phylum Chordata; class Actinopteri; order Cyprinodontiformes; family Aplocheilidae; genus Pachypanchax; species Pachypanchax playfairii. The sequence goes on along the minus strand of SSNP01000004.1, from coordinate 2,592,903 downwards.
CAAGTCAGAGGGAGGGACAGGTGAAATGTCTGCGTGTTTTAGACGAGTCTGCATAATCGTGCACAGCGCTGAATGCTGATCAGGGACAATAAAACCTCCATTAAAGATTTATCCTGAAGAGACAGAAGGAGGGAGGACTGGGATGATGGAGAGAGAAGGAGAGGAGCTTGGGGGGAGACTTGAGGGAGAGAAATCTCTCAGGTTCCTGTCGCAGAGTGGATTAAAGCAAAGACACCTCTCTCTACCCATCACGGCGGGACACACACATATACATGGGTGTTCAGACTCTGTGCATTTTAATAGTCCTGTCACCTCCAGCTATAATACCAGACAATGGGACTTTGAGCAGACACTCATCTCCAAAAGTGTCTTTGGTCCTTTCTGACAGCTGACGGCCTTGTGTGTGAGCTAACTGGTCAGCTCGCCACCATCACAGATCCAAGATCAGCTGCAAATCCTGGCCAAACAAGCCCAGGACCACTCTGTCAAAATGTCACCTGGACCGGGCGGAGCTGCAGGCGAGGCACTCTGGTGCTTTTTAGTTAATATCTACAATAGGTTCCTGGGGAGACGAGGAGAGAGTGGGGGTGGAAATGAAATGACAAAGAGAAAATGCAATCTAAATCATTGGTGCACCCCCTCCTCCTTCAATGAAGTGTGCCGTCAGCTTTATCTCAGACTTCCAACCTCTCATCCCCCCCTTCCTTTAAACCCCCCACTGGTTTTATAAGGTTTAAAAATGATTGAGATTCCGGAGTGATTCTGATGACATTTGAGCAGGTACTTTACTGTTTCACTTCTAAGTAAGTGACTGGTTGACTCAGACGAGGTGTGTGTTGAGATCAAGGAGGGAAAAAGAGTTTGAGGACAGAGAGATCAGTGGAGCAGATACGGAGACGATGGGGGTTGAGAATGCATCGAGATGGATCATCATGAACAGAGGAGTGAAGGAGACAAAAAGCACAACGGTGGGGCCCGAGGAAGGAAACTTGAGATGGAATTAAGGACCAAAACAGCAGAATGTATTAACCGTGTGCCACGTTGGCTCTGACATCAATCTGAAGCATTTCAAAGGAGATTTTAACCCCCCACCTCTGTTATTTTTATTACTTTTTTATTTTGTTTTGTTTTCTGCAAGTCCTTTTCTGTGATCATATGATCATCAACATGCTTTCATCAACGTCTATCAGCAACATGGAACCACAACATGCTTTTAACCTCGTCTGTTGAGAGCTTCTCTTTGAAGTTGTAGAAAAATTAACCCTGATTCAGACAGCTGTTATTAGACCGCATAAATCAGCTTGTATTAGTATTATTCATCTATCACTTACCCAGTGGTTAATGTTTGGGGGCATGTGTTTGGACCACATTTTAGGCTAATTGATACATGAAATCTAACAGCGTAGCAGAAAAAAAGGTTTTCTAAACTTCCTCAGAATGAAGTGTCCTGGTTTAAACGAGACTTCTGTCCTTCAAGACTGGTTTCACAGACATAAACTACACAACATTTAAATTGCAAACAGCAGAGAAATACAGAACAGGAAGTGAGTCTGAAGCAAGACCAGTGAATAAGACTCGGTGAGTAAATGTGTCATGGTGAGCTGAATTTGCACCTTATAACAGAAAAACCCAGAGAAATCCAAAATGTTAATAATTAAACAAAAACAAGGCAGTAAAATAAACGTGTTGTGAAACCAGGCAGGACACGACAGGGAGCAGGTTGAACTACCAAACAGAATAAAACTAAAGGGCTGAATAAGAACAAGCTGACCATAGGAAAATAAAATAAACCTCAAACACTAGAAACAAAAGTCAAGTAATTACACTCTGCTGTTTGACATCAAGTAGCGACGATCAGTATAAATTGCTCCTTTTACCAAACCGACTGATTAGTTGAGAAAAACTAAACGACCTGGAGCTCATTACAGAATGTGATGCCAGATTTAGAAGATTAGCTCGGCTAGTTTTTTTTTTTTTTTAAGTTTGCGATTGATTGTGACTTTTTCATGACGAGTTTGTTTACATGAGAGAGAGAGAGAGAGAGCAACAGAATCAATAGAGATATTTCCATGTAGGCTTTTGAGATTGGCTTGTTTTTAAATGTGTGTTGATCTTTGGGTGTTCGGGGATGTTATTACCAGTGTGTTTGAATGTGCTTTGACAAGCATGATTATGTCTAATTACTGAGTACTCCAATGACGGTTAGCCTTATCGGGCACCGTCTCCCTGGTTTTCTGTCATTAATATGTCTTTTTCTTATAGTCCTGTTTCACCTCTATCAAAACACAAAGTTCAGTTCTCTGTAAATTTAAAGTTTTTATGGACATTTTCAGTAAAAAAACAGCTTCAAACACTTCGTTTAAACTAGCAGTAAAACCCTTTAATTGTCATAGAAAAAGAATGGTCATAGAAAATATAAATAAGTTTTAAAATACTCAATGAAATTATGTCACAGAAATAAAGAAAATTACAACCAGTCACACATCTATAAAGTAGGTTTTTAAATCAGTGCAAAATAGCTTTTAAAAGTTTAAGCTACTGTTATGAAACTTGTCTAAGTGGATACTCACCAAAAAACATGTTCATCTTCATATTAGACACTCTGGACATCTCTGGTCTCCCAATATTACACTTAATAAGTGTAATAATAAGTGTAATAATAAGTGGTGTTCTGGTGATTTATGTTGCCCTGAAGAAAAATGGCGCCATAGTACGAATAGACCACTTGTTTCATTATGAAATGTCATTAGAAGTTTATACAGTATTCTTGTTTATGGAGAGTGTGTCCTGTTAATTATTTAAACATATTTTTATGATCCTTCTCTGATATTTTCTATATAAAAACCCTCTGGGTCCTTATCAGCCATTGTTGGGTCCTTCTCCTTTGGATGTGTCCAAACATTTGCCTGTTGCTCTGACAATGCAAAGAAAGTAAAAATAACATCATATTTAGTGTTCCTGTCCTGGGAGAATTTATTTGGTAGGTAAAATTTACTTATGGAAAAATATAGAAACAAAAATAAACGATAAATCTGTTTATCTGTAACATATTTCTACAGAACACCTGTTCCAGCAACGGTTGTCTGAGACACGGCTGCGGAAAAGTTATTTAGTACTGCTTTAAGACATCCTCCTGTTTTCATGAGTCTTTCCTGCCTCACAATAAGAGTCCATACTGGTTCATAATTAGTTGAGAAGTCACTTAGATAACATCCAGAAATAAATCTCATGGGAGTTATGTTATCTAAATCCTAAAATCATACCACATTTTACATAGGGAAATAAAAGTAACATGGCTGATGTATGTCAGCATCAATCTAAAGATGGTCTGAACTCAGTCAAGAGAAGAAAATCCTACACTGTGGAGTTCTGGATGCCTTTTAGAAAAAGGAACTACTTTCATGAAGAAAAATTAACACCTCAGTGTTAATTTTATCTTTTATTTTTTCATCCTTCCTGCTGCATCTATAACTCTATCTTCATGTGTGTGTACTTTGGTTTCTCCTTGAGTATTTGGATTTGTTTTTGGAAAGATGCTTTCAGGTCATTAACTCTTTGATCCTCATCTATTGTGTGATTATATCTGAAGTAGAGCCAGGGCCTACTGTCCAAATCTGCTGAGCCTGTTGATGACAGCCAACTCATCCAGCTGTCTTCATGAATCATGTGTTAGTCTGTGTGGTTTGTGTTCCGAGCTGCTGCCAACATGGTCTCTAGCTTGAAATCTTTCTCTGATCTTTTCAAACTGAAAAGAAAAGGAAGGTATTTTTGTTGTTAATCATTTTACACAATGACATTACAGAACTACATGATACAATAAATATATCATGAAAACTAGAAAGCACGCGGCACAGATTTCAACCAAGCTGCTCATTTCCTTTATAATTCATATGTCCTTCTTAAACACGATGGACCTCCAATTTGTCTTCATTTAAACATGTTGGGACAGGTTTTTGGACTTAGCCCAATTCTATTAGTTTCAGATATTGTAATATGTTATAGGTTTTAAATATAAATGCTGACATGGCAGTAAAATAAACCATACAAAACTCCCAAACTGGAGCCCAAGATAAACGTACTGGATGAAGGTCTGAACGGAGCTGGACACAGAGAGCTGGTTGGAAGGGAGGTAACAGGGAAAACCAGTGTAAGTATGAGGCAGGTGATTACTGAATGAGACTCAGGTGAGTTGATGATGGATGGGTGAGGGACAGGGGAGCTGAGGAACACACTGAAAAACGTTCTCACAGAAAAACAACAAAAGAAAAACAAACAATAAGAAATAATAACCAAGGAAACAAACTCAAAACCAAAACTCCAGTAAATAAATAACATAAAACCAAATGTTCTGAAGTTTGTTTTAATAAGACAGTTTTCACAGCATGAGCTAGCATAAAATAACTTATTGCCAATTCAAATATGTTAATCTCTGCAGTATTGACTCAGTGCAGAGTCATCTCTATTTGCTCAGTTATATCCAAGTGATGACTTTTTTGGCCCAGTGATGTGTGAAAACTTCCAGAATCTCTTTTTAAATATTAGCACTGCTTCTTTTTCTTGCACCACTTTCAAATTCCATCGAAAAAATATGTTTTATATGATATTAAAAACAATAATGTTAATTCTTCTCCAATAATATAATAGATAGATAGATAGATAGATAGATAGATAGATAGATAGATAGATAGATAGATAGATAGATAGATAGATAGATAGATAGATAGATAGATAGATAGATAGATAGATAGATAGATAGATAGATAGATAGATAGATAGATAGATGAGTCTGTTTTTCCACTGTTTGGTCTTTTCTTACATTTATGCTCTTCATCTTCTGGTTTCTTCTACCACACCTCTCTCTCTCTCTCTCTCTCTCTCTCTCTCTCTCTCTCTCTCTCTCTCCTTGGGGCTGAGTGTCTGTACGAAGAGATTTCATTATTACTCACCAGTTAACTAAAGCTTAATGAGGACAAGAGGACTGTCCTCCAGCCTCTTGCTTTAATAGTTACTATCTTTTCCTCTTTCCTTTCATCCAGCCGATTGGGCGGGGCAGATGAACATGATGCTCTAACTACATCTTGTCAGTCGCTGCCTTTGAACTTTACAGTCTTATTGTATAAGTATTTCTTATCAGAGTTATTAGTTTATCTGCATGACTGTCTGGCTTTTATAGCTCTATTGGCTTTCACTATCACTATATATTAATCCATTCACTCATGTTCACCAGCTCAGTCTGAACAAAACCAGTAAATAGACCAAAGGCCAGAGATAAGACTGACATGCTCTTGTAAGCGCTCGCACTAATTGACTTGGCATCAGCTGTTCTCCATCAAACTCAGACTCAACCTCTGATGACATTTGGCTTGTTTGGATTTCTTCTTTTCACCTCGGCCATGGGCTTCCTATTCAGATACTTCTGCTGACTACACTGTGATTGACGGGTGACAGTAAAGTGTCTTTATGTGTGTGTGTGTGTGTGTGTGTTCTTGTGTGACACACTAAGTCCCGTTGATGTACAGTGGGTGAGCTCTCCTGAGCGGTGAAATCGGCTTATTTCCAGCAGCTCTTAAAAACACCTCAGCGGTGTGTTAATGAAACAGCGTAAAAGGGGGAGGGGGGGGCAATAATCCAAATTTTTGTCTCCTGCAGTTGCACCCTGTGGGCACCGACCATCTCGGTCTCTTTTCTCCTCATCGAGTTGGTCAGCAAAGTTCTTATTCAGTTTTTATTTTTTTGTAGGTTTTAATCTTCACTATTTTTTCCTAGGTGAGTGGCGTAAGCTGGGATTCTGGCTACACGCCCCGGGATTGTTGTTGGGTTATTAAACAGTATTTGTGAATATTAGACTCCAGGATTTTTGCAGCCTTTGGGAATATTAAGAAGATTTTTTTTTTCCCAGTTTCAGCCCCAAAACTAATACTTTTTTGTCACCCTGCTAGGAATATTACTAAGTTATTAAAAGCAATGTTGCTGTCGACAAATGTAAAAACAGGCCGTGTATGTGTGAGAGAAGACGGAGCCAAGAAACAGACAAAGCTGCTGGTGGTGTTGGGGGTGGAGGTGGGGGGGGATGGAGGGGTGTTGTGCTGAGAGCTTTGGGGCAGGCTTATATTTAATGGCTGGACTGGGGCTAAATGAGCTGAATTAATAGGGTCTGCTCTGAGCACTTACATGCTTGCTAAACATACGTGTGTGAAAGTGCATGTGTGTGCATGTGTCATTAATAATTGGGTCATCTTTGAACCATTTCATGCCCTCAAAGCCCCCGACTGAGAGGGTGTGTGTTTGTAACAACACAGTATTTTAATTTCATCTTTTAGCACAAATGTACCCAAATCTTTCAGAGTTGTTGGTTGCAAATTGATTTTTCCTTGATTTGTAATAATAATGACTTTCAGCATCTCCTTGCTTTGATCTCAGTGTTTTATTAATTTGCCAGTTTTTTCTTTTCTGTCTTATCTGAATTTTTGCAGGCTGATGCAGAATATCAATCATGGCTCTTGCATACTGTATGTGCCCCTTGGTAATCATGTGTGTGTGTATCATGCTAAATGTTGCCTTAGAATTCCCCAGTGTTTTCATTGAATCTGTCTATTGCAGAGTCAGCTCCCCCCCCCACGACCCCCTGCTCCATCCTCTCACTGCTCCAGTTCATTAACCCCAAGCTTTACCACAGAACAGATTCTTTTCCTTCTCCAACAATTGATATCAGTATTCATCTCTCATCTGTCAGGAGATGTTCCTCAACCCCCCCCTCACCCCCCTGGACTGCACGTTTTGTCCAAGTCAGCCTCAGTGGGGGTCTGACTCCCCACAAATAAGGCCAACACATGAAAGGGTGCAGCCTGGAAGAGTCTTGGGGTGTGTGTAGGTTAGACATGCATATGTGTGTGTGTATCCATGCTGTTGTCCCTGCTGGCTTGTTTAACCCTCCTCCTCTTTGACCCAGAACAGCTGCTTTGGGGGAGTTACGTGTACTAATGTGAGACATGGAGGGAGATAAAACAGTTTTGACACAAAGTAGGATCAGTTTGCGTTAGAGGCTCTTTGACTCTCTCGCTGTCTGGAACCGTGTCCGTCTCTTTTCCTGTGACTTTTCCTCAGTTTCTCATCCAGACGACGCTGCCTCTGGGGTCGGGATTGAGCCGGATGTTTACGGACAGATTTCCCAGACAGTTTTGAGGACCATGTCTCATCTTGTCCATGGGCGAAACACAAACACAGAGACTTGACTCACTTTGTCTGACAGTAGGAAATCTGTTTGGTAATAGCTGAACTCCGACACTGAACCGCACAGGAAACCGTGAGTGTGCTACTACTATCTGTTGGGTAGCTCATAGGAAATTCACACATATGCCCACGTAGCATGTGTTTTGCAGGATATCATACAAGTGTTTTCTCAGCAATCTGATTAGGCAGAATTAATGAGACCCAGTGGAATAGTAGAAACTCCCCATTTGCATTCTTCCCTCTAGTTATCATCCCTTCATCGTCTACCTCTTCCTATCACGTTCACTTCCTCACAATCTGAATTTTATTCCTTTTTCTCTCTCCTGGTAAAACACTGTCCCACTTTGATTGTTTCTTGAGGTTTAGACAGGTAAAACAAGATTTTATTGTAGCACTTCTTGACTGTTCGGTGTATAATTAGAAAACCGTGTTCACACTTGCTGCAGCAAAAGATGTCAAAATGATGCTAATGAATGTGTGCATATAGACAACTTACACACTTACACAGAACACATGTTCACACCCCTTTCTGACAATTTACACAAAGCTGCATCCTTGATTTGCCAGTAAGTAATATTTAATCTGTGCACATGCAGCATTATGAGCGATTAAACTGTTTGAAATGTGTGAAGGCGTGAAGCGGCTGGTAGCTTTAACCAGCTGACTGCTGTAATACGTGAGCGGGCATGAAAAGTCTGATTTTATTATTAAATCCTGACTGCTGGTGGGACTCTGGGTGTTGCAGACTTTATGAACTTACAAAACTCCTGTGACAAATGTTTTTCTATTTTTCTTATTTCGTCAAACTGTTTTGTCTTGTTTGGTATATTCAAGAATGACAAACACTGTAAAAATGAGCTTTAATCATCCAGAATAAAGAACATTTTTTATATTGTTTTAAAATTATTTTTGAGGGCATTGATACAACCCAACATGTTCACACTCAAGTTTGATCATAGAATTTTTAGTTAGGCAGTCATTATCCAAACCGGCTTTTCTGTTCAGGGTCACAGGAAGCTGGTGACTATGTCTGGTGGTCATGGGAGGCGGGGTCACGTGCATCACTTACCTGATCAACCAGGCCCAAGTCTTTGACAGAATACTTAACAAAGACGTGAGGGCCTGGAGCAGAACCGCTGTCTCTCAATTTTGAAAGCGGGCTTAGCCAGTTGAGAGAGAACCAATCACAGAAACCCGGAAGTGACGCAAAATATGTGACACTAAAGCGGATACACACGAGGCGGAACGAAAACAAAAGGTTTAGCGAGCGGAGCCGTAATGGTAGCTACAGAGCCATGTTTAATGGAGGAGAAAAGATGAATATTAATGACAGTTGTCGCTTTTGTGTCAAAAACTTGCGAATACGAGGTGTCATTGCACACCCGGTTCACGTATTTGACCGCCCCAAGCAAACACTGTGCAAACACAGAAGTAAACACTTCATCCACAGCCGAGTCCGCCATGTTGAATGTTGTGCTCTGGGTGGAAAACGCTAGTTCCGTGTTTTCATGATGACGCACAACAAAGGTGATATGTAATTGGTCCGTCATAAAATTTGACGTGGAAGTGATCGGGTGCGGCTCCGGTGTCAGACCTTCTGCATTTGAACATAATGCAGGAGGATCTGATTGGTCAGGCTAGTGCTACACAGGGCCACATTAATCTCATGCATATTTTTGATCTGCGGGAGGAAACCAGAGAGAAAACTCACACATGCATGAGGAGAACATGCAAACTACATCAAGAAAGGGCCCAACTTGGACTAGAACCCAGGACCTTCTCACTGCAATGCAACATCATTACCAACTGCACCACTGTGTCAGGTTATTTCAGTTATTTAAAGGTTTAAAGGTACAGTATGTAAGAACCTTGTCGTCAAATCCAATTCCTGCAGTTCAGGTAGAAAATAACTCACCCCCTTTCCTCCCGGATTTTTCTGTTGGGTTGCCAGTTCTGATGTTGATTCTTGTTTAGTTTCTCTTGTATTTGTTCAATTTGCACTTGAACGCCCCATTACGTGCAGCTCAGCCGATCAGTTGGAAGTATGAGGTGGTTTCTTACGTTTTGCTGCTGGTCGTTGTGGAATTACAGCTGCTTGTGTTGAAGACTTGGCAGCCTTGCAGACTCACATGTGATTCGTTATAGAACCAGGAAGTCTGGACGTGTAAATAATGATTCCAGTCCGGGTTAGCTTTTATAAAATGACAAAAACTAGCGACCACCCAGCCGGCTGAGATCAAGATCTGTTACAATGTAACTTTATTTTCAACATCAGTGGGACATTAGACTGTTGTGTGATTATTTCACTGTAAAATTCTTACATACTGTACCTTTAATGAAAGAGTGTAAACAATCTTGTCCTCTGTTGTACATAATAAGGTTTTTATCAGTGCCCACATTATCTCTGTTTATTTGATTAAAGTTAGAAAACAGGATTATATGTGGTAAAACATTTTAATTGAATATTAAACTCAAGAGATTAGTCTAATTCCTGGTAGGATTTCTAATATTTATTACTCTCTTTGGAAGGAGTTCTAATACCTTATCCAATCTTAGTGCTCATAAGCCAAACAGAGTGTCTTCTCTGCACAGACATGCAGAGACAGTCAGGTTGTCTTTAACCATCTGTGCAGTGAAACATGGTTCCCAGTCCTCCCTCCCTGCACGGTGTGTGAAACATGTTTGCAGCATGTTTCTCTGTGTCTTTATGTGTTTGCTTAGTGTGTGTTTAAATATGCTGTTCTGCACAGCGGCACCATATTTGTATTCTGATGATTTTCCCCGCAGTATGCTGAATATTTAGGGTGACCTCGCGCACTTGCTGACCTGTTAATACCTTCAGACCCTTAATGTGTTTGTGTTCGTCTCTGACAGACATTTAAGGACAGTGTGACGCCTCGCTGCATAGTGATTTGTTGCGTGAGATATTTGTTGGATACAGATGTGTGTTCATTAATGTTGTTTACCGGAATGCAGTTCCACCAGGTGTATTGATCCACACCAGCCTTTCTAAGTGTGTATGAGTGTGTGTGTGTGTGTCTTTGTGGCAGTGAGATTATTGATCTGGTTTATTCCCTGTAGTATTTATTTCTACAGCAAGTCTGTCAAAAGGCAAGAGTAAGTAATCCCTCTTTTCTTCTCCATTTTTCTGCTCTTGGACAATTTGTCTCACTCAGTCAGATTCAAATATTGTTTTCAATGTTTTTTTCTTCTTATTTTGTCAAAGATGCCTCTGTGATTTTAGTCATTTCTTTGCTTTGATTCGCTCTGTATCAAAGAAAGTGTGTACATACTGTATACTTTCTGCAAGATGCAGGTCGGTGCCCTTTTATTTAATAACCAGTCAGCCCTTTTCAGTTTGTAAAGCATGGACATAATTTGGCATCAAATTACACTCTCTACTCTGTTTAAACTCCACAGATAAATGCATCTTTTGCCAGCGGGTAGAGTTCTGCTCACAGTGTGTTCTGGTTTGTGTTTGAAGCTAAGAGATGCGGGCTATCTCTGTAATTGCTTTTGACTTCCAGCTTTCAAATGCATTAGCAGAGAAAAAAAAAGAAAAACTCTGAATCTAAACTAAATCTAATTGTTTGTTAGAGTTGCCTCGTGGCAGATGAGAGCAACAAGACATAAATGTACATCCTCCAACGCTGACAACACACAAACAAAATAAATGTTGTCTGATTACAATCCACGTATTAGAACACGTCTTGTGTTCATTATAATGAGTAAGTGAAGTACTGAGTTCCTGCTTTTAAGTTTGATAAAAACAAAGAAGAAGTCATTTTCAGCAGCATCATATGCTTACACTGTGAAAAATACGAGTAACTATAATAAGAAGATTTATCTGCTTGACTTGATTTTGTTTGTATAAAAGAAATGTATTTCTTTTTGCAGATAGTATATAAATATTTTTGAATGAGTGTCTGGTTCACAAGAGTCAGACACAAAACAATGACTAAACTAATGTAAGAGAACACATATATAAATCTCCCTAAAGGTACTTAAAGGAACAAAAAGATACAAAGAAACAAAGACAAACAATGTGTGTGGGACAAATAAGATAGAAGAACTGCCAGTGTAAAAAATAAAGGTTACACAACATGACCACGAAATAATTTACAAAATAAAATGCTGAAAAATTATAAATAATTCTAAAAATATTTAAAAAAGAATATAACCCTAACAATCACGGTGTATTGATCCACAAGAAAACAAAGAACAAACCGAGTTCTTCAGAAGACACGTGAAGAAATTATGACAAATACAGAGAATGGCAACAAAGCAACTAGAAAAATTAACTTCAACAGAAAAAAAACCCAGAAAAAATCCTCCCAGAAAATTCTAACATTAGATTTGAAATTATATGTAAGATTAAAAGATAAAAATTACCAGAAGAAAGATGCAAAACACAAAAGATGGACAGTTTGTGTTTGACACTGCCATCATTCAAAGCACACTCATCTCATCCATAATAGTCTGGTATGGGAATTTGAAACCCCATTCACACAAAAAACTACAACAGATAATAGACAAATCATCCAAAATTACTGGCCATATCCTCCCTTCTATTGACACACTGTACCATATCCCACAATGGGTAGTAAAACTCAGCTCGGACCCCACTCATCCTGCATAGCACCTGTTTACACTACTACCTTCTGCAAAGCGCTGCAGGTCTCTGCAAAACAACATTAAATCAAATCACAATCAAACCACTATCTGATGTTTCTATATGTACTTGTGTTCTGCTGTTAAAGAGGCCCTTCCATTTTTTTGAGGTTTCTGTTGAATATTTTATCTCCACAGGTGTTCTTACCTTCATACTGGGTGTGAAAACAGGTCAACAACTTCTCTTTCAGTTTTAATCTCTCAAACTACGCAGGTGGAGATAAAACCAGAGTTCTCCCGAGTTCGAACGGCCTGTATCTGTTTCGTCACAACTTCTTTGTTTGTTAGTATTTGGCGGCTCCCACAGTTGAAACCACGCCTAGCATGCTGCTGGCTAAAAGCTGTTAGCATAAGACGTAGCAAACAGGAAGAGAGAACGTCTGACGTTGCCATGCGCAGCGGGGCAGGAAACAGTATACCTTGCTCTCATAGGCTAGTTTGTTAGCCAATCAGAGTCCAGCAAATTTGAATAATGAATATTTATGAGTTGCTGCCGAAGCCTGACAAAACCAGCCGGAATGAGCCAAAATTTAACGCAGAGTGATTGAAAGGTCTGTTAATCAGTGTTTCCTAATGTTTTTTTTAGATATAAAAATGTTTCATATTACAGGTTAATACTTAAGAAATAACCACAAAGTTCTGAAATTTGTGTGAAATGGCCTCTTTATGTGTTGACACAGAGATGTGATGAGCATGTCATGTTGTACTGGAAACAAATTCCACCAACTGTTGCGTGGTCATTAAGTAAATGAACCTGAATCTTAAAGGAACTTAAAGGGGTTATGACATCAAAATGCACTTTTTTGAGGTTTTTGGGGTATATCATGATGTGTTGTGCACTGATGACGCCGTGTGAACATCCAAAGCGAGTATCAAAGTTCCCGTTTGTGGGCGGTCCGCTTTGTTTCATATTTAAAAAACGGTTGAATCGGAAAGCACCATTTTTTCCTACGTGGCATTTCATCCTACGTATTTCATAGCGTCCAATAAAAGTGCACAGTAAAGTAAACAGTCCGCCCCCCCCCCCCAGCCCATACACCGGTAGCTGCGTTGCGCTAGCTTGTGCTGCTGCTCTTGAGAAGAGATGGCTACGCAAACGGGGACCTGTTGTGTCCAAGGATGCTCAACCCATGCTGGA
>SSNP01000004.1:2524449-2579047 GCA_006937955.1 Pachypanchax playfairii | reverse complement strand
AAGCCGGCACGGGAGCGCGCACAGGCACTTTACAGACGGTTCGTCTTCACAGCACTGCACCAGGGAGGCTAACATACTTCACGTCAGGTCTCTCCACTCTGTTATTTGATTTGATCTCATCATTTTCATACTGTATCAGGCTCTAAACACGACCTATAATGTTTTCTCACCTGGTCACAAGGAAATGAGCCATGTCAGCATCCGTTTTCACTCCCAAATGCAGCTGAAGTTCCCTCCATGAACCGAACGCATATCCAATATTAATGCGGGTGCCTGCCCGGCTTCGGTCCTAATTTTTTTTTAGACTCACGAGATGCCGCTGATAAAGTCTTTTTTTTCTTCGTGGTGCCACTTTTTTGGGGGGTGAGAGTGGATGCAGGTCGTTTGCTGGCTGCAGAAACATCCATAAGTATACCTTCAGTGTTTGAATCCAAGTCCACGGCGTCCATGTTCTTCCTGTTCAAGAGCTGTCGGCAACGCGCATGCAGCGTCAATTTACGTCACATCCCTACAACTGCGTGGGAAATTCGGACGTCGAACTGCAGCGCATTATGTAGCACACAGCGTGTCCAAGGCAACAGACATATATGCGGATGGCCTCGTTATTTTGGGTTTTTAATGCTTCATGACCCATTAGCATTGAATAAACTGGAAATGCATGTGTAGTTTTTCACAAATCTTGCCTTAAGTCCCTTTAATAAATAGAGGAAAAAAATTAGACAAAGTCACAACAAGATGACGTTAGCTCACCAAAAGTGGAATAAAAATACAAAAAAGGCGCAAAGACAATATTAAAAAGCTTTTAAGACAGACAAAAAGCATAAATAGAACCACATATTTCATATGAAAAGCTCTCTGATGGTTCTGTGTTTTATTTGTTCCAGTAAAATGGCTGTAACACTGATTCATAACAGAAAATGTGTGTTATTTATAGGTGAAGAGAACACACACACATACATACACACACGAAGCTCCAGTGGTAAAGGTTTGGGTTTAAAAACAAAACAAAGTTCTGGCAAAGACATGATGTCAAATAGCAAAATCCAAAACCTACATGTGGGTACGTCACGGTAAAACCTCACTTACATTCTGCAAACAGAAGAAGGAATCATCTGAACAAAATGGACAAAATATTTCAAAAAACATAAAAAGCATAGACACAGTCAGTGTTGTGATGTCTGTTAAAAAGACGTCATCATCTTCACACGTGAATCAAGCATCTGTTAGAAAACAGTCTCTGATTTTTATCACTTTGCAGTAAAACTATACACACTCATTAAAAACAACCACTCTCTCCAGAAATCTTTAATTTACTCCTAAATTTAAATTTAAAGGATGTTCCTAAAGCTGCTGCAGCCGTGAGTTTTTATTTTTCCTTCTGACCAGCCTCAGTAAAATGTATGACAAATGGCTGGATAGCGGATTGGATCTCANCAAAGTCACAACAAGATGACGTTAGCTCACCAAAAGTGGAATAAAAATACAAAAAAGGCGCAAAGACAATATTAAAAAGCTTTTAAGACAGACAAAAAGCATAAATAGAACCACATATTTCATATGAAAAGCTCTCTGATGGTTCTGTGTTTCATTTGTTCCAGTAAAATGGCTGTAACACTGATTCATAACAGAAAATGTGTGTTATTTATAGGTGAAGAGAACACATACACACACGAAGCTCCAGTGGTTTGGGTTTAAAAACAAAACAAAGTTCTGGCAAAGACATGATGTCAAATAGCAAAATCCAAAACCTACATGTGGGTACGTCACGGTAAAACCTCACTTACATTCTGCAAACAGAAGAAGGAATCATCTGAACAAAATGGACAAAATATTTCAAAAAACATAAAAAGCATAGACACAGTCAGTGTTGTGATGTCTGTTAAAAAAGACGTCATCATCTTCACACGTGAATCAAGCATCTGTTAGAAAACAGTCTCTGATTTTTATCACTTTGCAGTAAAACTATACACACTCATTAAAAACAACCACTCTCTCCAGAAATCTTTAATTTACTCCTAAATTTTTGCAAAGGATGTTCCTAAAGCTGCTGCAGCCGTGAGTTTTTATTTTTCCTTCTGACCAGCCTCAGTAAAATGTATGACAAATGGCTGGATAGCGGATTGGATCTCACAGGACTGGAGGGGCACTCGGTGGTGGAAGGGGCAACTGTTGCAAAGAGAGGTGAGATAGTTGTAATAAAATTGGATGAAAAAAGGGGGGTGGAGGGAGACGGAAGGCAGCAGGGGTGTTATAAGGGAGGAAAGAGGTTGTTCAGGGTTGAGCAGTGAAGCAAAAAGACTATTGCACACTGAAGCGGATTTGTGTGAGCTCGTGTGTGTGTATGTGTGTGTGTTTGCAAGTAAAATTCTTCATGAAATGATCAACCCAAGAACTTGAGAAGCCAAGTGTTCTCTCAAAGCCCCAAAGTTACTTTCCCCTCTTTCTCTTGTCTTTCACATTCGCTCTCTGTCCCACTTCAGGGGGTCCATTCGGCTCCGGCATTAAGATTCACATCAGATCTTACAACTCCCACCAATAGAACATAAGACAGTGACAAGGCCAAATCCTTCTTTTCTCTCTCTTCAGCATTGCATGCTGGGAGATTGTGTGTGTGAAGTTGGCAGGAGAGAGTGTGTGAAGGTGTTGAATGGTGTCCGGGATGTTTGGATCACTCAGTCTTGTTATTTTGTTTCATTACACACAGATAAGGATTGTTTAATCCACTTATTTGTTGATGGTGTTCACCAAACTAGAGCGCTGGAGGTTCTTCGCCTCTGTTCATCCCAATCCCCGTCTATTAAAGAGGTTCGAGTTGTGGCCTCCTCAGAGGAGTAACTTGTGAAAACAATTTAACTGATGCAGGAAATAAAAGACAAAAAGTAATAAACAAAGACGAAGAAGAAGTAGACTGGGAAAGTTTACTTGTCATCTATCAGAGTTCTAATTTTAAAGCAGATGAACTTTAGGAGAAACAAATTCTATCATAACAAAGATCATCAGAAACTGGTTTCTACTAGTTAGTGTGAAGTTTTGACATGGTTTATGTCTGAAGCCGAGATCCTGAGACATCCCGGACATGGACTAGAAACCTGTTTAGGGTGAACGCTGCTTTTTAACTTTTGACGTCTGCAGACTCGTTGTTGCCCACGACCCTAAACAGACAATGAGTGAATGAGTCGAGTCCCAGAGAAAACAACTTCATTTAATAAACTTGAGATAAAAAAACCATGATCGAGACCAGATGATTGTTGTTGATGTTTTTCATTGTATTTAAGATTTTTCAAATTAATAATAATTAACAACTCAAGTCACAAATCTCAGTCTTTAACATGCACGTTTCAATCAGTTACATTTTGAATTGATTTTAGCACATAATAATCACAAAATTAATGTAACAGCAATGAAAATCTCCCCGAAACAAAAACACTAAAATGATCTTTAAGATTATTTTGTCACAATCTGCTTCAGTTAGCATACTCTTATTTTGTCTTGACGCACACTTCCTGTCCTTCCTAAAGCTAAAATCATGTTAAGTTTAAAGTCCTGAGCTAAAAGTTTAAGCAGGTGTGAAGAAATGCTAAAAGAAAATAGACTTTTATAAAACATAAAATAAAATAAAACATGTTAAATAAATAGTTTATTCTAATCCAATAAATGAAAAGAGAAAATGAAAGAAATTGAAATCAGATCATTATTTGTCGTGAGCAGCATTTGACTTCAAAACACCATCAATTCCAGCTTCAGTTACACAAAGTCAGGGATTTTATAGCATCACACTCAGGTGTGTAATTCAGCATTTGTATCAAACAGGTGCAAATGATCATTATTTTCATATGTGGGTTTAAACACTGTCATTAACTGAAAGAGAAACAGCCGAACTCTGCAGCCAGACAAAAAGGTAATGTGCAGGCCAGTTGCACAAAATTCTTCATCAAATAGGTTTAGATGTTTTTATTACATTTCTATAAATACTGATCAAACGTATCATGTATCCAAACAGGAGAATTATAAGCAATATTCTTCTTTTTGTGATAAGCAGTTTAAATTCTCTCGTTTAAATGTTATGCGTCTGTGTCATGTGTCGACAAAATGGTAAGACACTGGTGTGTGAGATCAGACATGTGTGTTGTCTCCATTTTTCTCTTTTCTGTGTCGGCCCAGGGATTGCTCCTCATTTCTAAATTTATCCTCAAAGTGTGCCACCTCTCCTGTGAGCTGCTGCTGGGATTCTGTTGATGGGGTGTTTGGGAGGGAGACGGGTGAAGTGGGGTGTAGAGACAGCAGACGAGAGAGGAGGAGGGGGGGAGTGATGGAGCAGGGAGCTGCTGTGTGTGTGTGTATGTATGTATACATGTATGTATGTATGTGGGGCACAGCAGTTCTTTTCTGCATCCTTCCTTTTCTTCATCACGCCCATCTTCCCATCGCTGTCCCTGGGCTGCAGGGTTTATTTTGGGGGATTAACTTTGTGAGTGTGTGTTTGTTGTTAGTAGCATTAGCACTCAAGTCAGAGCCTCAGTGGACTAAAAAAAAAAAATTGAAATATACATGTTGCATGGAACACAAGCTCCCTGCGTGTTTGAGGGAGATCATGTCACACATGACACATACAGCAGAGGAGGACAGACTGGACCCTGAACATGGACATAATCTGCAGTCCCTGTATGCAACAGATTTTTGGATAAATGCTCTCACCAACGTGCATTTATCTGTTTTAACATTAAAGCAAGATATCCACTTGTGAATACATTAAAAATACATGTAATCTGCAGGATTAATTATTTGGGAGAAAGTGACTTGTATACACACGCAGGACATTTACCCACCTTGTAGAATATTAGTCGACGAGACTATAGTGTTAAACTGGTTGTATAGTAATCTGCTGATGCTAGTTCACATCTTCACTGATGTTAAGCAAAAGCTGTTGTGTTGAGGGAATATGTGTCTTTGCATGTGTCAAGATGTGTGTGTGTGCTTTACAATAGCTGCCATGTGGTTAATCTCTCTCCAACAATAGCCTCCCTGAGCTGCCAGCTCTCAGGCCCACAGGCCTGGAGTAAAGCCTGGGGAGCCTGCTGGAAGTCACCCAGCTAGGACTCAAGGGAATGGGCTTGGACTGCCTCCAACTCTCACTGTGTGGGGTTGATTGAGGGGGTTGCAAGGACACAACTGCTTTACTCAGAGGAGACCCAAGTGAGAAGACAGGAGGACAGCAGAGGAGAGCTAATACAAGGACAGGAAACCAGATGGAAATGAATAGGAAGGACACAGAGGAAACACAACAGGGTAAGTGATAGTCTGACATCTAGTTAGAGCTGCAAACAAATAGAGGTGGTGATGCAGCAGTTTGGAACAACAACAACAAATCAAACCACCATATTCCTGATTATTTTGGAAATCTTTAACCCCAAAAGAGATAAAAAAAACTCCAAACTTTTTAAACTCACTTAGAGTTTTACTTTCATCGGCTTTCAGCTTATAAGTTCCTTCATATTTAGGTAAAACATATTCTAGTTTGCTGTCGCAGAAAATATGAATAGTGTTATATAAACAGGAAATTTTGCAGTACCTCGCCGATCTCACTGACGCTTCTGAAAATCACTGAATTAAACATCCCCAAGAGACTTAAACAGAGTTTTTAGCTTCGAGTTTGTTTTTTTGTCAGATTTTATCTACATTTTATTATCTCTTTTTGTTTTGTATGATATTTTGGGACACTTGTGGATTTATTGTACTGAAAAAGCTCAAAGTATGTGTGATTGTAATATTCTTTGTTTTATTACAATATATGCAAGTAGAAATTTGTATGGAATTGCATATTATCTCAGATTTTGTGCAGATACTGTCTGCCAACCTGGTCCAAGTTTGTGAGAAGAAACACCCAAAAATAAAGAAATTATGAAAAGATTTAAAACAGTTTTAGAGAATAAAGATATATTCTGACTCTATATTCTTGTAATTATTTAGATTTTTCGAATCCAATGTGCAGAGATGAGAATGTAGCTAAAAGTTAAATAGTTTATTGGATTGCAGGAGTGGATGATGATCAAACGTCTCTCAGGCTGCTCACAGGAAGCTCTGGGAGGGAAAGAAGAAGAAGTTTGGGTCCAGGACTCTCAGGTCTTTCTGTAGAGGAGCGGTAGATGAGAGTGAGCAGGTAAGAGTGGCTTAATGTAAACAGAAAGGATCATCAGAGGAGATGAGTGTGAGGTGGAGTTCCATGTTGGCTTCATGGAGGTGGGAAAATGGACAAAGCAACACAAAGTAAAGGTTCTTTAAAGAGGCCATTTCACACAAATTTCATGACTTTGTGGTTATTTCTGAAGTATTAACCAGTAATATGAAACATTTTATATCTAATAAACATTAGAAAACACTGATTTACAGATGTTTCAATCTGTCTGCCTGAAGATCCATCAGGCTTCGGCTGCAACTCATTAATATTCACTATGCAAATCTGCTGGACTCTGATTGGCTAACAAACTAGCCTATGAGAACAAGGTATACTGTTTCCTGCCCCGCTGCACATGGCAACAGCAGGCGTCTGTCTTCTGGTTTGTTACATCTTAAGCTAACAGCTTTTAGCCAGCAGCATGCTAGGCGTGGATTTTAACTGCAGAAGCTGCCGAAAACTAACGAACAAAGCAGTTTTGACGAAACAAATACCGGCCGTTTGAACTCGGGTTTTATCACCACCTGCGTAGTTTGAGAGATTAAAACTGAAAGAGAAGTTGCTGACCTGTTTTCACACCCACTATGAAGGTAAGAACACCTGTGGAGCTAAAATATTCAACAGAAACCTCAGAAAAAACGTTTTTAATGGAATTGCCTCTTTAAAATCTCAAACGGTTCAAAGAAAACTCGAAAGGAGGACAAGTCAGTACCGTGGGTGACACGTTATCTCAAACCTGAAAGAAGTTGTAAAATGTATCCCTGAACATTTGGAAAGTTAAGTGTCAGTGATAACAAAGCATGTGTGCTGAATCTCTTCCCCAAAGAACTTGAGTTAATGTAGCCCTTGATGATTTATACTCGTATTAGAAATATTAATCAACCAAGTTCATGATCTTTAGAAATAGTCTGTTCATGTACACGACAAGTCAAAAGTCTGGACACACTTTACTGTTCAATTGAATCAAATAGTCCATGTACCATCAGTACAAACAGTGTCTAAAAGCCTCATTGACTGTAGGACAGTTTTATCTGGCAGGTAAGTACAATCTGCTGTTAAATCAGTTAAATATGGTTCTGACTGTAACTTGGTACAGATGACATCAACATTTTCTGTCTTTGTCCTCAGAACAAATTTGTTTGGAATAAAAACTTGACATACTTAGAAAAGTTAGCTGATGCAGATTAATTGAAAATGAAATTTGAAGCATTATGTGATATTATACAGCAACAATAACACCAATAAACTTCCTTTCTTCTTCTTTCTTCCACCAAGAACAATTAAGAAACAAAACTGTGCCAACCTAAAATAAATGATTGTTTCATTTTTGGATTTTTTTTAAATTCTAGGTTTCTTTAAAACCAGGATAGTAAAATCTAATGGATACAGATTTCTTCTTCTTTAATATAGAAATAAATGATTCTTGTTAATTACGTTAATTTAATCTCGTTAAATGTGTTTATGGTTTTATTGGTGTTAGTTTATTTATGTGTATTTGCAAACAACATAACATGAAATGAACAAGAACAGATTTGGCTGAAATTACCAGGTTGGAAACAGTATGAGGAGCAATCAGTCCTGAGACGGATCCAGATCAACGTCCCGTTCCAGGAAATATTTGAAGGATTCGTCATTCTGGCGCGATGACATCATGGAGTAAATGAGCTGCTTGTCTGTGGTGGAGTCCTTTATTATTCCAAGATATCACTGTTTTTAATATTTTTCCTTTTGCTTCCACTAATTTCTAGATAACTTAGTAAAGATTTACAGACCAGGTTCTCACCTCTTGAGGCAGTATCTGGGTTCTGGCAATATGCTTGAATTTATAAAGATCATGAACTATTTGATGTTGAAAAGTAACAAATATAGTTACAAATATTCAACTAACACCAATGTGTACTACAGACTTTGCTAAATTTAATGTTTTCACAAGATATATGGAGATACAGTAGATTCAAAGGAAAACTACCATTGCAGCAAGTTTACATGAATAACTATTGAATTAATACTGATATCATAACGTAAGAGTATGTTTTCATGGTCAATTAATCCAATAATGGCTATAAAACACATGTAGGATTATTAGTTTGAGATGTAAATCCCATTATGGGGGAAATGAGCTGCTTGGTGGTTGTCTGCGCTCTCCAAGTGCTTTAGAAATGATGGATAACATGAGACACCTACAGTGAATATGAATAAGGCATTTATTCTTTCACTTGTAGTGCGGCAAATAGCTGCACTATAACTATTCACACTGCGGTGGTGGAAGGTGTGACATTTAAATGGCAACAAAGTCTAATTTGTAAATGTATTCACCTCTTTTCAAATGGGCTTAATTGCTTCAATTAAATAACCCTCTTGACACCAAGTGTAAAGCTACAGATGGTGCAGTTTCAGTCAGAGTTTCTCTCATTTCCCTCCCGACAAAGTAGTTTAGAAAAAAAAAAACACATTCAAGTTCGCCATCTGCATCTTCATGCACCAAGATGAGAGAGAAGTATAGATTTTTAATCTCAGGTTTAAAAAAAAGCTCAAACAGCTTGTTAAATTTGTCATTTATCTGAGACGTTTCAGTGGAAACTAAACAAAGAACGCTCAAATATTTTAAAGAAAGAGACTTTTATTTTGTATTCATTTAACTGTGGCTGTATGTGACAGTCTAACGTCTGGTTCCTTTTCCAACCAAGTGGCGGGTCACAGTAATGATTCATCTTTTATAAGTCATATTGAGCTGCTCAAGGTTTTAAGACACTTCATCGGTCATCGAATGCAGGAGTTTGCCTTAAAAAGAAAAGTGATAATTATTATGTTTGTAAAAACCAGATAGAGACATGGGAATAAAAGTCTAACCAATCACGGTGTTTCTCAAGCATCAAATAACTATTTACGCGTAGATGTTTGAGGAAAGTTAATATCTGAACAATATCTGCTACAGCAAAGCAAAGAATACACAAGATTCTACACTTACAATATATACTGTATATTTGAGGTGTTGTTTTATTTTCTAAAAGGTGGTATCCTGTTTGTTTTTGCAGTCGATCCAGACTTAAAACTTTTAGTGCCACCAGCCTTATCTATACTGGTCTGTTCGGGGTGGCAGGGAGCTGGTTCTATTTCCAGAGGTTATTGGGCAAGAGGCGGGGCTACACCTGGACAGATCACCTGTCCATCAAAGGGCCTCATGTAAACAGAGGACATTTACACACTTTGTTATTAACTCCTCAATGAGGAAATGTTTTTACTGGAGTTTGTTTGTCTGTTAATAACTTGAAAAACTGTGGATTGATTTTCAGGAATTTTTTAGGAAATATCTGAAGGATCAGGGAACAACAGATTCTATTTTGGGGATCGCTGTACACAATAAAAGGTCTGGAGAACTGTAGTGCTCGGTGGTGGACTGAGCTTTTCTAGTTTTATTTTGGCTTTAACTTCTTGTTGCATTCAGCTGTTTTGTTTCTGTTGATGTTTAAAGTGACACCAGACACCAGAATCAGGTTACGGGACTGATGATAATTAAACCTTTTTAAAACAAAGAATTTTAACACATTTTTTCCACTGATCTCATGTCTAATAATATAGATTAAAGATTTCATTGGACAAATTTCCAAATGTAATGAATTTTAATTTAATTGATCATCTTATGCATTTGTAAATGTAAGCGCATAAAACATCTTTTTAAAAACAGTAAAAAAGCCCCCCGAAATCCCCCCTACAAAAACATTCTAGTCAAATAAAAATGTTTTTCATATATTTCTCATCTGAATAAAGAAAATTCCTTTATTTTACAAATTACAAATGTTTAACATACATTTAAATACACGCTTCCTTTCAAAAGTATGACATGACCTCTATTAACATTCTGATTGTGTTATGTGACTCGCTGGTATCTGATATTTTATTGAAAACAGACTTTTTTCCAGGAACTTCAGCAGATCAGCCTTCGGAGCAACTCGAGTCCTACTGTGTTTTAGTTTAATATAAAACAAATGTAGCTTTATAATGTTTTTATAGAGAAACATCTCATTCCACATGACGCAGGCTTGTTGAAGAGTTTACTGATCAGCTCACTATGTCTCATGTTTTGATCTAACATTTTATTCAGATGGTTTTCTTGTGTTTCCTCGTGTTTTGAGTTTGTATTCTGGCAACAGAAATCTTCATCTCCTGATTCAAAGAAGACATTTGGGAATTGTTGCACTTTAAAGTAGTACAAAATAACTTTTAACAGTTTAAGCTACTGTACGGTTATGAAACTTGTCTAAGTGGATACTCACCAAAACACATGTTCAGCTTCATATTAGACACTCTGGACGTCTCCGATGGCTTTACAATAGACTAAATAACTTCACTAATTTGGGTCGCAGCAGGAAGTGGTGTTCTGATGATTTATGCAGCCATAATACAAAATGACAACTTATTTCATAACGAGATGTCTTTAGAAGTTTATACAGTATTCTTGTTTATGGTGAGTGTGTCCTGTTAGTTATTTAAACATATTTTTCTGATCCTTCTCTGATATTTTCTATATAAAAGCCCTCTGGGTCCTTATCAGCCATTGTTGGGTCCTTCTCCTTTGGATGTGTCCAAACATTTGCCTGTTGCTCTGACAATGCAAAGAAAATAAAAATAACATCTTATTTAGTGTTCCTGTCCTGGGAGAATTTTTTTGATAGGTAAAATGTATTTATGGAAAAATATAGAAACAAAATATAAACTATATTGAAGTCAAGACTGTAGAACAACACATGTGCAGAAGGAATCAGTAGCACATATCAACAGGTAGCATATTTCTTTTTTTTTTTTTTCCCTCATGTCCTGTCTGACATTAAAGCAGCCGGAATTGCTGTCCGGATGTATAGAAATGCCTGACAGATTTGTTCTTACAAGCCGAGCATGCAGCAATCACTGCAATGTTCAGCTTGTTAGTTTTATTTATTATGATTTTATTTAGATGTTATTTTGTTTATTACAACTTTTGTAACATGGCAAATAAGAAAGGAAATTAGGGGAAAAAAAGAAAGAAGAGAAAAAATATATAAAAAGAGGTATAGAAGAGAAGGCAGGAGTGAGAGAAATCTGCTTCAACACCTGCTGAGAGACCAAAACAAGAGCAGAGACACCACAGCATCAACCAGCATCTACTGTACATTTAAATACTGATAATGTCATTGTGGACACAAAGTAAACAAACAGGTAGCATATTTCTACAGAACACCGGTTCCATCAATGGCTCTATGAGACACGGCTGTGGAAAAGTTGTTTAGTACTGCTTTAAATTATGCAATTTTTATTAAATGTCTGAATTTACTGGTGACTGTAGTGTTTCAGGTGAACTCTTTGCCACAGCTGTCAATGTGTGGGAGACCTGAGTCCCACTTAAATGGGTCACATTACATACAGGAGGCTATAATCAACCAAAACACTCCTTATATTATCCAAAAAGTTGTTTTCAAGCGTGAAAACGGGTAAATTAAGCACTAAGGCGACACTCACGTGTAAAAAACTCTCTGTTCTGTGATTCTTCTGTTTTCCAAAATTACAGAGATAATTGGATTGTAGGCTGATGTACCTGAAAAGAATTGATGGTGTGATTGTTTTAGCTGGGCCTCATTACATTACTTCAACATTTCAGCCTGCGCATCTGTTTTTCTAAAAACAATAAACAGTTTTAACACATGACTCACAACCAAATACAACCTAAAAGAGGCTTCGGCAAATATCTGTAGATGATTGGAAGAGAAATTTGTAACATTTGAGAATAAAAAACTGCCAGTGAAGCATTTTGTAGAAGTTTATTGATTGTTAGTTGGACCTCAAGGAGTGGAACTTGATGGAGCTCGATGGTGGGACATGCTGTGATCAGAGCAAACCAGGTGTGTGATTGAAGATGATGACGAGGTAATGACAGGGGGAAAATAATGGCTAAATAAAACTAAATAAACACTCTAAATAGAAACAGAAAAAACAAGTTTAATTCTAAGACTATGAATAAAGTTACAATGAAAAACAGAACCGAATATAAGATTATGACCAGAAAAAAAAAGAAAAGTTATAACTTTTTAAAAAATCACATGAAAACTTCTGACAGAACTAAAAAAGAAAACAACACTGATAAAAAAAAAAAAAAAAAAAAAAAAAAAACAATGAAAGAGACTAAGATGATAAAAACACATGACAGAAACAATAAAGCAAAGAAATCAAAATAAACTATGGATAAATCAAGATTACATGAAAATAACAAAGAGAAATAAAAAGACAATCACTGTGATTAATAAATATACACCACTGAAAATGATCAAATGAAAAGGGAATACAATAAACCATAAATATACATGATGAACACAAAATCCAGAACTAACAGAACAAGCTAGAAAGCTAAACTATAAAAATTCTCAGATAACTAAAACTGAGAACAACAACACAAACAAACCTGTAAAAACAACCACAGGACTGTCGGTTGTTTCTGCAACCCTCCAATCAGGGACTGAAAACCACATGACGACAATCTTTTGCTTTTTTATTTAAATATTGAGCTTTAAAAGTTTCACAATGACCCTGATAAACACCACAAGCTGAAACACTGATCAATAAAGTTTTATTGATCAATTAAAGCATTTTCACACAAAGTTAGTGCTTTAACCTGTTTAGATCTTTACTCTCATTATGCAGCGTGGAAGTGGGTGAAGTTGTTCCTGAAACATTGTAGGAGATCATTTAGAACGTATTGATTCTGTCAGTAAAAACCACACAACACTTTGGATTGTTAGAGAGAGATTCCCCAGAGAGACAATAAAATGAACAGCTAATACAACTTTGTTCTAAAAGAAAATTAGTTACAGAACAGGAGTTGTAGTTTATTTGTTTGTTTACTTGGTGGCTGCTGTGTGAAATCAGTTTGTTTGACCTTGTTTTAATGTGCAAACATGTTCAATGTGATCAAGACAAATGAGTCCTGTTATCATAGCTGTCTTACTGGGATTGGAACAGGAAGTCTCGGAGTCTTCTGATTACTGCAGCATCTAAGAGCTCCTCTAATTACCCTGACAGAATACTCAACCTGTAGACTGTATATTTCTAAAGTATATGACTATTTATGACACATTGACCTTAAATGTTATTTTCTCCACACAGACATAAAAACAGACACAATGCAGAGAAAATCTGTGTTGAGAAATGCTTTTTCAACAAGACAGTGACACAGTGTCGTTTGTGTTTAAGAGGAAAGCAAAATGAGCATTTTTTTTCTCAAAGGAAATATCAAGAAAGAGATTGGACAGCTACAACACTATCAGAGATAGCACATGGTAAATGAGCTCAGACTGTGCTAGTCAACAGGGAGATGGCTATCGCTCCCTCTCGCTTGCTTCTGCACGGTCTCAAATTTTTTTCCTCAGCTCTTATTCATTCAATATGCAGTTTTTACATTCTACTTTTCTAACGCTGCTGCAGCCACATATTCATCTTGTAATATTTGTGTTTATGTTTAAGGTGTGTGTGACGGAAGTATCCCCGTGTTTTCATCTGAGTGTATCCGTGTGGATCTGTGTGTGTTTGTGACTGTTATGCACGCCTGCCTTCCAGGCCCAGCATAAATCATCATTAGAGATGGCAGATGTGTGTATTTGTGCTGTTGTGTAAATGCAGGTATTAGAATGTATGCGTGTACTCGCACCATCTGCAGCAACTGTAGCTTTCTTTGCTCAACAGGCTGCCTCATTGTTACAGCTCTGATGCTCTGTTTTGCTCCTTTTTCAAGGTGTTTGAGACCGAGGCTGCTTAAAAATACACACACAAAAACGAAGACTCACAAAAACACCCTGCACTGTCACGGGGAACGGGTGACCTTGCACATTGATGAGAAACTGCTTGATATACTCTGTTGAGAGTTACTCTGACTCTACAAAATGATGGTGGGGAAAAAAAAGTTGTTTTGGTGGAGTCAAAAGTTTATATACGGTCTTAGCTGAGCAGGTTTTTTTTTATATCACAGGAGAAATGACTCACACTCACTCTGTGCCTTCCAGCCTGCACGGACTGAGAAACAACCCTAAATATACTTTACTCTGCTGCTAAAGCTAACTCAGATGTACAAACTTTACTCGAGTCTCCTGCTCAGACTTAACTGAGACATCACCCACTGGTTTGTGATACTCAGAACATGATTGGATGATTTTTTTTCAGGCCAGTTTGAATTGGATTATTGAACTCATTCTATTAGGACAACAATAGCACGGGTTAATACACATCTTATAATACACCAAAATGTTTTTTAAATGAATGTATGAACTCAATATTCAGTCAGTGCAATGACCCTTTTGTGGGCTTCACATTTGTCTACATTCAAACCTGTTTATTTTACAGAGGCTCAAAAACACTTTTATTTGGAAAAACTCTATTGATTTTTGAAGGGATTATTATTGTGTTATTGAGAGTTATTCTATCACAGCCTGCGTGGTAAAAGAGTCTTATTGATAGCGGTTCTGCATTAGTTACAATTCATACTGTGTTTTTGAAAAGTACATGTTTTGAAAATTAGATTTTCACAACATTTTAATCAATTTTAGTTTTTGTTTTTACAGTTTATTTGCCTTTTATGGTAATTTGCAATGAGGAGGCACCACAAATAAATCAAAAATAAATTTAATACTATTTAATCATTTTGATTACTTGGAAATCTATCAGATACACTACAAATAAAAAGTTTGGACACACTTTCTCATTCAGTTAAATGTTATACCTATTATGAAATTTGGGTGACTGATATGGTGTGAGGGGAAAAATGAGAACCTAGGTATGCAAATAATAAGTATAAAATTAAAATGTTTAAAGAGGCCCTTCCATTAAAAACAGTTTTTCTGAGGTTTCTGTTGAATATTTTAGCTCCACAGGTGTTCTTACCTTTATACTGGGTGAAAACAGATCAACAACTTCTCTTTCAGTTTTAATCTCTCAAACTACACAGGTGGTGATAACACCCGAGTTCAAACGGCCTGTATGGGTTTCATCACAACTCCTTTGTTCATTAGTATTCATCAGCTCTTGCAGTTGAAACCACGCCTAGCATGCTGCTGGCTAAAAGCTGTTAGCATAAAAACGTATCAAACAGGAAGAGACTCGGTGTGCTGTTGCCATGCGCAGCGGGGCAGGAAACAGTATGCCTTGCACTCATAGACTAGTTTGTCAGCCAGTCTGAGTCATGCAAATTTGAATAATGAATATTAATGAGTTACAGCCAAATCTTGACGCAGAGAGACTGAAAGGTCTGTTAATCAGTGTTTCCTAACGTTTTTTTAGATATAAAATGTTTTATATTACAGGTTAATACTTAAGAAATAACCACAAAGTCAGGAAATTTGTGTGAATTGGCCTCTTTAACATGTTGCTGGAATCACCAAAAACTTAAACATGTTTCTCTGGTTGAAGAAAGTGAAATTAGCAATAATGTATGTAACAACAAATGATCACAATGATCACACATTATAATGAAAAATATCAAACAGCTATCATTTAAATAAAACTGTCCGTCAGAAAGAACATGAACAAACATTAGAATGAAGCTTCAGACGCATCATGAAATGAAACTCAGACCAGTGGATGTATCACTTTCCATTGTAGTTAAAAAGTATCAGGATGGATCAATCTGATTGATTGGTTCTTCTCCTAAAGAGTCTGCCTCTATCTGACTCGTGTGAGATGATGCTGTAAATTGATCTCAAGAAGAAGAAGAGGCTAAAAAGTGGTTGGTGGCCCACGCGGTCACACTGTGGTGATGGTCAGCTGAGGAGGACAGACAATTAGCTGCTGGATGTGGATTATATCTGATCATTTCCTGCTGTCTTCTATTTATATTAATCAGCTCCTACTTTCACTCAGAGAATAAAGAAGTGTCCCTCCTCAGTTCCCTTGACTTTTCATCTTTTCATCTGATTTAATGGCGTGTCACTCTGTGCCACATTCTCTCTCTCTCACCACAAACCTTTGCTAACCTCTTGAAAAAATCATTCATCAGGCCCCAGATATTTAAAGTGCTGTGTGTGTAATTGAACATGTGAGAGTGTGCATATCACAAGCTCCTCCAGTCAGTGTGCACAGGGAGACATCAGAACTGATACTTTCATTTTCCTTCCTTTTGTTTGTATTCTATCATTCTTTTGGTGTGTGCGTTAAAAGAATCCTCCAGTACACACAGATCCATTATCCTCTGCCTACCTTCTGACCAGCTGGGGTGTGTTCTTCTCTGTGTGTGTGTGTGTGTGTGTGTGTGTGTTGGACACCGTGCAAAGAAAAATCAATGGTATTAATTTGCAGAGGCAGTGGTGTGAGCTGAGGCAATCTGCTGCACACAGAGAGCCACGCTTTGCTGTGATTTACCACACACACACACACACACACACACACACACACACACACACACACATGCACCTCCTCTCCACCTTCCCAGCATCACACCTTTCCTCCTCTCTTCTCCTCTTTGGTTTGCATTCAGTGACAATATCAGTTGAAAGTTTATGAGGCACAGTGGAATGTCACGCATCACCTGCTCCCTCCCTTTATTGTGCTGCTGGTAATTAAAAGGCAGGCGGCTCCACAGTGGCAGCTGAGAGGACATAACTGAAGGGAAGGGCATGCTAGACCGCTGCACACACAAGCACTGCACACACACACGTGCTACACACACTTCCTGAAAGTGCAACGTGAAATACATTGTTACAGATGGAGAGACTAAGTGGATTTCCAGCAGTGATGGTGACAGATTGTTTTGGACTGACTGGTCTGTTATTAGAAAATGTTTAGGTTTCTTTTTAAAATGATGTTGCAAAATTACAACAAATAATGTTTTAGTTTGGATTGTTTATGTCGCCATTAACCAGGTCACCTTATTTTTAATGAAAACATAATACTGGCTTCATCAGGTGACTCACGCTGCAGTGCTCCTCATACAGATATTAGACATACAGTCTACTGAGCTTTTTGCTTCTAGGCAGATCCCCAAACACCAAACCATCCCAACTCCAATCCTTTATGGGTTTCATTTACTCCGTTACTTTGAGTGAAATGACCCTAAAACAATTTGACTGACGTTTTAAAAGCTGAAATTATAAAAAAGTCTCTCAGACAGATGCAGCGAAACTATTGAGGCGTAACAATTTGAGAATCATTTCGTTCCAAATGGTTAGCGGGGTTGCAGAGAAGAAGAAATGAAGAAGAAAAAAAAAGAAATGATTTAAAGTCAGTCCTGTTACAGAACTACAGCACATCCTGCTGGAGCGTCTAGATGTTTATAGTCTCAGGTGCTGGTTTCCTCCTACAACACATCTCTCCCCAAACTACAAACAACCTCCAAATTACTAAAAGTGTTATGTTTTACATGTAACAAACACAAATTCCTTTTTAATCACAGCTAATTCTGAATCTGAAGAAATCCTTAAAACTGTTGCTTGTGTTTCATTATGTTTGATTTTAAATCATGGGACTGCAACACTTCTAAAACTGAAAGCTTCTTCACTGGTACCGAGCCACACAAAGGCCTACCAGTCTGATATAGGGTTATCTTATCTAAACATCCTGTAAAATAAACATGTTTCTATGGATTTTTTTAGGCTATTGACATTTTTAACTCTAAATAAATGCAAATGTGACTAAAGAGAAAACGCTAAAGGCTAAAATTACATTTTAGAGGCTGTCTCACTGGTGAGTTGTGTTATTTTTAGAACAGGTCAGTGGGTCACTAATATGATCCCTAAGGGCCCCATGTTGGTGACCCCTGGTCTAAATAATGTTTTTAATGATCATATCTGTCATTTGATGTAGAAATACACATTAAGACAGTGTTCTATAATTGCTTTACTGTTTATAGTGCTAATAAGAACCATTTTCATCTCAGTGGTGTTTAATACATATACATAGTAAATAAGCTGCCATCTCTGCATTTGTACACAAATTAGAATATTCCAAAAAATGTACCTCCTCCATTCTTCCACATGGTCTTAAGTTATAGATTTGTTTATCTATATTCTTTGCTACTTCACTTAAGTCCATTCTGTCATGTGTCTCATCTCAAAAATGCATACACAGAACTCACCAGGTAACAAAATCCTGTAGAAAAAAACAAAAAACACTGATGTAAAAGTTTGATTGTTCCTGCGTTGACTCACTGCAGAGTATTTGCTGTTTGCGAGGTATCGAGGACTGATGTCTTATAGCTTTTCTCTCAGAGTCTGTTCTGCAGTTTTCTTTCATCTTGGAGACGTCAGAGTCTTGCCTGTTATTGAATATCTGAGGAATCATTTTCTAGCCCTTGTGTCGCAAAAAGGAAGAAATTCACACAAGACAAATGGTCCAATTCTGCTTTAACAGACCCATTCATATTGTAATAGAGGGCTGGAACAAAGAAAGGAGAGAGTTGGAACATTAGGAATGGCGCAGTCAGCCTTATTCAGTGTGTTTGACTCTCTGTCAGGATGTGTGTATGAGAGGGAGATGGTGAAGTACAGGGACTGTAAGAGGGGGAGACAGAGAGGGCTAGAGTGAGAGAGGGAGAGGTTTTTCTCTTTAATTTTCCCAGTTGGAGATGTACTACCTCAGGGATATTCTGCCATCTGATCCACTTTAGTAGTGTGGCAAACAGCCAGGGCATCTTTTCAATTACAGAGAAATGGATAGTGTGCTTGTGTCCATGTGAGTGTGCATGCCTGGGTCTGAGGATGTGTTTGTGTGTGTGTATATATATATATAGTGGGAAAGACAAAGGCACAGCAAGGCAGATGGAACCTCGAAGAAAATGCAGCAAAAAACAACAACTAGCTTTTCAGAAAAACAACATATTGTAAAACTGAAGATGTGAGACAACAGGGGCCCGTCTTCCTTCATTGCTGGCTTGAGATTCAAGAGAGAAGAAACCAAGAGCCAAAGACAAGTAGAGTAAAAACTGACAGAACAGGAATAAAAGGGGTTTTGCCATGAAGGGAGAAAATACTGCTCGTCCCCAGTCTTTAAGCTGAGCAATAATTTAAAGTCTTGGGCCTCTGAAGCCTTGAATCCACATTGACTGGTCATCTTAAATCAAATCAGGGCACTGGGAAGGCTGCTGCGTGTGTGTCTGTGTGAGTGTGTGCTTGTGCATCGGTCCACAGAAGCCCCCAGTCTACTCTGAATTATTGACTGTGGAGAATAATTGATTGGTTCACCTTCAAGCCTATCAGCCTCCATCTGAGTGCACCCTCTCATATCACTGTGCTGCTTTCATTTTTACTCTCACTCCTAAACACTTCTTCTTTTCACTTTTTATTCCTACTATTTAGAATGTGTTAAAAATTTGGATCAATCTACAGATGTATTTCTTCAGATGATCAATACAAACAACAGTTAGTTTTTGGCTGAAAAGAAACTGGATCTCTAAAAGTCACTTGTCGAAAGTCTAAAAAGAATCCTCAACATTAAGATTGTGAAGAAATGTTTTAGTTAAACAGGCCGCCTCAAGTCATGTCTGCTATAATTTTATCATTTCCTTTGACGTCTCATCACCTCTTCAGGCCCTGCACAGATGCTGTGGAGCAGGTGATCAGTCACGGCTACCTATAGTGCACCAGGACGTGCATCCAATCAATAACATGATTCTGTAGACAGGAGATGACCGTGACATAGTCACTCCCCCCTGGCACATACACCAAAACACAGTCAGGAGCAGAGGTGCACACACACACACACACGCTGGGCTGACAAACAGCTCCACTGCTCTGACAGGGCGGAGATGAGGTCAGGATGGATGGATAGATAGATAAATGGATAGATGGAGTAAAGGTAAATGGCGAGAGGTGAGTTGTGTGGATGCTGCTGCTGGATGACTGTCAGTGGTGATGGAGTTTTATCCTGTCTATCCTGCTGTATTGAGAACTGAACTGTGCTGAGTCTCCAAGTTCGAACTTCTTCATCCACCATAACTCAGGTGGCTGTATGGAGGAGCTGCATGGCAGGATGTTTAAAGTGTGGTTGCAGCTATAGGATAAATTCTAATCGAGTAATCCATGGACATGTTCTTCACCAGTTCACCTTTTATTCTGAAAATCTTGGTTTTATACTCACACTGAAAACTGCATCTCTTCTCTTTGCAGTCACAGATGCATTTGCTCTTGTGAAGAACCAGACAGTGTACTACAAGACTTTCTGGTAGAGGGCAGAATTCATGGTTTCATCAATTACAGTTAGTCATTCAGGTCCTGAAGCAGCAAAGCAGCCCCAGACCATAATACATCCACCACCATGTTCTATTTCAGCGCTTTGTATCAGCTACCGCTGTTCTTAAAGCGCAATATAAATAAAGTTGACTTGACTTGACTTGACTTCTATTTCTTCTTTAGGTTAAAGACCGTGTAAAGGGAATTCTGCTATTTTCTTCTAACCACATTATAAACATAATAAATGTACTGTTCTAAACATGTGAAAAACCTCCCAACAATTAAAAACTGAATTGTGGAGCTAGCCTTCAAATTGCGTTTCAAGAGTTTTCTGTTTCAGGATTTTATGGGCGGGTCTAAAAGGGCAGCCGCGTGTCGTCATGCGACTGCCCTACAGGATAACCCCGCCCCCTGCTGCTCTCGTCATATAAAACCATACAGTGCGGTAGCTTCAGTGGTTTTACCACTCCTTCATCCGAGGGATGACCGTCTGAAAAAGCTTTGGGTCGATTTTGTGCAGAGGAGCCACACAGTAGACAGTAACTAAACCAGCATGATAGGTAGGAGCTACTTCTGCCACCTGCTGCCTTCATATGCTAAACAAAGCTCAGAATGGTGTAGCAGCACATTCCGCTCCTTCACTGATCAACCAGTCTGAAGCATTGCGGTTGTGTGGAAATATTTCAACTCCTCAAAAAGCAGAGATGCGCAGTTTTACATGTGGGTAGAACCTCAAACTTAACGAACCAGCCGGAACTCAGAAACGGAGAAAATGCAGTGATGTGGGGAAGAGAAGGAGGTGCTGCTAGAGGATGAGACAGACAGGTTTCAGCGCCTGCAGCGGACACGCCCCCAGCGTCTCAGAGCAGAGAAAACTGATCCTTTTTTCATTATTTTGTAACCAAATTTCATATGCTTCGCAGTGTTTTTAATCATTCAAATTTGGCTGGATGACTAATAACTAATATTCCTGTGCAGTGACAAACTCAGAACACACATTTGTTGTTACTTTACACGGGCTTTAAATCAGCATGTATAGATTTTCAGCTGTCCAGGACGTGTTAATCCAAAAGTTTTATATTTTTCTAACACTGAACTCCAGTTAGTGCATAATAAGTAGTTGATGGTAATGATGACAACTGTGTTCAGTTTGGTTTTACAGGACATCATTTTAGCTTTTTTTTGGTTTGATGTATTAGTTCCAAAGATATAGTTCTGTTCTTTTTCTATTATACAGAGAATAATATTAGTATGTGGTCCAGCAGTGTTAACTGTCCCTGTGAAACACAGTAACCACGAGCAACACGTTATCACGTGGATTAAATGAAGCATCAAATCAAAGAATTTTGCCCAGAGGATTTTTAGTAATCAAGTTATTCAGGTTCCTTGAATTTATCCCAAATTCAAACAGCAATATATAAAGCTCAAATACCAGCTTACAGACTTTAAATAGCTGTTTTAGGTGGCTTTGAAGCATGATGTCTTTCCTCTACAGCACAAACTCTGCAGCTAACAACAGACACCGCGCAGCAAACAGGCTGTATAACTTTAAATTGTATCAACAATAGTTTACTCATTCCTCTTACAATGAGAAACACAATCATCTTTCTGTAGTCAGCGTGGGATTTAAAACCCTTTATGATGACTCTGCTGACTTTAAAACTATTCAAACCCTCCACCACACGAGCTTTGCTACATCACAGTTCAAACTGAACACACTTATTTAGTATTATTCCACCTATAAAGGCACTGCTGCAAATCCCCAACTGCTAATTCCCTTTTCTTTTGTTAGTGTAAACAGTCTGCACATACTGCTTGTTTTAGCCGTATCAGTGTTGCACTGGTGGGATGCCTCCAGTACTCAGGTGTGTTATGTAAATATGTGAACCTGGATTAGACCAATGGGAGGGTATGGATAATGTAATCCTCTCCTCTGTACATTTCATTATCATATTTGCACCACAGCATTAGTGGCGTCGTCCCTGTTTAATAATCCCTCTGCCTCCACCCATCTCAAAGAGGAAGACAGAGAGACGTTCTTTTATAGCATGTCTTGTGCTGCCTCTTCTGAATGTGCTGACTCTATCAGAAAGCCTTACAGCTAAACGAGAAGTCAATTAACCTGCATGCATCTCTACTCTCTTATTGGTGCAGATAGAGTGTGTATGTGAGTTTGACCTGATAGGGATGTGCTAATCCTGTAGCTGTAATTTGTCACTAAAATCAGAGATCGAACCCGTCCACACATTCTATTCCATCTTTACAACTGTTGTTAAAGTGTGTCACTAAAGAGTTTTGGATGTTCCTTTTCTTTACAAAACTTAACTTCTCCTTGGGATTGAACAGCTAGAGCATTTTGTGTCTCTACCCGGAGCATCTCTGTCCTAACCGTGATACTATGGAGAGGGAGAATGGGAGAGGGAGTCAGTAATTGAGACAGACAGAGCAAGCGAAAGAGACCACAGTACATGCCAACAGAGGTAATTAGCAGAGCAGCTGTTTGAGAGGGGGAAAATTTTAGCCGTGACACTACAGGAAGGAGCTGGGGGAATAATTAGCCGGTAACACTCGTCAAGCTTTCACAAAGCGGAGATGTGTTATTTTACTTCTTCTCTCCATGGACGGATAAAGGACCTCAACGTGGAGCCTAACTCATACTGCCTAACATTCAGTAAATAAGTCCAGTTAGATGGAATAGGCATGTGAATGTGGTGTGCATGCATGTGTTTGAGTGTGATGTATCTGCTGTTTGGGTCATATTTAGAGCATGTTAATTGGATATTGATCATACAGTTAGTAATAATGTATGACAGCTCCATGTGATCTTATATCTTAGACCTGTAATATATGCATGTGTGTGTGTGTGTGTGTGTGTGTGTGCAGCCCCCTGGTTGCCAATAACCTTGCTCTATATTCAATCAAACCGCCTCAGTGGAAAACATTCCTCTTTTCTCTTTATACTTCAATCAATGAACTGCAGCTTAACCAGACTGTTCACTGATATGCATTAACGTCTCTATACAACGAAGCAAAGTCCGGCTGGAAAATGAGATTTACTTCTGCCTCTGTGAAAGAATAGATTTTAAACTGCAGGGGGTATACAATTTACTTTTATTTATCTATTTTTCATTTAAATAGCTTTATAAATTTGTTTTCGTTCGATAACCTGCAGCTTTCAGAAGCAAAAACTGAAATGGGCTGCGTTCAGTCATTTTAGCAACAAAAACTCTTCTCATAGAAAAGCTATTAAGAAAGTTAAGATGACTTTACAATAAGACTAACCTTATGTATGCTTTATCATTATGTTATAAATAGTTAAGAACTTAGTTTACAACCACAATATAATAAATTAGAAAAGCATCGCTGAGTTCAAACCTCAGTTCCACACCCAGACCTTTTATTGTGTTGTTACAGCCACATGCATTGAAGGCAGCCCCATTAACCAATGTTAATCCTTAATGATCAGGATCACCCCAAAATCTAATCAGTTGTCCCTTCACCCATTCCAGATAGTTCCTAATTTTTTTTTTAATGAAAATCTGTTCTCAACTTTTGAAGTTATTTTACTAACAGACTGAGAAACAAACAAACAAACAAACCAACAGCGGTAAAAACATTACGTTTTTTCCAGAGATAATAACTAATCATTTATAAATCAGTTATAACATAATACACTAAAACAAGCTCAATGTTTGCTAAGAAACAGGTTTCTGGTTTATTTAGTTAACACGCTGTACGAGCTTATTAATGGTCAAGAAAGTATTTAGATAATAACTTAATTATTAGTTATTTATAAGGTAAAGTGACACTAGAAAGATGACAAGCTTTATGATTAGATAAATAGGATTTAAGAGCTGAAAAATCTTATAGTAAATATACTGTATATTGTTGTGTTGCTCCTTTAGTCTTTGGTACTACCACTGTCCAATATAACACAATGATGTTTTGAGCAAGTGGCATTTTAGAAGTTAATTCTCCTTCTTTTGGGAACTTAAATTGAATTCAAACATGTATTTCATGACATTTACAGTGTGATAACAGTTCATATTGTGGTTCTTTATATAACTGGATTGATGGTCCCCTGCAGTCACTCTGCAGTGAAGGGAGTCATCTGTGAAAAACTAAGTGTATAGTAGCAAATAAAGTTAAAGGCACTACTGTCATCTGTCTCCATATACACAGCACTGGAGCAGTAACCTGGTTAAGGTGCACCATACCATTGCTATGTCATATCCTCTGTGTCACATCATCTGCCTCAGAGACCCTCTGTGTGATTTCTTTCCTTTTTTTTATCCAGAGATGCTAAAAATATCCAACTAAAACTGAAACTGTTAAAAAAACAACAGAAAATTTAAACAGTAACAGTAAATAATTCAATTAAAAACCAGTTTCATTCAGTGGTTCCATAAGTGGTCCTTGACATGCACTGTCCTACATGCTGTAAACCTTTCTCTTGCTGTGATTGAAAAGACTGAATGAATCCTCTTAATCAGCCATGAATTTAAACCAGGGCTACACGGTGGTGCAGTGGGTAGTGCTGTTGCCTTGCAGTGAGAAGGTCCTGGGTTAGAAACCGGGCTGCATGCAGTTTGTGTGTTCTTCGTCCCACCGACCAAATATATGATTGAGGTTAATTGGCAACTCTAAATTGTCCCTTGGCAACCTGTCCAGGTGTGACCCAATGACCAGTGGAGATAGACACCAACTCATAATGACCCTGAACAGGAATAAGCAGGTTCAGATGATGGATGGATGGATGGATGGATGGATGGAAAATCAATAGTATGTAATAAAGGTAATCCTTTATGTTTTCTGATGCAAATGGGTATTGTATTCTCATTTCCTTCCAGATACCAAAAACATGCATGTTAAGTTAACAGGTGAATCTAAACTATCATCAGGTCTGAGTTTGATTTAGGATAAGTTATTTATCTCTGGGGGCTAGTGATAGACTGGTAACTTGCCCTGCCTCTCACTCAATGACCTCAGGATACAAGTACCAGCTCCCTGCAACCCTTAAAAATGTCTTGAGGTATAAATTAAAAGGGAAGTTTCCAAAACTTTACTGTCCTGCATCTTTACACTACCTTGACTATCATTATTTGCAAACTTTTGACCTAACATCAAAGCTTTGTCAGACCTTGTTGAGATGACTAACCCAATTCATTTCTGCACCGTACTGTGAACAGATGTCTCAGTTTCAGCATCCACTGTGAACATGAATAGACTCCATGGCGTGTTGACTCTGCAAGATGGTCTGTCAAGTTTGGGTCTGAATCCCTTTTTACTGTATTGAAGCATTAGGTGGCTGCTCTCTTTCTCCCCTTACAGTCCCATTGAGTGGCTGAATGTGTGTGTATTTCCCTGCGCTAAGCACTCTCTACCTAGAGATTACCCTTCATTTTGCAGTGAGCCACTAAAGCTGCTGACACAGCAACTTTTACCAGAGAAACTTTTGACTGTGTGTGTGTTTGTGTGTGGAGGGGCAGATACTGGTGTGTGTGTCACCAAGTCTCCCTCCTATTCCCCTCACAGTACAAGCCGAGCTCCTGAATATTGTATCTCAGCCTGTTTTTGATACTATCATCCCTCTTTTCATTTCATTCACTATTCACAACACTCACTAGAGAGATTTGTTTCTTCATTCCGTTTTACCACAGAGCTCTAGATCTGTTAAGGTTGTTCACAACTCCCTTAAAGCCCTGCTGTGTCACGGTCCTTTGGTTTTGTTTTGGTGTCGGATGAATTTCGCTGGAATGGAATGACAATTTATTTTACTGGTGAGGTTAAGTATGTGAAGACAAGTATAAAGTACTGTGCTTGGACAGTGCTGTGACTCTGGTTTTTATCCCAGTAGTCTTGAGACAGGAGTCAGGTGAGTCATAAATATACATAAGCATCTGTTTGAATTTTACACACACACACACTGTTGTCCTATAACAACCAGAAAGGGCGTTGGCTCATTTTTTCCTCCCTTGACAGCACTGACACCTCCCAGCAGGAGCCTACATTGTTATGGCAACTGAGACAGTTAAATTTCCATATTCATGAATACCAATGAATCTGCTGGGAAGTAACCTGAATGTTAATTTTTTTCAGGCCATATGGTGGACAGTGCACAGGAAGGAGCTTGAGTTCACTTTCAATTTGTTTATGCATGTTGTTATTGAAAGGATGAAGAAGAAGGGCGGAGTGTCTGAGTCAGCTGATAGTCGTGGACAGAAAATAACGAGTTCCTTTTTACTGCTGTTAAAGTTTAACCTTTTTCCCTCCTTTGTGTTTGTCAGTGAAGTTATAAAGAGATATAAAGTACTTGAAGAGAATATGGGTTAGAAAAGTAGTCATATCCACACACATGTAAGAAATGTCAGTTGTGTTTTGTTTGAAAAGAGGGCAGAATCTGGTGCAGCTTATAAACTGTGAAATCAGTTTGCAGCATGAGTCGAACTTGGTATGTAGTGTCTGAGAGACAGTCAATGCAAATCTGACTCATACTTGACTAGTGACACTATAATCTGATTCTCTAAATTCAGAAAGTACATTTTCTTTTTTGTGTGCTTCTTCTGGTTTTGGAATCTATTTTAATCATACAAACACTAAATTATGCAAAACAACAAAGAACTAACTTATTTCTTCAGCTTTTATTAGGGATGCACAATTCCAAAACTGGTATTGGGTAACGGGGATGATACCATTGTAATGTACTCGTATCAATATCTGTAAGTTAACGATAATATGAACCGATATTTCAAATTTGGAAACTCTGCAGTAATTTCACAGATAATTTTTATTTTTTGGAGTCATTTTGATTAATATTTTATTTTTCTCTAATTCATCATCATTCGTTGTAACAAGCAGAGAAGAAAATAAAATGTTTTCCATATCATTGCATTTATTTGTTTGATAGAAGTATCGGCATTGGTACTCTGTATCAGCAAGTACTCAGATCCAAGTATCGGTATCATTTAGAAAAAGTGATATTGTTGCATCCCTAGTTCTTATTTTTCTGAACTTAGTAGTGCCATTGCATTCATTTATTTCTCCCACCTTTCACTTGTGTTTATTCCTATCTGATACAAAAAGCAGATGCTTTTGCTGCTTTTAAAAACCCTGTTTTATTCAGATCACACACCTCAAGTAATTGCAAAATGTTGTTACCTTGATTAAAATCATAAATGCCACAATTGTGCACCAAACAAAATAGATGAAAGTACTTCTGTGATTGCTGCAAGTGTTTAGTTCTTAAACTTGCTGGGACACACGCACGCACACACACACACACACACACACACACACACACACACACACACACACACACACACACACACACACACACACACACACACACAAGAGAAGAAAGAGGATTCCCCAGAGATTTTTGCTTCTCAAACAGGAGACATTTACAGCTGTTCCATCTCATCAGGCTCCTTTTCTCTTCCTCTCCTCTCTTTCCCTCTCTGCACCATCACAGAGGGAGGAATACAGGTTAAGTTGTGTGAAATCACCATGACAGTACATGCAAATTCACCACAGCCCACCCACAATGGAACCTGTCAGTCAGAGCGACTGCCTCCCCCTCTCTGTACACTCTAGTGCAAGTCTTATCAAAATAAGACATTTTTAGTTGCACCATGGTAGTAGGCCTACTGAAACTGTTTTGCTCTAGTAAAGCTCTTATTTTGCTAATCGTTGTTCCTGTGCTGTTTTTTCCTGTTTATTTTGGAAGATGGTTCTATGGAGCTCTAGAAGAGCCAAAGAAGTAAAATAGAGGCTGAGGAATGTTTTACTTCAGCAAAAATAGTTAGCATTTCCTCAAGAACAGAGACTATTCTATTTGTAAACAAGTAGAAGATGATTGCTAGAGTTAATAAAAGTTGAGAAGTTAGACAGGTTCTTAGTTCCAGGATTAATAACTAGAAAATAAAACAATGTTAAATCACAAACTTTAATGGTCATAAACAATATGTTGCAATCAAACTTAAATTAAAACATGTCATTGACAACACGGATGTCTGGGAAGCAACAGCTGTGTCACAAGAATTTAGGAACCATCTGCAAAATAACACAAAGTGGAAAAATTTTCTGATGTCAACTAATATACATTGTGTGAAAGACTTTACATCCAAAACATTAACCATAACTTTTACTTTACCTCCACCAAGAGGTAATATTTTCACCAGTTTGTTAGTTTGTCTGTCTGTTAGCAAGATCACTCAAAAAGTTTTTTGATTTTGATTTTGGTCCAAAGAAGAAGTGAATAGATTTTGGAGGTGATCCGGCACACCGTCTGGATTCAGGATTTTTTCAAGATTCTTCATCATTGTGAAATAGAGCTGCGTGTAACTACACAATAAATGGTTCAAGTGCTTGTTAAAAAATACCTAGAATCTACATGATACCAAGGACTGATATAGTTCGTTACAAAATTCTACTTTGATCTAGAAAAAATAGGAAACCTTCAGATTTTTTAATCTCTGCAAAAACAAGTATTGTTACAAACCTGCAAGAAACACCA
The DNA here is from genome assembly GCA_006937955.1 of Pachypanchax playfairii. Classification (NCBI taxonomy): domain Eukaryota; kingdom Metazoa; phylum Chordata; class Actinopteri; order Cyprinodontiformes; family Aplocheilidae; genus Pachypanchax; species Pachypanchax playfairii. The sequence continues at coordinate 2,550,186 of SSNP01000004.1, read as the reverse complement.
AAAAATTGTCAAGATACTGGAATCAGAGGTTTGTTAATGAATTTAATGTTCATTCTAAAGCTCTGGCACTCGATCCAGAAGGAAACCACCATGACTCTGAATAACTGCTGAAATAATAATAATATCAGTGTCAGTCTAATTGTTAAAAGTATTTTCATGATACAACAAAGGTGAGATTCTTATTTTTAGTGTAAATCACAATGTGGGGGAACCGAGGTTTATTTATCTCGTTTATTCTTTGATTTATTTCAAGTAGTACAAAATAACTTTTAAAACTTTAAGCTACAGTTTTGAAAATTGTCTAAGTGGATACTCATCAAAAAACATGTTCAGCTTCATATTAGACACTCTGTGCACCTCCGATGGCTTTGCAATGGACTAAATAACTTAAGTAATTCGGGTCCGGCAGCGGAAAAGTTATTTAGTATTGCTTTAAATTTTAATCTTTATTATTTGTGTAGCTGAAACCCATCTTTTTATAATTCTGGTCTCGAACAGATTTCCTGACATTTAACTCTCAAATTTATTATTCATAATTTCATCAATGAAGGGAAGCCATCTCTGCACAATTTTAGAGAAACGTGAGGAGAGTTAGCACCTTTCTCCAGCAGTCACTGGACAAGAGGTGACGTACACTACCAGATATACAGGTAGGTTACCCCCAGCTGCTTTGTGATGTTACAGACCATTACTCTAGTAAACGACCATTCAAAGATATTTAGAAATGCACACAAAGATTTTTTCAATCCTCCACAATTCTCAGAACACAGCAAGTTTTTGTTCGACTGTATTACTTCTATCCAAATCTTCTTGATATAGAATTTGGACATGTGAAGATATATGGCAACATTTGTTTTCCGTTTTAATTTCTTTTTGTTTATGTAGACATGTTCGTTGGTACCATTCCACAACAAAAAAACAAAACAAAAAATAACAAAACAAAACAAAATGCAACGCAACGAAACAAAACAGTCAACTATATTCTACCAAAAAGTTCCAGTTTTGTCTCGTCTGTCTAAAGCCCTGTCCCAATACCTGCACTGCACCCTACGGTCGTCCACGAAGTGCACTTAGCAGAAGGGCATATAAGGGTCCGAAGTGTGTAGTGAACAAGTGCGCACATATTAGAAGTACTGGGACAGCGAGCACTATGTGCCACAGCGTTCTTTCTCCATGAAAACCGAAATGGCATTGTTTACGCTATTTTGATATTAGAAATTATTTTAAAACTCCAACAAACATTTATTTTGAGGAGAATGAAGCGCAGGAACCAAAAGAGGTGTATAAGACAGAATACTTGATTAAACTGTTAGTATATCATGTCCGAAAATACACGTCAGTACTGTTATTAACTAATTATATTTTTCATCAGATAGATACTGTATGTGACACATCTTTCCAACAGAGAATCATTTGATTGTAATTACACATCCAGACAATAAAATAAAATGTTGATTATTTGGATTCTACACTTGAGAAAACATTTTTTGGTCCATATGGTCCAGATATTTCTCCACCTCCTTCTTCTACAGTCAAAAGTCACACACAGCAATGCATTGTGGGAAATTCCCTTCACTGAAGTCTGCCCTGATGCGGGCTTCGGCGAATTTCGGATCATGGATGCAAAAGGGGTGGGGCCAAGGGCATGACTCTCCACTCTGGGGAGTCACACCCCTCATCGGGAACGCGCATTTGAAGTGCGCAAGGATGCATGTGCGAGTATTGGGACAGGGCCTAAAAGATGTTCTAACAGAAACTTTACAGTTTGTCCGCATGTGTTTTGATGAATTCCCGTCAGGCTCTTTTGTACTATGCTTGTGGAGCCCTTCTGGTTTTTTTGTATGGAGTCCATTATGGTTCTAAATGTGACGACTGATGATGGAACTTGAGTTTGGAACTCAGCCTGAATGGTTTTGGATGGTTATGTTGGCCATCTGCTGTATCCATCTGATCAACCTGGGGCTGTGTTTCCTCTTGTGTCCATGTCCTGGCAGGTCGGCTACAGTCCCATGAACTATTTTCTTTTTAATAATATGATCAGCTGCGGTCACAGGAACATGAAGCTGGAAGGTGGCCCGGTAGACTTTACCTTTAATATGAAGAAGTCTTCTCTCTGAGCTCCTCAGACAGCTCTGGTCTTAATCTGGTCCATGTTCAGTGTGGTGCACACAGTGATACCAAACTACCAGAGAGCCTGTTGTTTCTCTTTAAACAGGCTGATAAAAAGCTTGAAAACACCTGTGATACTAATTAAGATGAAACACTCCGTGTGAAATATAACTATAATGCTGGATTAAAAGTCTCTTCAGGGGTTTTAACAAAGCTGTTCACATAACTTATAAAATAAACAAACCATTTCTTTTCACAGTTTTTGTTTAGTTTATAACATTCTAAAGTCATGCAGGTATACATTAGATTACTGCATGTACTTTAACCACCTTTCCAAAGAAACAGATGTTATTTCAACAAGCTGTTGGGTACGACTGAAGTTTACCACATCTGTAGGATTGGAATAAATTTTTAGAGGTTGGTGAGGCGATTCGTGACTATTTACTTTAACCAGTTTAATTCTAAGATTGGACATTGACAGGTAAAGACTATGTGTGACATACTATTCATCTGTTATAGAATATAATCTCCCACAAATGTTCATATCCTGAAGTCAAAAAAACAAACAAAGTTGAATAGATTTGGACCAGTAGTATCAGCATATGAACACAGAGATACAAGATTTATAAATTATACATGACTCAACACTTTTACTCACAAAACAAGACTTGCTTATTAATGTGCACAACTATTTTTCCACTCTTTGTATGTGTGCCCTCGAAGTCCCAAGTTCCACTTCTTTTATTTTCCTGGTTGTTATTCACAAGCTCCTTTTGTATGCAGACATAAACTCATTGTGATCTTTAACTGAACTGATGAATATAGATTATATACTTTAGAAAACCAGCATAATTTCAAAGTCATTGTGTACATAGACATGTGCATACACGTATGCGTACAAACATGCTCACGTGGATTTTAAATGAGAGCTGTAGGTTCAGAGGAAGGAGAGAAAAGAGGAAGATGAGTGTTCTTGTTCAGAGTTTTACTGTGTCCTCCAGGTAAAGTAAAATGATGGAGAACAAAGCAGGAAAAGATTTCAGAAAGGAGGTGAGAAGTTCTCTTTGCTGAAGCATGATTGTGTCTTTTTTCATGATTTCACTTTTTCACCTTCTTCCACTGGGAGTAGCTTCTTCCTTTCTTTTCTCCTTCCCACTCAGCAATCTCAGCTGAGAGAGTAATCTAATATGATAAATCAAAGAGAGGACTGATAGATGAGAGTTAAGATTTAAAAACTATAAATAGACTTATTCTGTCCATTACACAATTAGGATTTTCTTACAGTATTTTGTAGCATTAAACCTTAGTTTTTACTCTGTCACTAGGCTTTTAAATACTTTGTAATTTTATTGTTGAATGTATAGCATATTGGAGCTGAGTGTGCAAAGCAACAATACAAGGAATATGTGGACTTGAATGTTTTTCCCTGCAGTAATCTGTTACCAAGCAACAAGCAAAAACAGTCTTGAGTCACAAGGTTTTCTGTGGCAAAAGCTGCTGACCTCAGCAAAGTTGATGTCAAAGATCAGATCAGTCCTCCTTCCAAGAAAACATTGACTCAAAAAAGACCAAAACAAGCAAAAAAAAACCCAAAACAGTATTTCTGGGATTTTTTTTTGTCAAACAGGGTTGGGATTTGATTTTGTTTTCATTCTCCTAAAATTTTAATATTCCATTTATTGTTTGTTTTAAATATGTAGAATAGTTCATGTCGGACATTTTTACAACAGAAGAGTTTGACTTGTTTTTAGAATTCCTTCAAAAAATTGATCAGAGTTTTTTTTATTTTAGCTGATCATGAGTGAGTGTGTTGTATACCTTAAAAAGAAAACAGACAACCGGAGGACAAATATGTCTCCATGAAATCCATTTTATGTTTTCCTAAATTCAGTTATTTTCTTTTTTAATTTTAGAATTCTGTGCTATATTATGATCTTATTTATTAACCTAAAAAGTGTTTTATAATGGAGTGGATGTTTAAAAGAAGGACAATGCAATGGAGAAAACTAAATCTGACATCTAATGACTGTTTTTAGACTTTAGCAAATATATTAAAACGCTGTTTTTCAGCAGAACATCAGTTAATAAAAATATTAGATTTGGCCTATAGAGCTACTGTATAAACTCACATCGTGTTTCAGCTGATTTATTTGCATATTCAAGACTTTGCTGAAACAAACGATTCTTCTCTTTGTTTCTGATGTGTGTCTCTAATTGTTGGTGCTCTTCACGTGTTCCTATAGGTCCAGTCCATCTCGAGCTGGTACAACTTACAGAAATGTTGCTTTCACAGTTCATTGGGTACTTTGTACTGATGTGAATCGAGCTAAGCATGAAAGCTTTTTTTATTATTTTGAGGATTTTGGTGGTTCTGTGTGCTGCTTTGCCACAGATGACCTTTGGCAGACTTTCTTCCTCTTGCTCTGTCTGTGTGGAAGAGAGAGAGCCAAGCCTCACTTTAACAGGTAGCCCATACAGGGGGCTGCAGCAGCCAAAATACATTAGTAAGCAGTTGTTTTCCTTTGCTCTCACTCTGATATCAGCAAATTCTACAAGTTTACTTGTTGAATTCTGCAACTCCTTGATGCAGAAACCAAACTAAGGAATGATGGGATTGGCTCCAAGATCCCAAACTCAATCTATATTTTACAATAAAAACCATTCAAAAATCCATGTGTCTGACTGAACTCTTGAGTTTATTCTGTATCGATAATATTTGGTATGTTACTTGGAAGTGAATATGTTTCAGTTGAGCAGCATGAACTCAAAGCTACGCAAACACAGCTAAACCAAAAGTGAAGCTCTTTGTGCAGCCTTTCAAATAATTCATAAATCCCTCTATCTCAGACAAAACAGGCCGGTTGAGTTCATATTGCATTTCCTCTCTTTATGAAGACTTTTTAATCTGAGGATATGCATTATTTAGTGGAGAAGAAGTGGAGACTTTGCTTGTTCTACTCCTTGAATTGTAATAATTTGCTGAAAGTAATGATTTGCTGCTGTACTTTTTTATTGTAAAGCCGCATGTGGATTTGAATGTGGCTTCTATAAGCTTAAGCCGGTAGTAGAAGTCTTTACTTTAGTTTCATCAGAGACTTATAGAGTGGAGCTTGTATTAGTAAGTGACATTTGAACATGTATTTGTTGGACTTGTAATCAGAGTTATTAATCAGTAAGTGAAGCAGACAGACGGTGGGTGTACTGACTCAGCTCTCTCACTCTCACGCTGTCAGCTCCCTCCAGTCCTTAGCATTGAAATCTTCATCGCATCTTGATAATAACTCACAAAACTGATTCCAGTCATGCATCTGCTGGGGCCTCTAGCTGGATCACACGTCTACTCAAACACATACAAACAAATGATCCCATTTGACTGACAGCTGCTCTTCGTGCTTCTGCCACTTTTCTTTGCACGGATCACGTTAAAGCTGCAGACTCATTTATTTGGCCCAGGGGGGTAATACAGCGCTCGAGTGAAGTGTTCACTAATAGTAACGAAGGCACACATGCCACAGACAAATATATACTCCACAAGTAAACATGTCTTTACCTGTATGAACGGAAATGCAAATGGCTGCCACTTTTTTCCTGTCAAGCAGTGAGAGAGAGATCGATGCCAAGAGCGACAGAGAAGGAGCAGTAAAAGGGTTCGAGTCTGTTTTCACAAAGCTGCTGCTTCGTTCCTCCGATTGGCAAGTATGCTGTTTAATCTACACTGTTCAAATGGAATGAATTGTTTGTTTATGTGCAAGGAAGACACTGAGTAGAGATAATTGGGTATGACTCCAATCACTTGTTCAGAAGCAGCTGCCTCTAATCATTATATCGTGAGTGAATAAGTGATTGTAGAGGACGGAATAGAGACTCGGGACTTGTCTGAACTGCTTTGGATATTTAGTCAAATTGACAGTTTCCCTTTTCTATTAAAAAAATAAATAATTACAGTTTAGGCGAGAGCTGAAAATCCCCCAAAACACTGATATGTCCACAGAGGCCAGCAGGCAGAAATAACTTTGAAAAAAATAAAAGTCAAAACACAAATAAAGGTTTTTAACATGCTGCCTGCCAATTTGGTCAAAATCAATCATTTCATTTCTTTTGGTGCTGTGTACTCCATAAGACAGAGGTCAGATTGAACTGGTGACAGAGTTAGGACACATCTGACCAGACAAAAGGAAACTGGCTTTGTTTACTTGTGGTTCTTTAGCGGGCAGAGGGGTATCTTTTCCACAAATCTCTGTTGTAACAATAAATCCTTTTAAAAACGTCCTTTTAAACGGAGTTTAGATTTTTTTTCACACTAAAATAAAGTCTACATGCAAACACAGCTGAACAGCTTTGTTTTACAAGAGATCTGTTTTTAAAGTTAAAGCTGATATACCTGATTTCAGCTGAGACTGTAAACAAAGTCACAGAGCTCTCAGCCCCTCCCGTCGGGTAGAATTCCTAAGCCACGCCCCCCCAGGTTTGGAAACACACGTAGCCCCAGAAGACAACCGAGTGCAAGACACTGGTCTGCAGTTCATTCAAGTACCGTAACATGGCGGAATCCCCGGTAAGTGAAAACAATATAACAACAAACATTAATTGTTACTTTGTCCTGAACCTGACGCGGAACCAGCCGGCGGCTGTTTCTCCTGCTGGGACATGGTAGAACGGCGAACACTCCCAGCACTGGTGTTCTGCCACAAAATGTCTCAGTTTTTTAGAAGCACAGAAGCCAAATAAATGCGGAAGTCCATGTGGCTGGAGAGACTGTCCAATCATTCTTTTCGGACCGAACCATTTGATAGGTTGATGTTTTTAGACAAATACGGGATAGCCACTTAATTATTATTATTATTATTATTATTATTTTTAATCTTCACAACATATTTTTCTCCATGCTGTGTTAAATCGTTTTTAATGGGCATAAAAAAAACATGTTAAGCTAATTTGTTATGCAAATTAAGTATAGCAGCTTTAAAACAGTTTGCTCATTTTGCTGCTGTCAGATTAAACAGGAATATTTTCAATATCATATAGAAAATGGTATTATGAAATATCCCCCAAAAACAGTTCAATAAATCACAATCCACTGCAACCTTCACACATGCGTGTTTCATATGTCTAATGTGTGGAAATGGAGAAGCTGTGTGCAGTATGCAGAGCAGCAGAGTCATTCAGCTAGAGCAGAAATTTTAATCTGCTTCAACTAATCAGCCGTAATCAAATCCACATCAAGGCTGCAGAGCTCTCCCACACGGCAGGTGTGTTTGTGATTTTCCATCGAGGATCATTCTTCGCATGAACAGATAAAAATAATTCATTAAATTTGGGTCATAACTGCAGCTTTAAGGGATCAATTTAGTTTATAATAGCTTTGGTCAATAATTTATGAATGTGTAAATGTATTGTAATAACTGAAAAATATTCTTATTGTTTTTCTTTTTTCTTCTTTATGTTATTATTGCATAAAAAACACAAAGTCAAATCTTAACTGTAGTGATGTTGAAGCTGTATCAGCAGCAGAGGCCTGAAACATGGAACATTCAGACCGACTGTCTTTGTAAATGCTGGAGAAGTTTTGCCTGAGATCTGAGACCTCTGTCACCACACGCTTGGGTGTGCCACGTATGTGGCAGGTGGTGATCAGCTGACAGCTCAGCTCCTCTTCTCAGCTGAGTTTTCAAGATATTTGGACATGGATCTAATGACACCATAACAATATCATCGAACTGTGACCTAGGGTGTTCAACAACAAAACACCACTTGAGATCAGAGCTCACAAGCCATTCTTTCTCAGTCACACTCCTCCAGGTCACACAAGCATCGCCTAAATAGGTGTTGAATACACCCTACTGAGTCCCCATGAAGCCTCATCCAGTGCTCTACTCAACGAGAAGGCTGAATACTGTAAACTACTGTTAGGTGTAAATACTCAACCAACAGCCAGATCCCTCTCCTGAAGACAAAGAGTTTTAATAAGGCTTCAATGCCTCTGCCTCCAACTGTTGGCAGATGCCACACAGAAAGGTCTGACCACCAAACCCGCAATTTATTTTTGCATGATATATGTTTGTGTGCCTTCTTCACACAGCATGACATCAATGACTTCTATAGTTTGAACAAGTTAGCCTTATAACCTAATCACAGTGGTTTTAAATGAAATGATAAAAAGCAGCAAAGGAACAGGTGAACTTGATCTGTGCAAGCCTTACAAACTGATAGGTGTTCTTTGCTTTGAAATATAATTACTTAAAATTAACAGGAAGCTTAAGTCACGCTTGTGATAAAGGGTAAAAGAGCATCCACACTACTTTGTTTTGTTCTTCAAAAGAATGACTTTGTTTTTGTCCAGAGTCCATGACACAAAAATAGTTTTTATGACCATAAATATATATTTTTTTTCAAATGATTTTTTCAGTCTGAGCAGGAAGAAACTGACAAGCGTACAGTGTGGTGTTGCATAGTTCCTGTCTCACCATGGCTTCATCATATTACAACAAAAATGATCCTTTTAAGGAACCTTCTACAAGACTCACATGAACCAATGAAGCTGGCACAATCCTGTGATGATGCATGCCTACACTCATCATTGAACCAGCAAAATGACAGTAACACAGAACAAAGAGCGGATGTATCACTCTCTAACTCTGCTCTGTGACTACCTCTGGTCCAGACTCAGAGGCTTATCAAAGGTGGATCAACGTCAAGCCCCCTATTGAGCCAGTCATGTCGTATATCACACTGATGAAGAAAGAAGGCGTCTCAGGCTTAAAAGCGTTCCATTAAATGGACTACTATTTCACAGCCTATTCCAATATCATATAATTGAAAAGGCTCTTGATAGTGTAACTGGTGGAGGAAGAATGTAGATGGGGAAAATCAGCGCATCAGACAGAGAGGGTGCTTTTACTGAAATAGGGAAGGAAGCATTTTTTGTGTGATGATGAATGTAAGAATTGTGGAGCTAAAATTGGTGGATGAGTGGTACAGAAAGAAGGAAACGAAGTACAGCGGTGGAAAAATAATCAAGGCAAGGAATAAAGTGGAGTACTCGAGTTAAACGGCACATTCTTTTTGTTTTCTTCAAGTTGCAAATGCCGGAAATGATATTGTAGCTCTTTATTTGCAAATGTAAAACACATCTCACTTTCAGATAAAATTGACTTTGTTACATCGTTTGAATAAAAGAGCCCCTGAGTACAATTAGCTAACTCAAAAAGGATTTTGAGGAGATGTGGATTTAGATTTGAAAAAGGTTAGCTGCTGCAACGCTGCTGAATAAGGTTAGCTCTGTCATCGTATATTTAAATGGAGTTAGCAATTGCAGCTTGTGCTTTGATAATCATGACATTTGTTCTCTGCTGAATGCTAACGTCAATGCTAACACAGTTTTATCAATGCTAACGGTGTCTTCCAAATTTAATTAATTCACAGGAGGATGTCAGCAACAACCTCTAGAGTGCGTTTGAGAGGGAACAGCTGAGTGCCTTTTATTTTTTGACCCTGATACAAATGAAACCTTGTCTCTCAGCAAAGACTCTCAATTGATATATATCTTGTAATCTTCTCTCATTTTACAGAAAATCAGATGCACATTCACTTGGCAAGCTGTAGAGATTCAAGCTGCTTTTAATCTCTTATGTATCAAAGATAATTGCAGGAAAAGTGCAGGCAGATGTACAGTACATGAGTCAGAGTGTGTGGAAAGTAAAGTCAATGTTATGCATTAGTTAGAAAGGTTTTTAATTACAAGACTGCAGCTTGTTTGAAATATTAGTATGTGTATGTACAGTGCACATTTACACAGCTGGGCTATAGAGTCCGGCGCACTGCTGTGTATTATACGTGCTATGTTGAACTCAGTCATGTGGGATCAATGTTTGATATAACTCAAAACTTATGTTGGAGATTCGACTGTAACTTCAGACCAGATTCATGCAGCGGACAAAAAGATGTGGGACTCAGGTGACACATGTGTGCTACAATGTGTAATGCTGGACTTAGTCATTGTTCATCCATGTGCATGTGTTTGTACATACTTGCCAAGATGAATGTAGGATGCATGTGTGATGTGAGTAGGACATGTAACAGATTCAGCAAGCTCTAATGAACCAGTAATAACAGAGTATTTTTATCAACTTAAGTTGATAGTGAGAGTCAAACTGCAGATTTAATCTTTTTTACTTTGTTGTTTACCTAAAGGTGGAATATGGAATCTGAACACCATAACAACAGCAAAAAACCTTCAGACATCTGGGTGCGCGAGCGCACTCCGATGCTAAGGTCGATCAATATTCCTCACCAAACCCGCTCTGATCTCCGATCCAAGAAGGACAATAAAATATAATGAGTTCAGCTGACTAATCATGCTCTCCAGCCCCACTATTTACACAATGATTCTGATAAATGAAGACTCCTACCTGTAGATCAGTCATTGACTCAGTCCATGGCAGAGAGCTCACACAGCTGCCCCGGCTCTTCTCGAGCAAACCAAAACTTTCTGCAGTCTCCTTCTAACTCCTGCTTTCCACTTAAGGCACAGCAGACGCGCAACGTTAGTGATGCGTAGTACGCGGCTGATAGCCGCGAAGCAGCGCGCATGAGGCGCGTTCCAGAAGTGTAGTATCTCGAGCATTACACAGCAGTTCTATTTTTATGCAGTATGCTTCTAAAACACGTCAAGTTCAGCAGTTTAGTTTGGACCAGACAGAAAGTCAGGCATTCGTACCCGGAAGTTTCAAAATAAAAGGACACATGCAGATTTCCGTTTGCAAGAATACGAGAAAGTACAGTACCTGTGACGGGTTTAAAGTCCATAGGTAGTGTGAAAATAAGCTCTCCTTGCTTCTTGTTGTGTGTACTGATGAAATCACGCGCGTTTTTCTCATGAGATTTTGTGATCGTCCGGGACCAGCTGGACGCCACGCAAGTCATTTACGTGTATGAAAGCGCTCCCGGTAGGAAGGGATGCTTGACCTGCAGACTCCAAAGTACCGGCCTCGCTGTGCCGGAATATTTACCGTATTAGGCAACCCACAATGGTGCCCGCTGCTCTGCCGGCTATTGGCTGGTAGATGTAAACAAAATGCCAATGTCGTACCCGTCAAAATTAATATTTTACTTTGAAAATATTTTTTAAAGGAAATAGTGTATTTTCTTTCTACAACCCTCTAAACATCCCATGGAGGCATTATTTTGTTAAAAATATTGCTTTTTATGAAAATATTCCATATACCACCTTTAACCAAAACAATTTTTGAAATCCAAATCTGCATGACTTTAAAATAAATCTACTCTTGGATATTTTACATTAACACCATTCTGACATTAGACAGAATGGAAAGTAAGTAAAATAGACCATTCAAATCTTTTTGTATGTATTTTTCTGTACTCAATTCTGTTTAAGGTCATAGAAGGGACAGGTGTCTGTCCCTGCTGTTGCTGGGCAGGATGCAACCAGGACAGGTCTTACTGTAAGCATGACCCAGAATATCAGGACAAAAGCTTTTAGGTAGTTTGCCACTCTTATTACTAGTCCAGGTAATTGTGCATAGTGCATTGTTTAATTGTTATACATTTTTATTTCTATTTTCACCAGTTGTTAAAAAATATTTAACAGGGTACTCTGGGACATAGATGGCATGTTTATTGGAAGGTTTTATTACTCTGGAGTTCCAAATCAGAAGGTTCTACAGAAATACGTGCAGCCCTGTGTCCAGTCGGTGCTACACAATGATCTGGAACTGCTCCCATAGAAACCATCTGAAAAAGGGAGGGTAATATTTTGAGCTGATTGGAGGATGTGTCAGCAAGTGTCCGCCTATCAGGATTTGCCTTTAGCCAATCACAGTAAATCAAGCTCTTGATAAATCCATTCGGGAGTAAAACACACACATTGTTACCACTAAGAAATACACAAAGTTCTTACCTTTGCTCATTTTTCAACCAAGAAATCATCTCTAGTGCTCCTAAAACAGATTCAATAGCCGCTTCTACACGTGCATCACAGTCGCGGCCATGTTTGTATTAGTTTGTTCTGGCACTTGCTACTATCGTCATACCTGAACATCTGCCCCAAAGAACAATGCCAACACATGATTGGTCCGAACCACTAGTGGAGTCGAGTTTAGTTCCTCTTTAAAGTTTATTGAGCATCTCTGACTTCAAAATGAGTAAATTGGTCATAGCTGCAGTTGTAAAATTATTGTTGCTTTTCAGTTGGTTCTTTTGGTTTGTATTTTAGTAATTTAGTCAAACAGAGTATCGTCCAGTCAACTGTTAGTGAACATGTTGCTACAATACTTGACTTCATAAAATTCAGCTGGAACTGGAACACAATGTCCATCTGGACGTCAATCCCTCTTCTGACTTCTGATGTAAATGGAATGTAATTACAATCCATCACAGGTTATGAAACAAACGCCTGCTCTTACCTGTCTGAAAGAACCACAAACCTGAGTCACGACAGAGGAACCCCCAGTGCCTTCTTTTACAAACGGATTTTTCCAACACCCAGTCAACAAGCTTTCACAACATCAGATGTTAGATAAAGATTTATTTTGGACCTCAGTCGCACAGGGTGCCCGACTAAATATACAAAGAACAGAGCTTTAATTAGTGAGTGGCTCTTTATGTTTGAACACAGTCTCACATGTGTTGTTTAAAAGCCTTAATGTGACTGCTGGCCTATGCTTTATGTTGCTATAGAAACCAAAAAGGTCAATACAATGTCTTTTGAGTGGGCATGTGAAGGTTCTGTGTAGAAGAAAAATGTACCTGTCTAAGCGGCAGAGGGACTCTTTTCAATCACTAACTCTTTTCTGTACATCTTTAGTTTTGGTTTCTTCCCCCCACACTGACACCCCCATTTTAACCCCCCTCACTGGTTTATAGACAGATCTCATCTCCTCACTTACACCATACATTGTACTTCTAGAAAGGTGCCATCAGCCCTGACAGCTATCTAATTGCCCTTGCATCCTCATGAATAGCTGTGGAGTGTACTTCTTGTGAGTGTGTGTGTATGTGAGTGTGTGTATTTGTAACTCCCCCCACCACCACCACAACCACCTGCCACAAAAGCTATTACCAGAGCTGGTTTTCTACTACATTGTGTGGTATTGTGTCTTTTACTGTGTGCTGGCTGTAGCCAGTAGGGCCTCATCAACTCGCAGGTCGATAGAGTAGTTCAGACCGGAGGATGTCCGTCAATGATGGGAGGAGGAGGGAGGACGAGGGAGGAAAATAAGTCTAGAGGAAGACACACACACACACACACACACACACACAGTCAGAGAGAAATCTTTTCTTTACATATTAATTTCTAGTATTGTTGTTTTTCTGCATCGTTTTCTGACTGGAGTGATTCACGGATGGACATCAGCTGCATCACAAAAACAGTTTCCTGCATTTATTCTTGTCAGTACAAACCAAACACACAGAAACATGTCAGAGTAGATATTTATTTCAGTTTGTTTCTGAAAAGGCAGGTTCACTCTGCAGTGATATGAGACACAAACAAACATACTTGCACGTGCATGCCCGCGCACTCTCACACAGTTTGGTGAGACAGATGGCAAACGAGTGCAGAATGCACCAAACTGCCCATGTTATCTTTAGGTGTAATGATGCAGCTAATGACTCTGCTCTGCTGTAACACTATAGAATATTATTTAAATTGAAATGCTTGCACTCTTTCTCAGTATGAGACACAGAGGACTTTAGATAAGGTTGAATAATTTTTCATAAAATGTAACTTTCAGGTATCAAGCAGCTGGAGTCTAAAGCAAACAGACAAATAAACACAATTAATAAACTTTGCATATCTATCTGAATACATATGTTTATTTATTCTGATTGGACGAGCTAGTTCTTACGATGCTATGCTGAGCTTCAAGTCTTATTTTATAATACCCAAAACTCAGTGTTTGGGTTCAGTTCCACATCCTTGGAGACAGAGAAACAGACAGACTGATTGTACGCGTATTGTGCTGGGATTTGTGTTTATTTATGTGTGCTGGTGTACTGTGTCGAATTTAGTGTCTGTTTGAAGAGGATCAGACGGACAAATCTCAGAACGTATCGATTCGGTGCTATCCTGTGCTCCTTGAGGGAACATGACACACTTCCTTCGGCACTTTAGAGCCTCTTGTGTCTTTGTGTCTGTGTGTGTGTGTTTAATAGCTCAACATGAACACTATCAGGAGACTATGTTGTGTTGTGTGTTGCCACCACTGTGATTCCCTTGAGAATACTTGAGGCACTGGGATTATCCTGTTCTGGCCGGTCGCATATCACCTCAACAAAGTCATCAATCACCTGTGTGTACTTGTGCATGTCTTTGTGTGTCTCTGTGTGTGTTTTGGTGGAAATTCTGATAGCAGGGTTAGTAAACCCTAAACAGATTATTTTAACTATAAAACATGTTGCTTTTATCAACTTGTTAAAGACTGACACATTTTTTTCAACTTAAAATTTCATTGTGTTGTTATTTTGTGAAAAATGAGACAGTGGGTTGTTTTCTGTTACACAATCAGATAACAGCAAGATTACAATCACAGAATAACTCAGCCAGGATCAACAGCGTGTGTTAGATGGTTAGTTTTACGTGTTGAAGCTGTAAGAATGGCTGCTCCTATAAAAGGAACCTTCCTCTGTTCTAATGAGAACGTTTGATTGGTTGAAGTTCTTTGTGATTTAAATTTTCTAATTATTTGTTATGTTCTTTGTTTTTTAGTAATGTGTATTAATTTCTTGTCCGCACACCTGTTGTTCACCTACTCATCAGCACACCTGCTCTTCATTCAGTAATCATCCCTCCCAGTATTTATACCCCTTATAGTTTCTTCACCTCTTTTCCGGAGTCTTGCAGGATTCTTGTTTTTTCCATCAGTCTTGTTCTAGTTTTGTGCCTATGTTTTATTTCTGGCTCCTTTTTATGTTCATTTGTCAGTCTTTTAATCTCATTATAATTTAATGCAGTTCTTTACCTCATTATTCTGCATTTTGGGTTCTATCTGCACTCAACATTATCATTTGAATGAATGTTTTGAATGAATGAATGTTGTTTTTAAAGGTATTTTTCTTTGATCTGATTGCTTTGAATTAGCCTCCAATAAACTGATAATCATGTTTGAAAATAGAGTGTTTGATGTTCTTACACTAAAAAAACAACAACTTTTTTTTTCATTATAAAAACAACAACATTTTTTCAATCATAAACAACCCCTTTGAATAGTAAAAAAAGGAAAACACATTACACAAGTCTTAATTATTTAGCTTAGTGTGAAAATAGAGACCGACATGAACGTGAAATCTATATTCAAGCATCTTTAGACGATTTAAAGGTTTTCTTTTCATCCTTATTGGATAATCCCGGATCGATTTTTGATCAGCCTGCAGGGGTCAGAGGTCGGGGCGGCTGTGTTAATGGTACACTGTGAGAACAGCCCCAGAAAATTTCTCATCTAAATGCTGTGCAAGGGTTAAATTTCTGATGGTACCCATGGGTTAAGGTTTACTTGTTTTGAGAGAGAGCTGGTTTGAGATTCGTATAGTGATTCATTGTGGTTGGCTGAAGGGGTGAAAGAGCAGGTAATTGGTTTTAAACTGCTGATCTGTAGATGGAGCAGTTGGGAATTGTGGCAGTTTGACGTGGCGTCGTCACAAATAAACTAGATTTCAACCTCTAAACATCAGCAGGTGCTGTTTTAATATATTTGCTTACTCACAGAGTTCACTAAATAAATACAACGTGACACAACTTCAAGCCAGATTTGTTTCCTGCCCAGAATCAAATTAAATTGACTAAAATAAAAGTCCACTTCTGAGTAAATTTGTTTTAGACTTAATATTCCTGCTTCATCATATGTCTCATTTTCTCTCTAATATAGCGGCGCATGTAATTTCCCTACAAATTGCTGAAAAAAAAAGAAGTACGCATTAGAGTTATCAGGCTTTGGGCTCTGATCGTTGCTGATACATTTGAAGGTCAAAACTCAAAGCGGAAATGAAAGTAAAGAGTATAATTTAATATCAAATATGTTGAAATAAAAGCAGACACACAAATTGAACAAATGGGGCAAATGTTCGCTTGATTGTTTTAAAAGCTGATAGGCTAATTACACTGCAGTGTGGACCACTTTGGACTAAAAGGACAGTCCCAGAGTCTCCTAATAATATAGAGACCCAGTGGAATGTGGAAATGCCTTGTGTGTGCATGTAACAGAGACACGCTCTTATGAGGGTGCGTTAATTTGTGATCCACGCCTGTAATGTTTGTGTTTTCTTCACTGTGTTAACATGTTTTGACCTCAGCTTATTTCCCTCCGTTTTTATTCAGAGCATCAAGCCTTAGAGGAACATCTGACTCTGACTGGCTGTATTCTACCTCCCACACAGACTAATAATTACTAACATGTTGGCTGCTCTTGTGCTGTTTTCACTGAAAGGTGCCAGACTTTCTAAAGGAAAAAGCAAAGGCATTTCAATTTGCACCTTGTCTTCAGAAATGTGGAAAACCCATTGAGAGTGTGTGTTCGAGTATTCAGTAACCTTTAGGAAAAAAGGGTCTTATCTGAACCTTATTTAAACAAAGAAGAAGAAGAGGGAGCAATAATCAGAAAGACCACGCCGAGTCGTTTAGAGAAAAACAGGTTTTTACTGTATATGTTTTAGCCTAAAAGATTAAAGATGACAGTGATTCATGTATAGCTGAAACTTCATTGATGGATATGTGAAATGAATTGCATACAATAAAAAAGACAATTTTATCTCTAATGTGGAGGATGGGGCCTTTGTGACAGTCTCTATAAAGACACTTAATGTCCCCTTCAGTGGCTCCCCCCATCCCAAAGTCTCACTGCCACCCCTTCATACATAAACATGGATACTAAAGAGATAGTTCATGAATACCATCAAGGCCTCCTCTCTGATAGTTTTGTCCGTGGTGCTACGTGAGTGTGTTTGAGATTGTGTTCAGAATTTTTTTTTTTTTCTTTTGTTTACCTCCCGACAAAAATATCATTACACACATATATTCAGCTGTTTGAATGAGAAGCTGAACTGCTCTTGGTGCTTATCAGCCTCAGCAGTCGAACACTGTAACGGCCATCGCTGCCTTTAAAGGCACCTGTCATCACACTGAACCTTGCTTTTAATGGTTTGTCCCTGCTGGGAATGTGTGCTTACACCAATCTGTGGTGGCCGAACCCTCCAGTGTTATTTGTGTGTGTTTTTATGTGTGTCCATGTGGATGAAATCTTTTAATGCAACTGTTTATCAGAGGAAATGCCTGAGGGCAAAATCCTTCTCTCTCTCTCACCTACACACACACACACACACACACACACACGCCCTTTAATGAAATGTTAGCTGTTATGGAGTTTCTAGCAGGATTGTGGGTCTTTAACGACTCTGTTGTGTTTGTTGGGAGGGAGTTAGTTGCGTGACACTGCAGCTCTTTATTACACTGTGTTGTAACTCAGCAGGAGAACCGATCCCACTCTTTCCCTCTCTCTTTTTTAAAGTGTACATGCGTGTCTGTGCGTACGTGTAGCAGCTGTCATAAGCATGCCGTCTAATTATGTAACATGTCACTCTGCACAGTGAGACAAAATCCATATTCAGCTTGCTGTCAGTCTGTCAGTGAGTTATCACACCTTTCTGTTTCTGTAGTCAGTGTTTTGATTTTTCTGCATTGGAAATATGTATGTCATTTTTAAACACTTTTTGTGATGGCTGTATAATACTACATGTGTAATTTGACGTGTGCTTTATATTTATTCAATATGATGTTGTTCTTACACACTGCTGTTCTAACTTCTTGTACCATGAAGCGTGATGTCTTAATAACTTCCTGTCATTTGCAGTTTTATGGTTTTTTTTAAAGGAGCTGCATGGTGGTGCAGTTGGTAGCACCGTTACCTTGCAGTGAGAAGGTCCTGGGTTTGAATCCAGGTGGGGGCTTTTCTCCATGCTGTTTGCATGTTCTCCCCGTGCATGTGTAGTTTTTCTCCGGGGACTCCAGCAAATCTAAATTGTTCCTTGGTGAGAGTGGGTGGTTGTCCGTCTATGTATGGCTCTGTGATGTATTGGCGACCTGTTCAGGTGTAACCTCATCTCTTGCCCAATGGCCACTGGAGCTATGCACCAACTCCTCATGACCCTGAATAAGTGGGTTTAGATAATAACTGACTGTTTTTAAACATAAGGGTCATGTTGGAGTGAGGAAAGGATCAGATATAAAGGTGGGTAAACTAAGCAACAATGTAAAGCTTTGTAATAAAATAAAGACTGGAAACAGGACCAGGATGCATATACTGCATGGACAGAACCACTAATAGAACAATAATGAAACCAGGAAGAAAGAAAAGGATTTGAGAAAGTACTTGAGAAAACTAGGACTTTTTATATCAGGAGGGATGATTATGGGGTGGTAAGCAGGTGAGCTGATTAGTAAATGGGAAAAAGGTGTGAGAAGTTGACTACAGGGGAAGCTGAAGGAAGTAATAGCCTGAAAATATTTTTCAGACGATCCATGAAGTGCCTTTGTATCAGATTGCGTGGCGACACTGTTCAGGTCTTTGAATCAAAAGTTTTGAAAGTTGTATTTCCTGTATTTAGAATCTTTAAAAGGTCATGAATTATAATATTTTTACAAGACTAAACTGTTGATAGTGTCATTATTAAGACCTTTCCGTAGTTTAGAAAAAAGACAGTAAAACTATCACAAGCTTCTGTATCCATAGTGTTTGATAAAAAAAAACATTGTGGATTTTTGTCTTTTAACCATTTTTATTAATATTTTATAATAATTTTTAGGCAGTGACAGTTTATTTCTTTATTATTAGACTTTGTTTTCTTCTTTCCAAAAATTCTGAATTCTGCATAAAAATACATTTGGAATAAATTTACAAAAAGACAAGTGTTATGAAATACAAGCATTTTGAAAAAAATGTGCAGCTAAAGTTCTCAGTGTTCCAGTTCTTAATTATTTTTCATAATGAGCGTCTCGTTGCGACGCAGCCACAATAGCATCTTCATGATGGAGCTACATTTACCAGCCTTAATTAGTTTGACCTCGCCTTGTGAAAGACTTGATAATGACAGCGAGTCGATTGCCACCGAGGCTCTTCGGTGACTGAAACAGTCAGAAGGTTGCCGATGTGCAACAACAAAGGCCGCGCTCCCTGACAGACCTCGCTCTGACGCTTTCTAAAATATGACACCAGGTGAAGCGCAGCACTAATTAAAATTGATTTCAGAGGGCTGCTGGTTCGGCGCCCTTCGGTAATAGTCCTCCTCCTTTAGTTTCTCTCTTTCCTCACTCCTTCATTTCACACTTTTGTGGCAAGAGGTTAAAGCATTATTCAGAAATGATTTCAAGATTATTGCCATTTGTTACCGAGACACTCGTTCACACACAAAATCTGCAAAAATGTAATCACAGATACACACAAGGATGCGAGGATTTCCCAGCATGACCTTATTAAAAGAAGTCATCATCGTTAGAGGGAAAAGCTAAGTACTTGTGGAGAAAATGACACTGCTGCTAATGAGGACGTTGCAGAGACTTTGTGAATTTGATGCCAAGAAGAAGGACGTGAAACTGAAAGACAAAAGAGACTGAAAGAACAAAAACTATTAGTGGGACAGGTTGAAATGATGTGGACACATAGTGTTCTGGGGTGTGGCAGCAGAGACTAATAACTTCCACATGTCTAGTGGGTTAAAAAGCAAAGGGAATAGATTTCAGACATCTATAGATCAGCTGCTTGTTTTTCCTGACCACCTGTATCTCTATAGCACTCTGTCAGAGAGCGATGTGGGAAACATTTCCCCTCAAAGCATTTCCTCTCTGTCATTTTTCATTGCGTTATTTTTCTTCGTCTTTGCCTCGTGTCGCTCACTTTCCGAGCCCTCATCGCTCTGCAGGATTCAGTCTTCACACAGAGTCGATCCAAAAGGTCTGGATTTGTGTGTCTGTTAAGTGTGAGAGATTTTTTTGTGTTTTTTTTTATGTCTATTTGTGTATCTTTGTCTTTTTCTATCAAGACTTGGGAGTAAATGTCAGTCAAATAGATTGATGTTCTGTCTGCAGCAGCAGGAATGAATCACGTTGCAGTGTGCAGATGACACAATGTTTGAGAGTTAACAAAATAATCAGTGATGCTTTTTTATTTATTTATTTATTTTCTCCCAAAGTCTGACTGGTGAGGTCCATATTCAGCCTGGAATGAGACTGTGAGGCAGCACTGGCGGACAGGGTGGGAGGTTAAATGCTTCCTTTTTCAGTGCATTCAGGGTCACACGCTGGTAATGTGCTGTGAGTGTCTGGCAGTGTGCCACGCAGAAAGGGCACATAACTACAGTTTCAGCAACGTGGGAGAGTGGGACAAGGCTTGTGTGTGAGAGCTTGTTTTTCTGCTGATGTATCTGTGCAAATGTGCACAAGAAGAGAGAGAGTGTGTGTGTGTGTGTGTGTGTATGTGTGTGTGCTTAAGGAGGTGATTCAGGGAATAAGACCACTTCTGCTGCAGTTTTGGAAGTCTTCCATGTTTTGAGAACTCTTTTATCAGGTCTTTTACTAATTTACTAAATGGATGTTTGTACCTTCATGCATGTTTTACCTGCAACGTTTTTACAGCAACAGAAACAAGACAGAACTAGAAAAGCACCCAGAGAGCGCAGACCTCCACCAAGCAGCACTTGGACATATTGTAGAAAGTACGATGTCCGTATCTTTAAAAAATTCCTGGATCCAGACGGTAATCCGGATCACCCCCAAAATCTAATCAATTGTTCCTTTGGTCATTTCTGAAATCCATCCTTAAGTTTTTGAGTTTTCCTGCCAGGAGAGAAACAAACAAACAAACATAACCCTGATGAAAACATTACCTGCTTGGCGGAGGTAATAAATCACCTTTCAACTGATACCAGATGTCATGAAATGTATTGCAACATCCACAATTCTAAATGTGTCAGAACTGATCATTTGTCTCAAATGGATCTCTCCTTTTTCCCTCTTTGCTTCTATGGAGCAGGTGTAACAGGTTAATATCTTTAGTTCATTATTTCAAATCTCATGACCATAATTCAAAGCTACAGTGTTACTGACGCTAAG
The DNA here is from genome assembly GCA_006937955.1 of Pachypanchax playfairii. Classification (NCBI taxonomy): domain Eukaryota; kingdom Metazoa; phylum Chordata; class Actinopteri; order Cyprinodontiformes; family Aplocheilidae; genus Pachypanchax; species Pachypanchax playfairii. Next base: position 2,528,966 of record SSNP01000004.1, on the reverse strand, counting down.
CAAGTCTGTTTATTTGTTTTTTTTTTTGCGGTACACAATGAACTTGTTGTGTTTCTGATACAAAAACATTCACAAGGTCTTTCTGCAGTGTGACTCTTACTGTAATAATAGCTTTCTGTATTTAATAGGGTGTTTTATGTTTGCTGGTAACTACAACAGTATGTTTTTATAGTAATGTGATGCTACATGTCTCATTAGTAGTACTAGTACGTCATATTTTTAAGTTTTTAAGTTTGATCTATTAGCAGGAAAAAGCAACTCATTTCACAAAGTCCGTTGTTGTTCAGATTCTGGGCTTCATATAGTTTTACACAAAGCTGTCGGACTTCCACCGATCCTCGACAGGAAGTGTTCTCATGGAGCCGCAGCAGTGGAGCTGTCCTTGGTGCTGAACTCACATGGGGATTTGAGAGCAGGAATTTCTCTCATCTCGAGTTTCCTGCTGAAACACTGAAGCTCATAAATGCGCTGCGCAGAACTAGTGATGGACTCTAAAGTATCAAGGCAAGTTACTGCTGTTATTTCACACTGTGCAGATATTTTTAGGAAGGATTCACAAGTCCAGATTCACTAAACGCTGGTGCAGCTCTTGTGCACGATAAATGGGAGGAAACCAGTGGGAGCTGAGCATCTGTGGCCAACCACAATGCATCTGGAGGTTGTCCACATTTAAATAAGATTTTATACAAATGTTTAGAGGAAAAAATATCTATATTAAATCATAGCTGTGGCAGATAATGTTAGTTTAGAATTAATACAACTTTATCAACTTTTGTGAGTATTGAAACCTGCAGGGAGAGAGGGTGCAGCAAGCAGTGCTGGTTTTGTTGTCCTTGTTTTGGTGATGTTTGTCCCATTCTAAACCCTTAAACAAACCTTCATGGTGATTTTAATTGTATGACAACTGGTTTCACTGTTTATACTTTGAAACGAGCAACAGTTTGGTTGTCTGCGTCTGTGAGTACAGAAAAGCATCGCTGCAGAACCACATCCAGCACTAGCTGATTTACTGTAGCACCAGCTGTGGAGATCTGACCAGCATGGCTCTGTTTACAGGACAACAGTGAATGTTGCATGACACTGCTGTCACACCAAATCCTCAAATGTCCATTACTGTCTTTTCACTGTGTTGGACTGGAACTGAATCATGCTTTTGTCTAAGTCTTTTTTCTCCTGACCAGAGGACCCACAGGGACCCATTACAAACTGTTGTGTAGTTTCAACAGGCTCAGGGATCAGTTAGGAAATCCAACTGGATGTTACTCAGTACCTCACAAAAACACACATCAGCCTGACAAGAGTCTGACAGCAGCAGTAAGTGTGATTAGGGAGTGTGTGCAAACATCTGGTGGAGAGCAGAGATGGCACAGGGCTCAGAACTGTCTTTGCTTCCAGCTCGCCTCTCGTCATGTACATGACTGTTAGTTCACATCACACTGAGAACTGCCTCAGCAGCATCCTTCCTGCTGGTCTGCATTTTTCCACAAAGTCAGGTGCAACTGATATATATCCTGTACATGCTGCTTCCAGATGCCTTCTTTTGCTTATTTACACACTTTGTTCCCTCACACCCCCCCCCCAAAAAAAACCCAGATGTGTGCTAAATCTATACACTTCCATCCATCTGCCCTGTTTTTTTCTTAATAAATCTTTCTATGTAAATGTGTTTGTGTGTTTGCAGATGTCTCTTTGTTGTAAAATGCACAGTCATTAGAAGTATAGTCTAAAGCAAACTAATTAACTACCTCATTAAGGCTCAGGCGATTCTCCTGCTGAGGCTGTAAAATAGGCTCTCACGCACGCACACACACGCACGCGTACGCACGCACGCACGCATACATACACACACACACACACACACACACACAAGTGTGTTTTGGTATCCTTATGGGGACCGTCCATTGACTTCCATTGATTTTAGTAACTAGATTTATACCTAACCCAAACCCTTTTCCTAACCTTAACCATTACTGATCTATAACTAACCCTAAGACTAACTAAAACTCTATTCACACCATACCTATAAACCTAACCCCTAACCCTAAAAAGGGGAGTCCCCCCCATGGGGACCAGGCTTCGGTCCCCACAAGAACCCTCGGACCCCAGAAAGATAGTAAAAGTCAGGAAACGGGTCCCCAGGAGGTCAGAAATACAAACCCACACACACACACACACACACACACACACACACACACACACACACACACACACACATTAGTGTTGTGAATACCTTTTTACATGATGAATAAAGTTATATTTTGGATTTATTGGGTTTTGGATCGCTCACACTGTCACACCAGTGTTACACCTCTCACATGCTGTACGCCTACAGTATGTAAGTGTGATTCGGGTGTGAAGGTATTCTGGGTTTGGTGTACTGCTAATGATGAAAGACCAGTTCCATTTTTTGGACATGGTGTTCTGTAGTTACCAAAGTGATCTACCTGATTTCAGACTGTGTGTTGGATGAGGAACTGAAGAACTTGAACATGTTTTATATGATTCTTTAGACTGGCTCCTGAAATAATATCAAGAATTACAGACTAGTGCATCTTCAGTCCCTGACCGACCGAGTAAACCATGGTTTCTAATTCTCTGTGTCCCTGCGACTCGCATTAAAGCAACTTGTTGATTCCATAATTTAGTCCTTATCTTGCTGGTAGAGGTTGTTTGTAGGGGAATGTGTGTTTGCTCTCAAGTTGCTATTCTTTTGCGTCTGAACCAGGCAGCAGTGATTCCACACAGTTTTTTTCTACCACCTTGATTTGCTCCATTGTTTGCTTCTTCAAAACATTTGCCATTTGCAATCACTCATTGCCATTCTGTAAAATCACCACACTGGACTGAGTGGGTGGATCTGAGAAAAGGGAAATTGCAGGCAGCGTATATATGAATGAATATATATACAGTGGGGCAAAAAAGTATTTAGTCAGCCACCAATTGTGTAAGTTCTCCCACTTAAAAAGATCAGAGAGGCCTGTAATTTTCATCATAGGTATACCTCAACTATGAGAGACAAAATGAGGAAAAAAAATCCAGAAAATCACATTGTCTGATTTTTAAAGAATTTATTTGCAAATTATGGTGGAAAATAAGTATTTGGTCAATAACAAAAGTTAATCTCAATACTTTGTTATATAGCCTTTGTTGGCAATGACAGAGGTCAAACGTTTTCTGTAAGTCTTCACAAGGTTTTCACACACTGTTGCTGGTATTTTGGCCCATTCCTCCATGCAGATCTCCTCTAGAGCAGTGATGTTTTGGGGCTGACGCTGGGCAACACGGACTTTCAACTCCCTCCAGAGATTTTCTATGGGGTTGAGATCTGGAGACTGGCTAGGCCACTCCAGGACCTTGAAATGCTTCTTACGAAGCCACTCCTTCGTTGCCCGGGCGGTGTGTTTGGGATCATTGTCATGCTGAAAGACCCAGCCACGTCTCATTTTCAATGCCCTTGCTGATGGAAGCAGGTTTTCACTCAAAATCTTACGATACATGGCCCCATTCATTCTTTCCTTTACACGGATCAGTCGTCCTGGTCCCCTTGCAGAAAAACAGCCCCAAAGCATGATGTTTCCACCCCCATGCTTTACAGTAGGTATGGTGTTCTTTGGATCCAACTCAGCATTCTTTCCCCTCCAAACACGACAAGTTGAGTTTCTACCAAAAAGTTCTATTTTGGTTTCATCTGACCATATGATGTTCTCCCAATCCTCTTCTGGATCATCCAAATGCTCTCTAGCAAACCGCAGACGGGCCTGGACGTGTCCTGGCTTCAGCAGGGGGACACGTCTGGCACTGCAGGATTTGAGTCCCTGGCGGCGTAGTGTGTTACTGATGGTAGCCTTTGTTACTTTGGTCCCAGCTCTCTGCAGGTCATTCACTAGGTCCCTCCGTGTGGTTCTGGGATTTTTGCTCACCGTTCTTGTGATCATTTTGACCCCACGGGGTGAGATCTTGCGTGGAGCCCCAGATCGAGGGAGATTATCAGTGGTCTTGTATGTCTTCCATTTTCTAATAATTGCTCCCACAGTTGATTTCTTCACACCAAGCTGCTTACCTATTGCAGATTCAGTCTTCCCAGCCTGGTGAAGGTCTACAATTTTGTTTCTGGTGTCCTTTGACAGCTCTTTGGTCTTGGCCATAGTGGAGTTTGGAGCGTGACTGTTTGAGGTTGTGGACAGGTGTCTTTTATACTGATAACGAGTTCACACAGGTGCCATTAATACAGGTAACGAGTGGAGGACCGAGGAGCCTCTTAAAGAAGTTACAGGTCTGTGAAAGCCAGAAATCTTACTTGTTTGTAGGTGACCAAATACTTATTTTCCACCATAATTTGCAAATAAATTCTTTAAAAATCAGACAATGTGATTTTCTGGATTTTTTTTCCTCATTTTGTCTCTCATAGTTGAGGTATACCTATGATGAAAATTACAGGCCTCTCTGATCTTTTTAAGTGGGAGAACTTACACAATTGGTGGCTGACTAAATACTTTTTTGCCCCACTGTATATATAT
>SSNP01000004.1:2508474-2523754 GCA_006937955.1 Pachypanchax playfairii | reverse complement strand
GAAAAACTCCCACAGAAGGACAAATGCTTCTCCTTGATAATGAATTCCAGCAGGTTCGATATGCCGGAAAAAGGAAAATAATGACATGAAAGATTCCTTCACTAATCATTTTATCCAGAGATCAATTCAAGCTACAGAGCATGAAATAATGTAGATCCTGCTCTCAGGCTGAGCAGGCATTGATCCAACACATTTGGATGACTTGCTGCCGGTAGTTGTGTGTATATGTTTGCATGCATGACAGCAAAATGAAAGAAATCTTGAAAGTGGGTTTGGGGATGTGACTTTGCGAGACTGTGTGTGTTCATGGTCACTGATCAAAGGCGCGGCCCTGGTTTGGTGGGGAGGAGAAGAGGCAATTGATCAAAAATGGCTGCAATTGGAATCTAAATAAGACCTGCTTCATTGATTCCATCTCAGTTCTCAGCTGCTGGCTTCTGTAAATGTAAGTTTACTGAAGGACAGCCAGTCCTTATTTACTAATCCTACTCAGTTTTTGCACCTGGGTGTCTGCATCAATAATAACTCTCACATATAAACTGTAGGTAACTTAAATTACTGGGTAAACTCAATATATATATACAGTGGGGCAAAAAAGTATTTAGTCAGCCACCAATTGTGTAAGTTCTCCCACTTAAAAAGATCAGAGAGGCCTGTAATTTTCATCATAGGTATACCTCAACTATGAGAGACAAAATGAGGAAAAAAAATCCAGAAAATCACATTGTCTGATTTTTAAAGAATTTATTTGCAAATTATGGTGGAAAATAAGTATTTGGTCAATAACAAAAGTTAATCTCAATACTTTGTTATATAGCCTTTGTTGGCAATGACAGAGGTCAAACGTTTTCTGTAAGTCTTCACAAGGTTTTCACACACTGTTGCTGGTATTTTGGCCCATTCCTCCATGCAGATCTCCTCTAGAGCAGTGATGTTTTGGGGCTGACGCTGGGCAACACGGACTTTCAACTCCCTCCAGAGATTTTCTATGGGGTTGAGATCTGGAGACTGGCTAGGCCACTCCAGGACCTTGAAATGCTTCTTACGAAGCCACTCCTTCGTTGCCCGGGCGGTGTGTTTGGGATCATTGTCATGCTGAAAGACCCAGCCACGTCTCATTTTCAATGCCCTTGCTGATGGAAGCAGGTTTTCACTCAAAATCTTACGATACATGGCCCCATTCATTCTTTCCTTTACACGGATCAGTCGTCCTGGTCCCCTTGCAGAAAAACAGCCCCAAAGCATGATGTTTCCACCCCCATGCTTTACAGTAGGTATGGTGTTCTTTGGATCCAACTCAGCATTCTTTCCCCTCCAAACACGACAAGTTGAGTTTCTACCAAAAAGTTCTATTTTGGTTTCATCTGACCATATGATGTTCTCCCAATCCTCTTCTGGATCATCCAAATGCTCTCTAGCAAACCGCAGACGGGCCTGGACGTGTCCTGGCTTCAGCAGGGGGACACGTCTGGCACTGCAGGATTTGAGTCCCTGGCGGCGTAGTGTGTTACTGATGGTAGCCTTTGTTACTTTGGTCCCAGCTCTCTGCAGGTCATTCACTAGGTCCCTCCGTGTGGTTCTGGGATTTTTGCTCACCGTTCTTGTGATCATTTTGACCCCACGGGGTGAGATCTTGCGTGGAGCCCCAGATCGAGGGAGATTATCAGTGGTCTTGTATGTCTTCCATTTTCTAATAATTGCTCCCACAGTTGATTTCTTCACACCAAGCTGCTTACCTATTGCAGATTCAGTCTTCCCAGCCTGGTGAAGGTCTACAATTTTGTTTCTGGTGTCCTTTGACAGCTCTTTGGTCTTGGCCATAGTGGAGTTTGGAGCGTGACTGTTTGAGGTTGTGGACAGGTGTCTTTTATACTGATAACGAGTTCACACAGGTGCCATTAATACAGGTAACGAGTGGAGGACCGAGGAGCCTCTTAAAGAAGTTACAGGTCTGTGAAAGCCAGAAATCTTACTTGTTTGTAGGTGACCAAATACTTATTTTCCACCATAATTTGCAAATAAATTCTTTAAAAATCAGACAATGTGATTTTCTGGATTTTTTTTCCTCATTTTGTCTCTCATAGTTGAGGTATACCTATGATGAAAATTACAGGCCTCTCTGATCTTTTTAAGTGGGAGAACTTACACAATTGGTGGCTGACTAAATACTTTTTTGCCCCACTGTATATATATATTGAGTTTACCCAGTAATTTAAGTTACCTACAGTTTATATGTGAGAGTTATTATTGATGCAGACACCCAGGTGCAAAAACTGAGTAGGATTAGTAAATAAGGACTGGCTGTCCTTCAGTAAACTTACATTTACAGAAGCCAGCAGCTGAGAACTGAGATGGAATCAATGAAGCAGGTCTTATTTAGATTCCAATTGCAGCCATTTTTGATCAATTGCCTCTTCTCCTCCCCACCAAACCAGGGCCGCGCCTTTGATCAGTGACCATGAACACACACAGTCTCGCAAAGTCACATCCCCAAACCCACTTTCAAGATTTCTTTCATTTTGCTGTCATGCATGCAAACATATACACACAACTACCGGCAGCAAGTCATCCAAATGTGTTGGATCAATGCCTGCTCAGCCTGAGAGCAGGATCTACATTATTTCATGCTCTGTAGCTTGAATTGATCTCTGGATAAAATGATTAGTGAAGGAATCTTTCATGTCATTATTTTCCTTTTTCCGGCATATCGAACCTGCTGGAATTCATTATCAAGGAGAAGCATTTGTCCTTCTGTGGGAGTTTTTCTGAGCTCAGGTTTGATCTTTGAAATATACAACAAGTACGTTAAAATTTCAATATTTGAAACTGAGTTTGAGATTTTTTTATGAACAAAAGTCAGTTGTTTTCAACACTGAGTTGTTTCCTCTGAGCTGTTGGCTGAAACTGATTCAAAACAAACATGAAGCAACATGTGAGAGCAAAGACTTTCAAAATAAAATACACACCATCGAAGTCAAGATACATTTTTGTTCAATTTTTCAAGAAACCTCCAACTAGAACAGATGATGCTGTGGAATAAGATCTTGTTATAAAAATCTTACTGTATAAAATCTAAATCTGTTTTAGATTCTGCATATTTTTTACTTCTTATGATCAAAATCTTCCTAAACTATAACTGATTTCACCAGAAACATGATGGAGTCATGAGATGCTGAAGTCGAGCAGAGTCCGATGCTGCAGAATTTATTCCTAAAAGAAATAAACGTAGTTACTCCAGATGGAACTCCAAAGTTTGTTTTTGTGTAAATTTAATGGTGGTACATGATTGAAACCATTAATTCACATCATTGGAAATGTTCTGATTAATTATTCATGATTAATAACATTTAATCACACTTTTATCATCTCTCATGCAACTCATTTTGCATGAGTTTGTCATTAGACATGAACTAACTTACTCTTACTCTTGCTGCAACTTGTAGAAACTGAAATAAGGATTGAAATAATTTGGTCAGACTGCTGGAGATAAACGCAAGCGCCGAGCGATTCAATTTGTATTTCAGGGGGATCAAAATGTGCAGGAAGAATAAACATTTTTATTGTTTATATATTATTGTTTTACTCATTTCATTGTTTTCTGTATTTTACATGCAGAATAAAACACAGAATATATTTAAAGTTATTCATTTGTATTAAATGTTGACATTTGTTGACACTCATTTGCAGTCTTATTACCTGATGTTGTTACATAAATATCAAACTGTAAATATGTAAATAACTGTAAAAATAATCTGTCACTTCAGTGTAAAACCTTCAGGCTTTGAGAGATAAAGTAATTCAAATACTTTTAATTAGTTTTGATGGAAGGAAATATTTGAAAAATGTGTCTTTAACACTGATCAGACACACTGTATAACTGGGATGTCCTGCTGACAGTGAACGTCACTCATGCTTCTGTAAAACTGAACTCTGTGTGTCAGACTGAACAGAGCGTGTAACAGAACTCCCTCTTACATTGGACCTATACATGATGGTGTTTTATATATTATTTAGTCTTTTTGCAGGTGAACTTTGCTCATAAGATCTTTGATCTGTAAAATCATCATGTTGTTTTTAGGTGGATCAGAGCAGCAATGATAGTTATCACTCCTCATTGCTTTTGTACGGAAGAGGATTAGGGCCACTGAAGAAAAAAAGTCAGAATTCTGACTTTATTCTCAGAATTCTGAGAAAAAAAGTCAGAATTCTTTATTTTTTTCTTCAGTGGCCCTAATCCTCTTCCGTACTTTTGAGTGAGCATTAACATGATTAATGACTGATGAGTAGGAAACAGTCCAATGCTTATGAACTGAAAAAAGAGGTTAAACATGTTTTTTTATTGAGTTAAAATGTATTAAATTAAATTAATGAATAGAAATACCTGCCTTAAATAATAAATAAAACATTTCTTGTAAAATTCTGCTGACTTTATAAAGTGAAAAAAAAAAAAACTTTTCCCAGAAACAATAACATCCCTGCAATTCTTTTTTTTTCCTGATAGCTGCTGCACCGTTTTGGGTCATTGTCAGTGTTTTTGTTTGTATGAATACATTCATAGAAACAATGTTTGTATTTTTCAGGGTATTTTGGTAGCAATTACCAAAAGATTGTTTTGGAAAAACTGTGTTTTCTATGTGCACAAGGCCAAACATGTGAATCACCTCAGCAAAAAAAGGTTAGCCATTATTCCCTTTTTATATATTTCATTTTGATGTAGACAATCACACAGATGTTTATAATTCACACATTGGGCATCACAAGAAATGATGATGACTTTGCTGGAACTCTTACAAAGATCCGTTTCATCTCTTGATGTTTAAGGAATCAGCAGCACGAACTGCAACGTTTTGAAGAGGCGTTGCATTTCACTGGGGAATATTTCAACCCCCCCCTTGGCTTGGTGTTTATGCAGCAGTGCTACATTTTGCTGAAAGCATGCAGACTGTATAATAAACTGTAAAAGGTCCTTTTTCCAAAACTTCTTCCATATGTGTGCATCCATCACAGAAACAAACAGAAAATAAAAAAGCAGAATGTGCACGTACACTGAAATGTGTGAACATCTTTGTTTTCTTTTAGATCCACTAAACAACCTCCACTTACGGCTTCACACAGATGCTTCGCCACACGTATTTTCTCACACACACGTATAAACTCCTCCAGCCTCTGTTGGTGTCATATGTTTGCTTTGTTTGGATGCGCCCGTTCATTTTGTTGACTTATTTTCTGCATCAGAAACAATCGCTGCAGAGATTGGGAAGGGGATTAATTCTATGCAAATGTATGCAAATAACTGTGTCACAGAACTCAATCCGCATTGGTTCTATGCAAATTGTGTTTGCTAAACAACCATATTGGAAGAGCCTGCAATTCCCAGCCCCCTCACATCCCACCCACTTCTCAACTCTGTTCCCAGTCCAAACTCCTCACCCTCCCATTTCTCCCGCCAGCACAGCTCTGCGTTTCTCTGTTTTTTATATAGAATTTCCCTTATTGCTCCCCCCTTCAGCACCCATTAATCCCTCTCCAACCTTTCCTCACTTGGCCAGCCTCACTCTGCTCTCTGTCGAGGCTTGTCCCCCCCCTCTGTTTCAACCAAAACCTCTACCCACCCCTACATCCTCCTCTCCCATCTCTCCTCGGTAATCCTCCTCTTCACCCCCCCCACTTCTCATCCCTCTGTGTGCAGCATGGCTGTTAGTGGTGTGAGGAGGCACTAATAGGGCTTGAGGAAAACATTGTCATAGTGCCTGGAAAGCACAGAGCGGGGAGCCATGCAGCCTGGATGGCCTGGCATTAGACTTGCTAATGGAAGGTTAACAGAACACAAACGAGACAAGATTGAGAAAAGAAACACAACGAGAGGAGATAAAAGGAGACAACCGGACTCAAGCGACAATACAGAGAGGAGGATAGAGAAAGTGAATGTCATCTAAAAAAAGAAAGAAAATGCTCTTCTGTGTCTCTCCTTGCTTCAATCCTCTTTTCTGGTTTCCCATTTCAAACAGCTTCCTGTATGGTGCTTCCTTCCCAAAGGCCAGGGATCGTGTCTCTATATTTAAATCTAAAGTTACTCTAAAACCTCCTACAGATTCATATAACATTAGACACAATACTAATTATCGATTATCACCACCCAAGTTTTAAAACAGCGGTAGTGGAAAAGGAAATCTTGAAAAAAAGTCTTTGTCACTTTGACACAACAGCCGAGTCGTGTTGTGTGGGAGCCGTGTGGTGCACTGAGACCGCGGGACTACAGCTGTGTGAAGGAGCCACAGTCTCACACTTAAATGGCATTTGTGAGTAATATGCTTTTCTCTACTGCAAATGCAAGCAGTGCAATACAACTAAGTAATATCTTTCTGCAGAGCAATACTGGCTGTCAACATTATATGGATGAGTTGGTGTCTGTCTGGTGTGTGTGTGTGTGTCTGTGCACGCTTGTCAGAACCATTTAGATTGCAGGTACAGCAGTTAGAAAGAACCGTGCCGAGGAAGAGGGACAGTATTTCGCTCGCCATGCATCATTAGTACGTGACCAGTCAGTGTAAAGAAAAGTGTCACAATGCAGCGAATTCACAAGCAGGTGCAGTTAGATTGTTGAATGTCACGGTAATATAAAATGTACTTTTCTTAAAGTTTCAGCCTTCTTTTAGCAGTTAAGTCATTTTTACATGGAACAAATAATTCTAAACATGCAGCATGGCTGCACGGTGTCCAGAGAACTGCAAGCTCCACAAAACTGGATTGAAGAGAGCCAAAGCTGTACGTCTGTCTTACAGAGTATTTGTAGCTGCACCCATGAAGGTAAAGCACAGGAGACTCGAGGATAATGTAAAATAAAACACTTTTAATACAGTCAAAACAAATGGCTGACAATGCAGCAAAAACCAGGAGTACTTACAGGAACAGAAAACACAGGTGGAACACATGGGGATGTGTTGCTGACATAGAACTGAGGAAACTTGTATTTATACAGAGGAATGAGTGATTTCTGAGTGGAGACAGCTGGAGAGAACAGACCGAAGGGCAATCAGCAGAATGTGGATAAGATGTGACCAGTTAGAGTGAAACAGAGGAACAGCGCAGGAGCAGGGAACATCAAAACATCAAAACAAACCGAATGAGAATAAATACCACCAAAAAAAAACAAAAAACAATATGAAACTAAAAAGCACAACATGAAAAAAACACAAGCAAAAACAGGAAGATTCAACAATTATTGCAAACCAGAGAATAGCATGATATAAAGGAGAGCAGGAAACACAAATACCCTTCAAAATAAAATACCAGGAAACCCTGATAAAACTTTCTGAGAAATTTCTCAAAAGCAAACTCAAATCTTACAACAAGAACAAGAATGAGTACTTGCTGCTTGTGTCCGCCACTAAAATAACAATTATGATAATTAAACCAAAACACAAACAGAACAGGAAATCTCTTATAGGTGGATATAAATGACAGGCTTCCCATTATTTATGGACTCAGGTTCTTTCAGATTTCTTGAAAGAAGTATAAATTCCTGTTTCTTGACAATTTATTTTATCTAGTTAAAATATTTTTGGCCTCGATTGCATGTTTTTTTGCTTTGCTTTTCTTTGCCAATGTTAATCCAGATGTCATGCTTCTGTGTGATTACACTGTTATCTCAGACTGACTAATCAGATGTTGACTGCCAGTTTAAGCCTGCCAGTTGGAAGCTCAGGTCAGGTGACTCCCTCCTCCGCTTCCACTTGTTACGATTTCCAAAATTTTGCACCAGGGAAACAACAACAACCTTAAACCTGTAAACCTGATCAGTAAATTGAAATCTTACAGTCTTATCATGAAGTGTAAATAATCCAACCTACACGGTGACAACTGTAGATAAAATTATACCTCAACTTCTCGTCATGAAGTGTATTTGACAGAACCAAAGTACAGACAATTTAGACATGACACATGAAAAATAAGACTTTAATCATGATGTTAAAAAGTTGGCAAAGTCACAATCAGAAAATGACATGAAAGGAAAATACAAACAGGAGCCAGTGAGAACCAGGAACAAAGAAGTATTAGGCATCAGTTTGAAACACTGCAGTAAGTGATTACTGAAGCTGATAAACAAATGAACAATAGGTGTGTGACTGACAGCACAGCTGAAGAAAACAATGAGCATTATTCCTAACAACATAAGAAGAAAATGACACTCGACTCTTCAACTCCAAAGGGCAAATTATAACTGAATATATTCTACATACTGAACAATGATCCCAAACAGAAAAAATTAAATCTAAACACCTACACAGTGACACAGTGACGCACTTTTTCAGCTCACGATGCTGCTGTACCTTAGACATGGTTTAAACAAATAAAAGTCATTTTTTGTTGTTTTTCCTGAGTAACAGAATATTATTTAAATTCACACCAACAGAAAAGAACTTCACACATAAGGAATAAGAAACAAAATATGATGCCCTTTCAGTTAATTAGACAACACTGATCTCTGCGTCAGCGTCATGAAGTGTGGTGAAACCCAGGCCGAGCCGGCCTCCGGCTCTGTTCTCCCTGCGTCTGAATGTACAGACTCCAGTGTCTCCAGCAGCTCTCATCTGTCAACACAACAGATAACCGCTGTGCCACCACGAGTCGCTGCTCTTTGGTTATGACATTTTTTCTCTTCATATGTGCCCGTGCTTTGCTGTTTATGTTGCTGACAAGCTAGCTAAATGACACAAACTACACGCCTGCAGCTAACAACTCAAACAAATGCATTCTGCACATATGAACTCCCATGTGCTTTTCAGCTGTTCAGATGTGTTTGAATTCCTTGAAGCCATGTGTGTTAGTCTGTCATTCCAGACACTATGAAGCTGTCTGAACATCAGGTGATCCTCTCTTCCTGGCATCCTCTCTGATTCGCACCTCATTCTCATGCTGTAGTAGATGAGAGGGTGACAAAGTGAGCGGGAGTGGATGGAGGGTTAGTAAGTGACAGGTTTGCAACATGTGGAGAAAGAATGTGGGGTGAAAAAGAAGAGGATGATAAAGTTGGACTGTGAAGCGAGTTTGATTCCTCTAGTTGTCAGAGGCGCTGCATTATTGATGTGCTGAGGATCCCACATTGTCGCCAAGATTCGCAGTCTGTCATGTCACGTTGTGTGTGTCTGAGTGTGTGTGTGTGTGTCTGCAAGCCACACTAGTTTGTTGATGCTGCACAAGTCCCACTGGAGTGCTACCTGTCAACACCTGCATATCACAAGCAGCTCAGTCAGTGACAATGCTGTCTTCTGTTGCTCTGACCACCTGGGAAAGCTGCACTCACACGCTGCTTCCTATGAGGACGTGAATGTATGCCGACCATGGTGTTTGTTTAGGACTCAGGATTCTGATGCTCTTTCCACTTGCTGCAGGACTGTGATGTGACTTTGGCAGTCTGCAGTGTGAAGATGAGTGTGTGTGTGACACACACACAGTGTCTGAATCTCTGACATTGAGGGATGGCCCGTCTGCTCTGAGCTTTGTCTCATGAATTCTTTACAATCTTCTCAGCAGAAAGGAAGCTTCACCATTAGAGACAAACACGGCAGTACATGATCAGTATATTTATGCCACGCTGCACACATTCACTGGTGGTTTAAAAGGACAGCAGCCAACTAATCTGCTCATTTTAAAATCATTTTGTTGACAACACATACCATCAGGGTGACTAACATCTTTCTAGTTATACTCTGAAGGGTCTTTAAAGAAATGCACTAAAGAAAACTTGTGACAAAATAAATTGAAGTGCAATTCAATAAGTGTCCTATAGGAACAGGGCCAGGTTGCTTTGAATGGCTTTTTCTCTTAATAAAATTAATTATCAATTAAAAACAATTTTTTTTTACTCAGGTCATATGATCTGAAATATTTAAGTGTGGCAAAAGAACAGAAAAACTAAGCACAGAAGAAATCTGTTCTACAAGCACAACGTTTTTATAAGGAGGGTCTTGTTTAATAGACACAATGTATTGCCGCTTTTCCACAGACAGAACACGGTGCGGCTCGGTTCCCTTTAGCCCCCTGCGGACCCTTTTCCACCGCCTTTCTCGGGTCTTAACCACTTCATTCCGCGCCAACCCGGCCTCTTTTTCAGACCACCTCCTCGGTGGTCTGTAGCGACCCAAAGCGGGCCCACACGCCCACCTGTCTACTGATTGGTCCAGTAAACTGCTATGAGTGACAAGACTACCTACGTAGTGGTAGCCCCTGATTGGCCCGGCTGTGTGTGGTGTTCACGTGGTGTGATATAGAAGCGTTCCCGCAAAAGGCTTTAAAAGAAACTCCTAGCAACCATACAGATATTTTATTTTAAAATACAATTGACTTTGGACAATGGCGACTTCCTCCACAAGAACCAAAAATCAAACCAACCAAAATGAACCACAGACAGAGTGCAAAGTACAAAAACACACGTATATCCACCATTGTTGTTGTTGTTTCACGCGCTGTGACGTCGCGGACAAAGACTTTTCATAGCCAGATGGGCACGCCCATATCCCCACTTACGTCCGCTTTATGTTTCCACCGCCTCGAGCGAGTTGATCCGCGCTATACTGTACCACTCTCAAGCGCGCCGTGCCGATTTGTCGGTGGAAAAGGGGCATATGTGATTCTATCTAATGCGTATGGAGAATGATGAGAAGTTAAAATCATGAATTAATTAAGAAGTGATGGAATGGACACAGTGCAGCTAATCTAATTGGTTAGTTAAATAAGAATGAAGAACTCAACACGTTATTCTTCACAGCTTTTCTTTTTGCTGTTTTATGTTCTTCTATTTTCAAATGCAATAGAGTTGGTCAGTGAAGACAGTTAATTTTTTTTTTGTATGCATCTCAGTGGATCATTTTGACAGTGAGAAGATGATCAAGTTCCTCACATGAAAGGTACAATACCCTTTCAAAGTAAGACGATGAACCAAAGTTCACTGATCTGTAGTTAAGCTTTTAATTTGCAAACAAAAGACAGATGTTTTAACACAGATTGTCTTTATCAGACAATTTAAGCCTCATAATCCCACAGACTGACCAACAGACTCTCTCTAATGATGTACGTACTCCTACTACACTGATAAAAACTCAATAGTTCAAGTGTTGAAACTTGAAACGTTGAAAGCTGAATTATGGATTAACGATCTGAAGCCCATCTTTATTTCAACAATGTCTTAAAAGCGCACTGATGTGTTTTTGGTGTAAAATAACGATAGAAACAAACAAGCAAAGGACTTTTTTATTGTTTCAGAAAACATCTCTTCTTCTTTGAAAATTAGGTTTGTGCTGTATCTTTAACAGCTTCAAGTGATTTTAGGAAACGATAATTAAAAATGCAAACATGAATAAGTAACACGAAATAAATATTCTAATTTTATTCAAAAATGAAGTTCTTTTGACTTAATAAATATCTTTTCGCAAAATGTTTATATAATTTCTTTAATTGTTGAATTTGAGTTAAACAGCTGCACCTTTTCTTATCTCTTATGCATCTTACTGCTCCATGAAATAAATCGCTCATGTTTTATTTGAGCTTCTTTTTCTGCCACGTTTTTTTAGCACATTTGATAATATGACACTAATATCCGAGCTGTTTTTTGTCACTTGAATGGTGTATTATTTAAATCTGTCAAGATGTTTTCTCTTGGTGCCCATTTTTCCTCAGTTGGCAAAAGATAAATTTAAATGACTCCAGAAAGCTTTAATGATGACGCACAAAAGAAGGAGGAAAAAAAGTGCTTTTCAAGTGTCTTGTGTTAAATCCAGCAGAGTAATGTTTTAATTTATCAGTCAGAAACGATGGCCTGCTTCCAACCCACTATATAATCAACTTCTGTTTTTCACTACCTTTTATACTGCTGAGACACATTAAAAGTGTGAAGATGTTGTTGAGATGCAGATGCTTTGCATTTTCAATTACATGCCAGAGCTCAGCGAGAAGGAAGAGTAATAAATATGTTTGGCTCAAATCATTTTTTATCAGCGCTTTCTCGGCTTTTATTGCCGTGACCTTAAAGAACGTATAGGCGGTCGCTCCCTTCGGGCTCTCGGTGAGGAAACTACAAGCACAGTGACACACACGCTCGTCAGCTCGTATAATTCTGCTTTGTATTTTGCTTTAATCGCATGCTGTGAACTGAACTCTGGATTCAATTTGTCTGGGAGTGTAAATATAAGAACTTTTTATAATAATTTGGTCATTGCAGTGGACCTCACAAATCATTTGCAGTGAAAATCAATTATCTGAGAAAACACAATGTAGCAGAAACCCAATAAGAGACACATAAAAAAAGAGGAGAAAACAGGGAGAATTGAGGAGATGGATGGAGAGATAGAGTATTGTACTGGCTGGTTTCCCAGAGAAAAGGAATCGATCAGCAGAGCAAGAGAGCTTCACTATTTCCTCTGTCAGTAACATGAGCCAGTTTAATAATGAAAAGCAGTCTTCATCTCCCTTTACCCTCCTCTCTTTCACTCCTCTCTTATATTCCATTTTTCTTGAAAAACAATCATATCCTTGTCAGAGGGGGCTCCATCTCCCATCCTCCAACATTCAAAAAGCAAACCTGTTTAGCAGGAGATGTAGGCGTCAGACAGGAATGAGCCTTCTGAAACACTGATTCACACACACACACTGAGTCACACATGAACACAAGTGTCAAAATCTCTCAGCACATTCCGGCTCTGCATCCAAAACAATAGTGAAATCAAGAAGGATGTAACTCAGTGGTCCAGTCATCGGTGCTGCATCCAAACTGGGTTGGCTGCTAGTCATAAAGAGCTAAACGACCTTTCTACTGCTACTCAAACCCTGTCAGTCACACAACTTCAAAACACAATTACCACCATTCAGGAAGTCGAGAGGCCAAATGATTGCTACTTATCATTCACGCAACTCTTATTTCGCCGTGTGTTCGCATCTGCTTTTGTGTTGTTTTGGTCTTTTCCTTCCTTTATTGTAAAACGGTTAGCGGTAGTATAAAAACTACAAACCCTAAAGTTTCTTACCTTCATATTGGGTGTGAAAACAGGTCAACAACTTCTCTTTCAGTTTTAATCTCTCAAACTACGCAGGTGGCGATAAAACCCAAGTTCGAACAGCCTGTATCTGTTTCCTCACAACTCCTTTGTTCGTTAGTTTTCGGCAGCTCCCGCAGTTGAAACCACGCTGCTAGCTAAAAGCTGTAGCATAAGACGTATCAAACAGGAAGAGACTCGGTGCTCTGTTGCCATGCACAGCAGGGAAGGAAATAGCAAGCCGTGCTCTCATAGGCTAGTTTGTTAGCCAATCAGAGTCCAGCAAATTCACATAATGAATATTAATGAGTTGCTGCCCGAAGCCTGACGAATCTTGACGCAGATAGATTGAAAGGTCTGTTAATCAGTGTTTCCTAACGTTTTTAGATAGAAAATGTTTCATATTACTGGTTAATACTTTAGAAATAACCACAAAGTCAGGAAATTTGAGTGAAATGGTCTCTTTAAAGGTGAAATATGTTATAATTAGACCTTGTTGTCAAATCTGAGTATTCCGCAGTTCATGTAAAAAAAAACAATCAGCCGCTCTCAGCCACTCACCCCCTCTCCATGCTGATTTTTCTGCTGGGTTGCCAGTTCCAATGTAATCCTTGTTTTATTTCTCTTGTATTTGTTCAGTTTTGGGAAGGATGCTGTTGTTTTTTAAGTTTATGACAAGTGACCTCAGGGCTGCTATGATAACAGTTATCTGTTTCTTTACTCATTGACATCCAGCACAGATCCTGCAGAGGTCACTCTGAGAGCTTGAGGGTTCTACACAGCCTCCTATAAGATGCTCCTCTACACAGAGATCTCTGAAGTTGTTCCTGGTATCTGCTGGATGGAGAGTTTCCTCTTTCAACACTTTGCATTTCTCAGTTTATATTGTTGCTTCATCTTGATGTTTCTGTAATGTCGGAACTCTACATCCACCACTACTTCCATCTTCTGAAGCTTCTCATCTCCCACAAAGTTCATCTCCTGTTTTTCCATCTGGACTTGGAAGTCCTACAGCCTGTTGCTCTCCACCACTGTTGGTGGAACCTCACTTTCACTGTGGGACCTTCAGCCTTCACTCAGCACAGATGTTCCTGCACATGGTTCCATCCACTGGGTTGTAGTGTTTGTGTTCTTGTGTTGTGCTTCTGTGCGGTCCTTCAGTCCAGCCTTCTCTAGTCACTCGTAGGATTTCTTATTATCAGCCATGTTATCAATCTGCTGTTGGTAAATAAAATCCAGGGTTTTAAATTTGGGGACGACATTTGTTTAAAGCAGGAAATAATCGGATTCTTGTACTATGTTCAGAAGGCAAAGCAGATCTTTCTGTTATCTGGCCTCAATAAATAATTGCTTGGTGTAGCAGTCAGTGACATTAGTGAGGAGAAACAAAACAAAGAAACAAGTGAAAACTCCAGTTACTTTAGTTTTTTATCTGTGTTTGTGAGTGGAGAGCACCCAGTCTGTAACCATGAAGTAAACGGTATTAGTTTGTCTTTATTATTTGTGTTTGTTTGTATGTCTTCACCTAGTTGATGTCAGAGAGATGAAACAGTCAGTCAGATGTTAGGATCACTGCAGGGATGCAGTATGAGACTGACACACATGCATGTGACCGAGTTTCAGCTGAGTACACGGCAGAGAAATGCAGCTGGATGTGGAACAATTATAAAATATGCACAAACGTTAAGCTCATCACATATTCTTTGTTTTTCATTTGTACCTTTCTTTTCTTCTTACCATTTAATTTTAGCCTCCCAGGGTTCTTCTTTTCCTTTATGTACACGAGCGGATTGTATCTAGAGCACAGCTGAGACTCCATTAAAATGAAGCAACCCTTCAGAATAACTTTACTAATGAGGAGCTTGTTCTATTCTTTTCTCAAGGATGTTTTGTTTTGTCTTTCATCCTCGTTTTTTCAGATAAACAGATTCAGAGATCAGGATTGAACTGAAAGTTGTATTAAATAAACAGTTTTCACATTTAAACTGGAACTTTGCAAACTTTTAAACAATCAAATAAAAGTTAGTGTTGTACTTGTTGGTTCACATACAGGGGGGTTAGGGTTTAAAGGGACATTGGGGTATGTGTTTACTTGAGGTTTACTTCTGTTCTTATTTAACATTTCACTTAAATATAATTTCCCTTCAGGATTAATAAAGTGTTTTTTTTTTCAATTCAATTGAGTTGAATTGAAAAAATGCCAATTGTTGGTTCTTTTATGTGATGATGTGGAAAGTCAGCAGTTTTTCTGA
>SSNP01000004.1:2472669-2508153 GCA_006937955.1 Pachypanchax playfairii | reverse complement strand
AAAAAAGGAGCAAAGGTAAGAACTTTGTGTATTTCTTGGTGGTAACGATGTGTGTGTTTTTCTCCTGACTGGATTTGCAAGGGCTTGATTTACTGTGATTGGCTAAAGACAAATCATCAAAGGCAGACACTTGCTGGTGCATCCTCCAATCAGCTTCAAATATTACACCAGATATCCCTCCCTTTTTTCTGACGCTTTCAGTTCCAGATCATTGTGTAGCATTAACTCCACATGGGGCTGCACATCTGGAAGAGCCAGGTTACTAAGAAGTAACAAAATTAATAAAAGTGCTTCAGCTCACTGATTAATTCACCCCGTGTTTATTTAGCTGGTAATTAATATTTTACTCTTGGACTAGTCTTAAAATCTTGATTATACTATTTACATGTATGTATGTATATATGATGTACCACACAACCACAGGGATTGGGCATATTTATTATAAATGGTAAATGGAGAGTACTTGTAGCGCTTTACTTAAGTCAGGTGACTCCCAGAGCGCTTCATACAACAGTCTGTCATTCACCCGTTCACACACACCCTCACATGCCTGGTGGTGATGAACTACACACACAGCTGTTCTGGGACACACACTGACAGAGACGAGGCTGCCAGGTGCCACCGGACCCTCTGATCACCACCAAACAGGAAAAGTGGGTGAAGTGTCTTGACCGAGGATCTTTTGCGGGTGGAGCGGGGATTCAAACCCGTGACGTTACGAGGTGACCACTCTACCACAGCCACCATAATGCAAATTCATATTTGCAGACAAATTGAATGCAATTCTAGCGAGCGTACACAGTAATGAAAACACAAGTTAGTTTTTGATTATAATAATTTAGAATGTAAGATATTTGTCAACACCTGCTCTGAAATTGTTATCATATACAAAATTGCCTGTGTGTTTTCTTACCTGCATTTATCACTTCTTGTGTGACTGATTTAAGTTTGATACACAATTAATTCCATAGTTTAACTTGACAAAAGATTCTTTTTGTTTAGATTGTTTTACAAGGACAGTTCATCGATGTGTTCTTACTTCAAAAGAAATGGATTGTGTTTGAATGTGTGATCGTGTGAAACTATGATTTTATCCTTTAGAATGACATGCTGAGTATGTGGTTTTAACTTTGGTCCTTAATAACTTTTGCTAGCTGGTCTAGACGTTCCCTCCTACGCCTCTTTGCTATTTTAATGATGACATCTTCCAGACAGAGAGACCCGCTGAGGAGAAGAGAGCTAAAACATTCAGCCTAGTTTTCATAAAGGAGTTTTTGAATTTTTTTTCCCCCAAAATGTTGAAAAGAGCCATGGAAAACCAAAATCAGTGGTTAATTGTAGAATATGAACATACTGTACTTGTATTTAAACAGGCAGAGCGATGTTGGCAGGATGAGCGTTAGAGAGAGTCTGACAGTGTCTGTGCATGTGTGTGGGTGCATAGGAGCATCCATATGCGAGACAGCATTTTGCTGCTGGGTTTTTTGTGCGATTGGTGGGTTTGGGAATCACTTAGCTTCTGTCACTACTTGTTACATCTCTCCCAGCCGGAGGGACAGATGAGCAGAACAGAGGAGGGAAAGGGAAAGAAATGGAGATGAAAGAAGAAGAGAGTTCAGTCATTTAGGAAATCGTTTTTTTACTCTTTGTGCTTGTAATTATTAGCACTGGCCGCTAAAAGGTAAAAGGCAGGTGATGATGTTTTTGTCTGAGTCTGTTTGTTTTTCTGTTCACAACAAAATATCCAGTGATTTTTAGATTTTAGATTACATCTATAACTAACTAACTTTTGGAATCAGCCAATTTCAAGATGGCTGCTACGGCTAATCAACCTCAAAAGCAAGAAAAAAACGTTATAACTCAGTAAGTTTTTTCAATATTGAGCTCAAATTTGACGTGGTAGTAGCTGAGACTCATGCATACACTGTCGATACATTAATCCTGCAACAGCAATGTGACTGGGAGTGTTGCAGAGTCCATCTCTGCAGGTGGAGCCCCAGGCGATTGCCTCTTTGGGGCCTATGTCCAGGAGCCAACACTGGTTTAAATAATCTTTTCTCCTTGCTTTGCCTCTATCCCAACAACTCATACAACACCTACGTCTTATGTCTGATTATTGTCCTGTTATTTTTGTTTTTTTTTGACAAGTCCAGTCATACAGTACCTCCGTGTGCGGGGATTGTCCCACACAAAAACACACATGAACAGAAATAAATGCATATAAGGTCACCCATATTTTCTCCTGTGTATTTGTCACAAAGCTTCTCCCACAACAGTGAGTCCCTTCTCTACATCGTCTTCCTCTCATTCTGAAAGGTCAGGCCTTATCACCGTGTCAGATGGAGTTTATTCATTCCACTCCTCTGAAATAACGTCATTCTCACCAAGTCGGCTGTCAGAGTGGGTGAATGTCGCGTCAAAAATCACCTCTGTTGGATTTCTCTGCCTCTCCTGAACAAGTGTATCGCTCTCCTGTGTATATGAGACTTCTGTTATCCATACATATTTGAATGCATGTGAGCAGACATGGATTTCTTCATAACTCATCTGCAGGTTTGTGTTTCTAATTCACTTGCAGGTGAGAAGGACTAAGCATTCGATCAGATTTCTCTTATTTCCAGCCATTATCTCGACTCAGACCTCATCCTTTCTGGCTGCTGCTTCATATTATCTGATTGCGTGCAGAATTTCCTTGATGCTGCCGGTGCAAATTGGCTTGCCAATTCATTGTTCAGGAGGAAAAGCTGAGAAAGTGGGAGACGGGAAGAAGAATTGGTGGCAAAATAACATCACCTCTTTACACAATCTACTTAAAATCCTTTTACCCTCAACATGAAAAAGACACTTTGTTCTCGACTGGGCTTTCTCATACCTTTTTATATCCTCACCAAAATATAAGTCTTTGAACTCCCCTGTTGATGTAGAGAAGCGCAGAGAAATCAAACAGCCCATGTCTGCACACACTCGGATTCTTGTTAGAGAATTGCTTGTGTCAAGATACATTAAGCAGGTCAGGCTGAGAGCAGAAGATGTGGGCTAATTTAAGACACTGAACCAAACGAGCATAAATGCTTTTGCCAAATAGCCTAAAGCTATAGTCAAAGCAGATTAGAGGTGGGGGCTTTCATCTAAAATTGAAATTTGGTGTCATATGTTACTCTAAGAACAGAAATATTACATGCCAGAGGATTCAGCCTGGTGAGGTTGGCTCATAATCACCTGGCTTGTGAAAATCTGGTGCAAAAATTAACAGTTTGTGGTTGCTGGCAGCCATAATGACCATCATTAATTCTTGTCTGCTTTGCTGTTGTGGTCCTCCAGAGCCTATTGTCCTTAAAGCTGGAGCTAATTTGAGTGCAGAGTATTGGGCTTTCATTTTTTGTCGGCAACCAATTAGAGCGACAGCAGCTCGTATTCGTGGTCCAGTGGAGCGAATCTCTGGTTATGTCCAAAGCTGACCTTTCTGCTACTCCCAGTGAAAATCTTCTGGACGTGCTGACGTAAAGCGTATTGTGTCACTTCTTGTCTGTCTTGCTAACACTGCTTGAATTGTTTGCTCCTTCAGGTCTGGGCAGGTTTTATCAAAGTTCTACTTTGTTGGATATATTTAACATAATTGGCTCATAATCACTTTTAATATACTCGTTTTCTATTTGCTCCTCACTTGAGGGAAACTTTAGTTTTTCAATGATTCTTAGCTTTATTGACATAAATTTTCACTAATTAGCTTAGCTTAGCATGACTTTCTCTTCTTTCTCCCATCTGTTCCATGTGTCAGATATTTGGTTACTCTGCCTTATTTAGTGATAATGCTATTTTGTAGTAAATATCATCCTTTTTCCTATAAAGTATTTTAAAAACCTGACTTATTGAGTAACTCAGCCGTGAATTTATACATACATTTTAACAAAATGCAAAGAAGTGTGAAGTCCTAACAGCTTTTGTCTTGATTTGATTGTGAATGTAACAGATTGTGTTTCAGAAATTAGCTCATAGCAAAGGAACAGAAGCATATGATGGTTACTGCAGCGCCGTGTGAAAAGCCCAAACTGTGCTACAGCTGTCAGAGAATATAGTGAATCCATGAATCCATGGGGGACGCTCACTTCCACCTTCAATTACAGGCTCAAACTGTCAGCCAGCCTTTCTGTTCATCAGCCAACCTACCCATCATCAGCTGAGCTGTACTCTGCTAGCCAAAACACTGGTTGGAGCTTCACCAGTCTCTCATCTGCTAACCTAGTTTCTAGCTAACCTTTGCTAACCTCTGTGTATCTGTGTGTTAGAGGACAGGTAGGAGACAATGGTACATGCATGTCTTTAATATGTAACTTAAAAAAAGGCATGAAGCTTTATTGAACTATCAGAATGAAACATTATTGCTTAATCATTATTTGCTATTAATTTTAAAACTAAAGGTAAATCATGAAAGATTTCACATGGATGGATACAATGTGGAGAATAAAGATGCTGATCCATCCAGTTGATCCATCCATCCATCCATCCATCCATCCATCCATCCATCCATCCATCCATCCATCCATCCATCCATCCATCCATCCATCCATCCATCCATCCATCCATTTTATGGACCTGCTTATTCCTTTTAAGGGTCGCAGGGAGCTGGTGCCAATCTCCAGCGATCTTTGGGCAAGAGGCAGGGGACACCTTGAACAGGTTGCCAGTCCATCACAGGGCCACACATAGACCAACAACCATTCACACACACTCACACCTAGGGACAAGTTAAAGTCACCAATTAACTTCTTGCATTTTTTTGGACTGTGGAAGGAAACCGGAGTCCCTGGAGAAAACCCATGCATGCACAGTTAGAACATGCAAACTCCATGCAGAAAGGTCCCAGCCCGGATTCAAACCCAAGACCTTCTTGCTGCAAGGCAACAGCTCTACCAGCTGTGTCTGATGCTTTTCAATGCAGGTGCTATCCCTGCTAACGTTTCCACCAGTATCGTAGACAACATGACGCCTGTGTTGAAATTGCGTTGTTTTGAAAGACTATTATCAGGCTCCAGCCGCAAACATTTTTATTTGTGTAAATGTACTTTTTTGACCCCACCCTCTAAATATTTTAGCTGTGAAAATATTTGTGTATGCAGTGCCGTAAAACCACCCTCATCACAATATCTATAACCTTCATGCACTTCTTCATCTTCACCTACCTTTTGACTGTTATCCTGTTTTGGTCTGTTTTCCATCGGTTCATATGCTGATAGTTTCTTTACCTCTTCCCTGAGGCACTTTATAAAGGCTATATGTAAACTTCTCATATGTTCTTTGTTTCAATATCTTGATTCTTTTTAGCCTGATATAGCCTTTCTTCAGTGGCCTGATCTCTTGTCTCATGGCCTTTTTATTTTTTCTCTCCATCTGCCACCACACTCTCTGTCTTCTGGTTCCCTGAAGCCCTAATCAAGGCTCTCGCATGAGGCACACGGAGACAGAAAGAAGAGAGCCCAGAGCCTCCCAGTTCACTAATAGGGCAGAGGTTGAAATCTGTCAGCAGTGGCCATAAAGACTTTGGTCCTTTGGCTCTGACAGCACAAGGCTTTTTTTTTTTCTAAATAACTGAGACCAAGGCACTAATGCAGATCGCTGTGCACGGTCACAGGCTAACTGCTAGCAGCAAAATTATTTGAATGTGTCGAGGGACCTGAGATGAATGAAAGATTCTGGAACAAAACCATTGTTTTCAGAATTCTCACACAAAGAAGCTTATTCTTATTTTCCTCATGATTATTACATTCTTTTCTCTTCTTTTTGGTCTCTTATCCTCCCATCTGAGCCTCCATCTCCTCCCCCATTTACTGTGTACTTCAACTCATTTGAATTGTAGATTTAAAGTATAAATGATTAATTAGGGTTAGGCCGGAAAATTTGGAACACCATCCCTTTTTGTGTGTGTGGATATACATAGTACTGTAGCTGATTTGCATGGCCCTTAACCTCTACACCCTTGTGTAATCCTATCCATCTGGTTCTGGGTCCATGTTGAATAAGGTCTCATTTCTAAAATAAAATTTAAAAGAGTCAAAGAAATCAATAAAGAAGCTGACTGTTAGTGCATGTAATGCTGACAGCTTTGTCATGGCCTGCCTACCAAACTATCCCCAGTCCAAATGTTCAAGTCATCATGGGATTGTTGGGAATTTCTGGGTCAACAAACGTGTTAGCTAATGTATTAGCCCATCTCATAACCTGACATGTTACATGTACTGTGTATGTTACACACAAAGGGTCATTGCAATCAATACTTTTCTGAGCCCTGACCGCTTTGATTTTCTCTCTTCTCTAATTGGACACGGGGGACGTGCCGAGGGAGAAAGGCCTGTGATACAATCAGACTGTGGTGCGAAGGCAGCAAACCATTCAGCACTTTCTCTGCACACGCTCATGCACTTGTTTGAGGAAAGTGTATAAATCCTGCACAAGTGGTATTTCTTTTAAAATAATCAGCTGCAGACGGGAATATAAAACACAATCTCACGTTATTTATCTCAGTGATCATTTTCCCATTAGGCTTTATTGTTTAATGAAGTTTGGAGGATTTTTGTCATATTCAACAATGTTCAAGTTTCAATGTGCAGCTGGAACAAGAGAAATGTAGTCAGACACAGATAAGTGTTAGATATCTCATTCCAGATTCTTTCTACTGTCTCATTCGATGGATCTGCTGAAAAATCTGCTCAGAGACTGTAATTGAACCATCAGAAATACTTATTCCTGTTAAAGTGGAGTTTTATAACCTTCCAACTGTGAGAACATTTACATGTTTTAATTAAATAATCCAGTGTTAAAAAAGTCATTTTAACCAGTTTGTCACCAGTTTGTATACCATTAACTAATAAATATTTACTTTGCCTTGCAAGTACATATTTGTCTGTTTACTTAACTGGGATGCACAGATCTTGGATATGCTTTTCCATCTCCAGAGAAACTGGACTGCATGTGTGTGTGTGTGTGTATGTTCGTGTGTGTATATGCACAGCTCCATATTGCTTGTGTCAACTGCATGTTCCTGCAAGAGCTGCAAATTTACATACCTTCTCTTGGCAAACATTTTTATGCATTTAAATTTTGACCAATCACACCTTTTGCAGAATGGTTGCCATGGCAGCCTCACAGCCCCCAACTGCAAGTGGCTGTCAATGGTGATTATTTGCTTATGTGTGAACTGGACTTATATTTTAGTGTTTTAGCAGTAAACACCTTGCCAGACAAAGAAGGGGAGTAATGAGGGTTTACACAGTCTTATAGCTCTGCTGGTTTTCTGGTGTTTTTTTGTATCTGTGGGTTCCAGGTACCACAGCTGAGCTGTGACACGAAACATCCTTCAGGGAATTTTAAAGTGCAATTGTCAGAATAAAAACACATTTAGTAAAAACACATTTTCTACTTCTAGAAAGCACAGATACATAAAATATTCCCATTACTCAGAATCCTACCAGTTAGATTTTATGATGAGCATGGGGAGTTTTTAAAGGTTAAGAAAATAATTTGAAATCTGAAATAACCAGTTTTGTTCCCCAAATTGAAGCAAAAGGTGAAACAACAGGAAAAGAAAATGATCAAAACAGCAGAAGTCTTAAACAACTTTAAAAATGCAGAGCTGCAATTTTACTTCACAAACATAACATTTAGACAAATATGTAAAGAAAACATAACGTGGAATAATCAGAAACATTACTAGTAAATAAACACATATACTGTATATAATACAATGTATATGAATGTAAAGTGATCCAGTCTGTCAGTCAGATCAGTTACTTGTTTTTTAGGTTTGGTGTGATTGGTTCCTGAACTCTGTGTGTGTTTATACCCTGAAAGCATATGGATCCAACGCACACACACACACATATATATTCACACATGCACACACACATTTATATACACACAAACAAAAAACAATGTGGTCATTTTTCAGATTGAGCATGTCTATTGTTCATAAAAATACTAAATCACATTTTACTCTAGGGGCCTGAGCTGGAATTTTACCACACAAATCAATACCTGATATGTGCAAAATTGTCAATTTGTGGGTAATAGGTTTTAGTAGGTATATCTTTATGATCAGCCTGAAGCAATATGTAGCTCTGTGGTGGATTCAGTAGGGCAACAGTCGCTGCATCCACATAATCTGGTCATATTTCTCTGCTTGTGTGTCTTGTACTGTATTTCATTTTTGTCTATGTGGCAGCTTTACTGTTTGACTTTAAAATATTTGCGTGAGACTGACTGAACTGTATGTGGCCGAGTGCCGGAGGCACAGTGGGAGGTTTAGGAAGGAATATACATTCTCTTTGATTTTATTTTTTCCAAGCCATCATATACGGCACACATAAATTGAGGGAAATGAGTGTTAGGATTATTTAAATCCCTCCCACATTTATTCCTAAAGTACTGCAGCAGTTTGCTTCACAAATCTACACACTGGGATGTACGATTGCTCACTGTAGATAAACGCGCACACACATAGAAAAAGTCACACAATGGATGTCAAAAAGAATTGTTTGGTTTCCTCACCAAGACCGAGGGGCACAGCAGCTGAGACGTGAATGCTTAATCGCTCATACACAAGCAGAGGAAAACACACAGACACAACGCATGGCCACCCACAGATATACAGAAGATTGGGAGCTTTTACTCTAAAAGTCCAGTAAGAGTTGCAAATGAAACGGGGACCACCTGAGTGTGAGGGGAGGTGTGGCCACAGGGGCAGTCGGGGGTCAATTACTATTCATAAAAGACAAATGAATCCAAAGCTGCAGTCTAATACCAATTACTTTTGATCACCTAATCAATTACAGTTGGTTAGGGCTACTGTAGCTAAATAGAAAATTAACTGCGACATTCACCACTGGTGTCAGGATGACTTCTCATCAGCCGCCACATGGACATGTTAATTTCCTGATCAGTAGAAAATGGGTGGTGGGGGGGGGTATCTACACTGCTGTGTGCACACATGAAACTGCACATATAATCATTTCAGGTCCTTTAATAAATATCCCCATTGCCCCAATAGACAAATAGCATATGATTCTATCAAGCAGCGTGTAGCCAGACAGACAGAGAGAGAGAGAGAGAGAGAAAATGAACCAAGTCAAGAGAGAAACTACAGCAGTACATGAGTATTTCAGAAGTGATTGGTTGGTTGTACATGAGAATGGAAAATAGAGAATGAGCGAGAGAGTGAAAAAGAGAGAAAGAAAACAGAAGATAGAGGTTAAGTAGATGGACAGTCAGCGATCTAGAGTAGCACTCACTTCCTGAATCTCTGCTTATTAACTTTACACTGCTTTATGTGTTGAGTCTGATGCTAGTGGACATTCTGCCTTTTCTACCCCAATCGAGTTAAGTTCAGCTACTGCCTCAGGCTTGTGGAACAGGAGTGGCAGCAGTATCAGGTCAAACCTGGGGAGAAGTAAAGCCCATTGTTTAGCAGTCTGACTGTCAGGAACAGGTAAACAGAAGGGGCTCCCAAGTTTGACCCTCAGCTGGAGCCTTTTCTCTCTGTATGAGTGTGGGTTTTTAACACAGACTCAGGTTTCCTACCACAACCTACATGTTAGTTTAACTGGAGATTAACTGAGTTTAATTGTCTCTGTGTGGACTTGTGGTGGACTGTTGACCTGCTCAGGGTGTAACCTACCTCTTGTCCACTGGAGATAGACAGTAGCCAGTTCTCATGAGACCCCCTGGACAGGATCAAGTGGGTTTATTAAACGGACTGATGCACAGATAGAAATCCCTCTATCTCAATAAGATACACTGGATCTTAATGACACTAGTAATACACAGAGAAGGATGTGAGGTAAATGCAGCTTTTTATGAAAACACCTTTTTATTGGGGCGGCTGTAACCTGATGGGGAAGAAGATCGCCCTTTGATCAGGAGGTCGGGGTTCAATCCTGCGTCTCGACAGGCTACATGTTGAAGTATCTTAATGCAGAGATGTAATTTACCCAAGAGAAATCAATAAAAGTATAAATTTTTATTATTATTATTATTATTTTCACTGATGGATGTGTTTTAAGAGAAAATACAGATATTCAGATTTTCTTCTGAATTTATTGTGCTTGTTTTGGGGAACCTTGGATTTCTTTCATAAAGTCAGACCACGAGCACTGAGTGTTTGTGAGAGCACTAATATTATTTATTAACTTCAGTCTCATTAAGTTGGAACATTTTCCTCCAGAAGCCACAAACAATTGCAGAATTTCAGAGAGAAATGACCGTTTTCTAACTTTAAATACTTGATTTTAAATGTAAACATTAAGTTCCATCACAGTGTAGTTGACGATAAATGTATTAAAACTTTATATGTCTCATTAAAATGTATTTTTTGTGATTAAAGACTCATAATGTGTCTGTTTTAGAAGTCCATTGTGCTAAAGGTTTATCATTTTTCTTTTTCTTATGGGAACACGTCCCTAAAGCCCTTTTAGTTTTAGTTGAGGTTATTCGGTTGTCTTTCACAGTGCAATAAAGCACAAATGTTTTTTTCCCGTGAAGCGATTCAGTCTCATGCTGAAGCAAAATGCTTTTATACGCTTAGCCCTCATTTTCTTCAAAAGAACGCCACCCGCTAACAATAATAACAAAGACAGAATAATCATTCACCCTTGTATCCTTCAAAATAGCTTTGAAAAACATTCTTCTGAAAACTAAAAATTAATTGCATACTTTTGAATTTATGTTGGCATTGCTTCATAATTTAACACCAACAAATGCTGTTCTGTATAATTCTGTCTTTAGTGTTTGGTACAGCAATTAAATATATCTGTATATATAAAAAATCGACACCCCATGAAGTAACGTTAATTTTGCTACAAACATGACTTCCTTTGCTTTAAAATAAACCAAATCATGGTAACCAAGCTTTTTAGAGTAGATCATTTATGTGAAGAAAGACTATTGAACTCTATTGTTGTTTTATTTTATCTTAAATTATGTAATCTTTTTCCAATTGTACATTTTATCATGATTGAAATGCTCTAAAACATGTGTATCCATGATCCCAAGCTTTTATTAGGTTGTAGGATGTGGATATTAAACCCCCCAAACTTTTTGCTTCACAACTGGATTGAATTAATTTCTATATCTGGAGATTTATTGAAGTTTTTTTCCTGTTCTTCTTCTCGGTGTCCTGCTTCTCCCGTGTCTTTGAGGCCAGTGGCCGAGACAAGGCTGCTTGCACACTGTGGTATTGATGTGATCAGTTAGTTAGCTCTTCCTCCACATATAGTCCTCCGTGTCTAATTAGTGTTGAAAGAGAGGAGTATGAGCTGTGCATTTATGTGTGTGCATGTGCATCCTAGCCTCTGCTCTCTTATCTCAGGGCTCTCATTAGCTGGGCTTTGTTTTCCTTACCTTTATTAGCATTCCCATGGCAGCAGCTGTTACCTCTGCACCAGACTAAATGCTAGGCTAAATGGTAGCCAAAAGAAGTCACTTTGCCCCTTTTCATTAACATCTGCCTGTTTACATTGTAGAAATGTTTATAAGTGTAATGACAGCACTTTCCCTATTAGTCACTTAGCACCGATTTTAGATGCAGAAGCGTTTGCTTTGGCTGCTCTGCCTTAATACTGTGTGAAGCAAATATGCTGCTCTTCATTAAAAGTGTGCACAAACATATGTTGATAGGGCTGGGCGATATGACATTCGATTTACAATTTTTTTTAGACCCCCCCCCCCTTATTAAGGAAAGCAACAAGTACAAATATCAGACAACTTAAAAGCAACCACTTCTGTGATTGCCTCTTCCTTATATGTGGTGCCTTGTGCAAAGGATTCGGCTACAGTTAGCTGTTTTTAGTTAAGGTTTGTTGGTCACTATGTTTTTGTTCGTCTCAGAGAGACTGGTGTTTTTCATGTTCGACTGGATGTCTCTGAAACTGAGAGCAAGAGGTGGACTTCTAATCCAGGTCCAGATGTTGTGGAGGAGGAAGCAGAAACATGGCAGGAGACATTGATTGGAGTAAGAAGTGTCATGGTTCTGAGTTCTTGTTCCTCACTGGGAGAAGACCAACTCTGGAGAGAGAAGGTTAAATGACCTCTAATAATTCTCCATCTCAGTCTAAACCCACCATTAACATAAGGAACAGTGATGAGCACAACATTAAAGTTCTTGATTACTTGCTCAACACCCAGGAAGTGAAAGACCCTTGAGTGGTTTGTTGATTTACTTGAGTGTTAAGGACCACTTCACACAAGGTGATGACCCCGTTACATGTCCTAGACTGTGGCAGGATTCTGGCTAATTTGGAAAATCTTTAGTGTGACCCTGAGTATGATGCTACTCAGCAAATAGATATTGCCTTGCTAATTTCCTCGTCCCAGAAATGCTCTCCTGCATCTCCAGTGCTGACACACATACAGTGGGGCAAAAAAGTATTTAGTCAGCCACCAATTGTGTAAGTTCTCCCACTTAAAAAGATCAGAGAGGCCTGTAATTTTCATCATAGGTATACCTCAACTATGAGAGACAAAATGAGGAAAAAAAATCCAGAAAATCACATTGTCTGATTTTTAAAGAATTTATTTGCAAATTATGGTGGAAAATAAGTATTTGGTCAATAACAAAAGTTAATCTCAATACTTTGTTATATAGCCTTTGTTGGTCAAACGTTTTCTGTAAGTCTTCACAAGGTTTTCACACACTGTTGCTGGTATTTTGGCCCATTCCTCCATGCAGATCTCCTCTAGAGCAGTGATGTTTTGGGGCTGACGCTGGGCAACACGGACTTTCAACTCCCTCCAGAGATTTTCTATGGGGTTGAGATCTGGAGACTGGCTAGGCCACTCCAGGACCTTGAAATGCTTCTTACAAAGCCACTCCTTCGTTGCCCGGGCGGTGTGTTTGGGATCATTGTCATGCTGAAATACCCAGCCATGTCTCATTTTCAATGCCCTTGCTGATGGAAGGAGGTTTTCACTCAAAATCTTACGATACATGGCCCCATTCATTCTTTCCTTTACACGGATCAGTCGTCCTGGTCCCCTTGCAGAAAAACAGCCCCAAAGCATGATGTTTCCACCCCCATGCTTTACAGTAGGTATGGTGTTCTTTGGATCCAACTCAGCATTCTTTCCCCTCCAAACACGACAAGTTGAGTTTCTACCAAAAAGTTGTATTTTGGTTTCATCTGACCATATGATGTTCTCCCAATCCTCTTCTGGATCATCCAAATGCTCTCTAGCAAACCGCAGACGGGCCTGGACCTGTCCTGGCTTCAGCAGGGGGACACGTCTGGCACTGCAGGATTTGAGTCCCTGGCGGCGTAGTGTGTTACTGATGGTAGCCTTTGTTACTTTGGTCCCAGCTCTCTGCAGGTCATTCACTAGGTCCCTCCGTGTGGTTCTGGGATTTTTGCTCACAGTTTATGTGATCATTTTGACCCCACGGGGTGAGATCTTGCGTGGAGCCCCAGATTGAGGGAGATTATCAGTGGTCTTGTATGTCTTCCATTTTCTAATAATTGCTCCCACAGTTGATTTCTTCACACCAGGCTGCTTACCTATTGCAGATTCAGTCTTCCCAGCCTGGTGAAGGTCTACAATTTTGTTTCTGGTGTCCTTTGACAGCTCTTTGGTCTTGGCCATAGTGGAGTTTGGAGCGTGACTGTTTGAGGTTGTGGACAGGTGTCTTTTATACTGATAACGAGTTCACACAGGTGCCATTAATACAGGTAACGAGTGGAGGACCGAGGAGCCTCTTAAAGAAGTTACAGGTCTGTGAAAGCCAGAAATCTTACTTGTTTGTAGGTGACCAAATACTTATTTTCCACCATAATTTGCAAATAAATTCTTTAAAAATCAGACAATGTGATTTTCTGGATTTTTTTTCCTCATTTTGTCTCTCATAGTTGAGGTATACCTATGATGAAAATTACAGGCCTCTCTGATCTTTTTAAGTGGGAGAACTTACACAATTGGTGGCTGACTAAATACTTTTTTTCCCCACTGTATCTCCTTTATCGCATCAGGATGCATTTGTGGTCATGGATATGTTGTTATTGCTGCCTACACAATCCACCCAGGACTCCAACAGACTGCCACCATGATAGTATACAACAGCCTCCCTACAGTAGATTTGTGTTTGTGCTAAACCATCAAGCGCCCATTATTCTCTATCATGTGTGGTCAGGATATCACACCTGAAGACCTCACCAGAAACGTTTAGGCTGATTTTCAACATAAGGTGACATTCAGAAAAAAATCCTTCCTGTTTTTAATGCATTACCACTATAGGGCATGCAAGTCATGATCATTTAGTTTTGACCTTTGACCCTGCCTTGCACACAGCGATTCCTCCCAATGTTCTGAATCCTTTGATGATATTGTTCACTGCACAGGGTGGGATCTTGAAAGACTTTACAATTTTACACAGAGAAACATTTTTTCTCAAATTTACTACTGTTTTTATGTAGTTTCACACAATTTTTTACAGATCAATTAACCTCTGCTCATCTTTACATCTGACAGTCTCTGCCTCTCTAAAATCCTCCTTTTATACTCACTTAGTTAAACTAGAAAACTGTCAAACGTTCCATCAATTGTTTCTGAATTGTGCCAATTACTTTTCAGGTTTTTTGTTCTCCAGTTGTTCCATTTTGTCCAATCGTGAAATTCAAAATCCAGCCAAGCAATCCTAAAACTCCTGTAACTGTCTCCTCTCCTCCCAGACGTTTAAAGACAGATGTATGTTAAACCAGTACTGGTAGCTTTTCTGCAGTCGTGTCTCAGACAGTCGTTGCTCGAACCGGTGTTCTGCAGAAATATGCTACCTGTTGAGATGTGCTACACACATGTGCCATTCTACAGTCTTGACTTCAATAAACAGATTTATCGTTTATTTTTGTTTCTATATTTTTCCATAAATACATTTTACCTATCAAATAAATTCTCCCAGGACAGAAACACTAAATATGATGTTATTTTTACTTTCTTTGCATTGTCATAGCGACAGGCAAATGTTTGGACACACCCAGAAGAGAAGGACCCACCAATGGCCGATAATGACCCAGAGGGCTTTTATATAGAAAATATCAGCGAAGAATCATAAAAATATGATTAAATAATTAACAGGATACACTCACCATAAACAAGAATACTGTATAAACTTCTAATGACATTTCATTATGAAATAAGTTGTCATTTCGTACTATGGCGGCATTTTTCTTCAGGGCAGCATAAATCGTCAGAACACCACTTCCTGCTGAGACCCGAATTACTGAAGTTATTTAGTTTATTGTAAACCCATCGGAGGATCGAGAGTGATGTCGAATATGAAACAGAACATGTTTTCCAGTCAGTATCCACTTGGACAAGTTTCAAAATTGTAGCTTAAAGTTTTAAAAGTTATTCATACTGCTTTAAAGAAGAGACAATGATAAATATCAGCTGTTCCAACTTTTTATGATGTGTTGCTATTTTCTATTAAAAAAGCACATTATAATAGTTTCAACAGCCGATATATTGTTTTTATATTTTAAATAATAGCCCAACTCAACTTTTGGAATTGGGATTGTAAATCTGCTTTAACAGGCGGAATAAAAAGTTGCCTTAAAATTAGGCATGATTCAGTTAAATACCATGACTGTAGTTTGTTTACATTTTCTTTTAAGTTCCAGTACATTTTATTCTAATGTTACATGCATTCACCAATGCTTGTATTTTGCCATAAAACTAGTAACATTTTCAAGGTTTTTTGACATGATACTTGTTTGACAGGTTGCCATTTTACGGCTCTGTATGTGTAAATATCCAAACAAATGTGATTTTGCCTTCTCCTCCCCTGTTTACAGCACTTAAGGTTCCTTGTACAAAAAGATATGACTCATTGGAAGGATTGTCGACTCTGTTTTGACACAATGCTGTTGTCACTCCCAGTGCAGCTTTTAAACACATTTTTAAAGGGATTAATGGGAGAAAAACGTTGAGCTGTCTGGAGCACTGCTGCATGTCAGCTTTACTAAATGTGTGACTATCACTTTGTGTTACAGGTAAAAACAAAATTGAAGGATATATTGTGGAGGAGAAGAATGGTTCTTCAGCAGACAGCTGACTAAATGATTCAGGATGTGCAGCCACAAGTGTGTATTTTCAGTTAGAGTTGTCTTTTTCATCAGATGAACACTGTCCAGGGACTGATGGAGGCCAGACACATGTGAGTTATTATGAAGAATGCTGTCAAACCTCTTATCTATCCCTCCCTTTCTCTCCTTCTCCTTGTCTCTCATACCCACTAACCTCGTCTTACAGGACCCCACTGCTTATTTATCCTTACAGAGGCCAAAGTGGTCATTATTCACAGTTTAGGCTACGGCTGTTTCCTGTGAAATAGCTCACAGTGTGCCAAGTTGCGTTCTGGAATGCAATTAGCATAGCGATTAGCATGGCTATTTCTCAATTTAACCCGTGTGGCACCTCTTTCAGACCCCCTATGGCTAAATCTAATCGTACACTTCTAATGAAATGCACGTTTTCCACAATGGCCCCATTCTCTACAAGAAAAATAAATGAAGGAAAATTGTGTGATATTATATGAAAGAAATATATCAGAAATATATTTTCCAAATTCTTCTTATTTCTTGACAGTTTTTCTGTTTTTCCTGAAATTTAAAACCCCCATTTACACACACACACACACACACAAGTTTGTTTTGCTATCCTTATGGGGACTGTCCATTGACTTCCATTGATTTTAGTAACTGGATTTATACCTAACACAAACCCTTTTACTAACCTTAACCGTTACTGATCTATAACTAACCCTAAGACTAACTAAAACTCTATTCACACAGTACCGCTAAAGCTGAACCCTAACCCTAAAAAGGGGGGTCCCCCGTATGGGGCCCAGGCTTTGGTCCCCACAAGAACCCTCGGTCCCCAGAAGGATAGTAAATATCTCAAAACTGGTCCTCAGTAGGGTAGAAAAACAAGAACAGACACACACACAAATCAGCACAAAGTAACAGTATCATAGTATTTTTTGTTCAGCGACCCCCTTAAACAGATCTCTGCTACACAGCTGTATTAATATACTCACACAGAATGCACACTTATACAATGAGAAGGCTTAAATAATTTACAGACAGAGATGTATGGACCCCTAGTATAAATAAGAAGCAGCCCACTGGCCAGTTGCAGCGTCTCATCGCTCCTCTTACAGTATCTACACATTTTAATCAGTTCATAAATATCACATTAGTTGCTTACTTCATTGTTTAATTCTGTACTCGTTTTGCTATCATTAACTACCACTTAGTGACTCTACAAACTGTGTTCTGAGACATATTGGAGCCATTTTTTTTCATGTACTTGAATAAAATTAACAAGAGTAAAAGCTTAAGTTTATTTCATTATTACTGTAATCAAATACTATTAACCTAAAGTATGTGTCTCTTTCCTTTAGTATTTGTTTTAATTAGTTTTTGGAGTGATTGTTAGTAGTAACGACTCACTGTTGTTAAAAACTATTTCTTTGCCTCTTTCAGGACTTACAGTTCAAACACCGACGCCCTCCTGTTTTCTCCCATGTAGTAATCTCCCCTCATCATCTGAAGCTCCCTCTGTGTCTCGGAGGCTTTCCTTTAAATATTACCATCATCTCACAGAGAATTATTCAACAAAAGCTGTTGCCCAAACAGCACTGATTACAATTATAAACCCGATTTCCTTAACTGTGTCTCCCATCTTACAAAAATGCTTAAAAAACTTTGAAATGAACTCAGGACTCCGCCCCTCTGTCTTCTTGTCTGTTATAGAATCGGCAGTAGTTTTTATAAAGTGGTTTGTTGGATTTATTTACAGTATGACTGATATCTGTGATGGGAAAAGTCTTGTGAAAAGATTTTATTTTCACCAGCAGAGAGCACGTGGAAATGAAGGACCCGAATACAGAACAAAACCTAAAGGAACGAGCAGCCAGGCATGTTGAAAAGATCCAGTATAGTAGTAATAGTAAAGAAAGTGAGGACCATACAGAACTGAAACTAAGATAATAAATGATAAAATGAGCACAATAAAGATGCAGGAATCTAAAAATGAGGGAACGAAAACAAGAAGAAGCTGTGGAGGCAGAGCGGAGCACAAAAACACAACAAAACCCATGCACAAACTATGACATTTACACTTTAATCACAACTATCATGGCAGTATTTCCACCAGCTAAACAAATCTGTTTACAATTTTATATATTTTATTTGCTCTTAGCAAGTTGATGTCCAAGTGAGTCCAATCTGAGTCTCCGTCCTCAGGAACCACCGTACACTCTGAAGACTTGTTGTTCTCATTAAAGCACACAACAACTGTAAACAAAAGATTGTTTACAGTCTGATGTCTGAGTGAGCTGGAGGTTCGACAGGACTTCCTGTTTCCTACACAGCGTTGGCTGATGTTTGCTGGGTTTATATGGCTGACAGCTTTATATAGTCTGATCGGTCTGATTCTGCTTTTTGTCTCTTGTTGTTTCACTCTGTGGATTTTTCTCAGAGATCTGAGGTTAACAAACTCCTGCTAGATATTAACTGATTATTTTATGTGATTCAGCGCTGATCCTACAGTTGTTCTTTTTCTCTGTTCACACTTTATGTTCAGATGCATCCTGGGTAATTCAATCAATTGCAGGCAAAGCCAAGTGCACACATGCTTCCCGTGTGAACTCCTGATCCAATATCAGTTACTCACTCTGTACAAATAAATTTAGTTTACATGAACTCCTTTCATCATCACTTTTTAGATTTGTCTGGATCACATGTGTTTATTAACATTTCATTAAGTTTAATTATGTAACAGACTTGATATGAGAGATGCAAAGAAGCATGAAATTAGTGATAGATTTAAGTATCTGTGTGATGCTTTTAAGTCCTTAAGTCAGATGCAATCAGCTGTTTTCTGCAGAACTTTATTGTTGTTCTAGTGTTTTGTTTAAATGAGAAGATGTGACAATCCAAAAAAATCATGTCATTTATCTAATGATGGTGATGATGATTACGCTTTTTTTTTTCACAGCAGATACAGTCATAAAGCCCCTAGTAATCCATTTACCCTGTAAAATGTTATTTTTTACTGTTTAATTGACAAACGTTCCCAAAATCCATTTAACTAATACATAAAACATTCAGACTCCATCTTGAAAAAAAACAACAAAGGCTAATGTTTCATCATTTAAACGTTTTTGGCAGTTGTGGCTAATTCTGACTCGACTTCTTACAGATTCATTGTATTTTATTTATTTGTTTATTTATTTAACTTTGAGAACAAGAAAACATCATGCTGCACTAAATAACGTTGCAGATTTAGATTTACCTCAGTTTACAGAAA
Source organism: Pachypanchax playfairii (assembly GCA_006937955.1). Lineage (NCBI taxonomy): Eukaryota > Metazoa > Chordata > Actinopteri > Cyprinodontiformes > Aplocheilidae > Pachypanchax > Pachypanchax playfairii. The sequence continues at coordinate 2,488,806 of SSNP01000004.1, read as the reverse complement.
TAATGATAGCATTGCATCATAAACAAGGTAATTTTTGACGAGAAAAAAAAAAAAAAAAATCAAAAAATGGTTTGCTGGTGCAGGAAAAAAAGGAAAAATATCAAAGCAAGGACCGATGTTGAATAGTTAATCACCAAAAGTAAAGTTAAAGCAAAAGGAAAAGAATAAAAGTAGAATCAATAAGAATGAAAACAATTTTTCATCCCCCTGTTTTCTATCATATTGGAGCCTGTTTCTCTTACTCATAGTCCGACCCAGCAGGGGTTTCTTCTGTTCTCCTGCTGTTATCTCTGCAAGTGTGTCATTTTGTTGGTAATTAAACCAACTGGTTAAATCAGTGATGCAGATAAAGGACTCAGGCTCCTCGTTTTATCCTTGGCTCCTTTTCCCAACAAAAGCCTTTGAAGCAACTCTAGGATGAAATGTAATAAATCTGTCTCCAGACAGCTTCTGCAGATGGAATCGGTCCCGCGCATGTGTGTGTGTGTGTGTCTGCGTGTGTGTGGCAGGTAAGGCGAGAGCATCTCTTGATAAAAAACTGAAGAAAAGGGGTATGAGAAGAAAAGAGTAGCTACAAATATGTAAAGGAAAAGATGACTATAGGAAGGAGGGGAGAAGAGGGTGAGAAAGTGTGAAACGCTGTGCACGGGGTGCTGCATGTTGACTGGTATCAGGGGGAGTATTTGGTGGCTGCTAGCCAGTATGAGTGAGATGAGGGGAGGCGAGTCTGCAGAGCCAATAAATTACAGGCCTTCAAGCCCCACTTTACATTAATGGAATGTGCAGCGCTGCTCTCTCCAGTCGGCCGCTGAGATTAAAGAGTAGGGAAATGGCTGTGGACAGGCTCTCCCCAGACTGGGCTTTCTGTGTCTTATGCACCATGAGCAATACACAGCGTTGCCCCGTGGTGTCACAGTACCATAAAACAGTAAGGTCCACACATAGAGGTCCAGACAGAACCTTTTAATCTTTATATCTGGACAAAACTCACATGGTGTCTTTACCTTATGACCACATCAGCCCTCGTGCTCCAGAGAGAGTTTTACAGCATCAGCAGTAATAATGTCAAAACCAAACTTGGGTTGTTTATTTGAAATACTGTATTAAAGATCAGTTTCTGAGAAAGTCAACCTTGATGCGCGGTGCTACACGGAGGACTTCCTGCAGATTATGTGGGATAAAGTGTGTGAGTATGAAAACATGGCTGAGGCATATCCAGCTAAAGCCTGCTCTCTCTCACAGCCTTTAAACCCATTACTCCACAACTCATCCCTCAATTGAACGGTGTTACTGCTGCATCTCTGTCTGTCTCCTGGTGGCTTTACACTTGTTTGAAGGAATCAGACACATCTGGGAAGATTCAATTAAAATGCTGTTGGCTTTCTTAACTACTTCTCATTGCTTGCGTGTCTCCTGCCAGTCATTTAAAGTGATTACATACAAAATTATTTCAATTAGATGTCAGGAAGCAGTGCCATCATCATCATCAGACCGTAATCAGGTTGTGGTGGAGCAGCGGGAGACAGAAAATGACAGTTTCACTCATTCTCTTTTATTAAAAATTGAAAAAAAAAGAGATTGTTGAGCTTTTTAAGGAAAAATCTCTATTTTCTGTCTGTTTTTTTTTGGTTTTTTTACAACATGGCAAATTTTCAGATTGCTGGAGTTTCACTTTTGTGCCCCCTGCATGCTGCTCTTATCTCCGCTAATGAATTAGATCCATTTCTGGATCTCTTTCTGAGACCAGTGGAGAGAAAAGATTCAGAGAAACACAAAAGAAGAGCAGACCTCCTGCTGCCTGCTGGCCAGTCAGACACTGCTGGGACTAAAAGGAAAGCCTTCTGGCTATACTTTTCATATGGAAGAATTCATCATAATTATTATATCTAAATGAATTTACATCGTTTTACTGAAAATTTTAATTAGAGGAAAATTTGTAATATAACTCTTTAATTTCTTTGTTTGGCTCTGCCAGTCTGTCTCTCCTCTTTTTACTTGATGTTTTACAAGCTGTGACAATATGCAAAATGTAAAATAAAATAAATTAAATTAAAAAGCAGTATCTTCAACTTTTTATGCCCAATTGTTTTTATGAAACTAAAATATTACATAATATGATTAGTTTTCTTTAGGACTCTCACAAAAACAATGGGGGGTTTAGTCATGTATATCAGATGTACAAACAAGTAGGAATTGATTGCTTTCATTTATTTTGTTTGTTTAAAAAGAAATTTACCTTGAAATGCTACATTCTGGCAAGATTTGGAGTTTTCCAAACCCACAAAAATCCATCCATCGCTGGGTGATCACGTATGACGACAGCAACAGAAATTAGGGGGAATTTTACTGCCATTTATTAAGAACGTGTCTTCTAGATTCAAGAGTATTAATTGTTGTATTCATGCTCAGATTTTGTCTTGCTGTCTCTCAAAAAACTCAATACTCACACTCAATAAGTCACTCTTTGCTTTCAAATATGTTTTGTTTAATTTCAAAATGACTTGTCTGCTCTCACAATAATAAAAAAAATATCCCTTTCTTGAGTTTGAGCATATCTTTTCTGCGCATTTCTTCTCTGTTCTTTCAAATCTTATGCTTACAGATATTTTCTGTGCGCTTTCACTGCAGTTAAACATTCCTGACAAAAGACCCTCAGCCAATAGGAAGCCACATAGAATACTGACCAATGAGCTGAGCACAAGCGATCAGCTCAAAATATTACAACTAGATGGCCCTCCCTTTTTTCAGATGCTTTATATGGGAGCAGTTCCAGATTTATGCGTAGCCCGACTCGACACGGGGCTACACACAGATCTGGCACATGCCAGGTTATAAAAAATGATGATATGCCTGAAAAATCTCAAACTTTTGCTCAGCCAGGAAAGTCTCACTATCATAAAACATCTTTTTTTTCAAGAGAATTTTGGATGAGGGTATGTGGTGTGAAACTTGACCTTCTCACTCTCCTCTACTGCTCGTCTTCTCGGTTTCCTGACACTGTATCATCAGAGGATCAACTCTGACCCCTTCATTTAGAGGTATGACACCGACATGCAATAAAAGCCAATCAGGTCTGGCTTAAAAGGTGATGCAAAAATAGAGCTTAGATCTGGAACATCGGCTCAATGTCCCAGGAGTGATCACTTCAATCCCTTTACAATCTGGTAATCCTGTGGTTCTCCTCTGATAATAGAGACTGAATTCACTGTTCCATAGAAGCAAAACAGAATAATCCTTTTAAAAGAAGGCAGAGACGTACGGAAGCAGGACAGAAGTGTTTACGTATTGTATAGAAGCTGATCGGAGAGGATCCAACCAAGCAGTTCCTAAAAGCTGTCAGAACCAACAGTTTCAGGCAGGGAAAGGAAATGAGGGCCGACTCTAACCCATGAGGAAAGACCAAAGGAGGTCCAAACGAAGATCTTTCCTATGTCCTGTTGCTGAGAAGTAGAGGGATGTCTTTATTACTGCCTCTTCACATACACGTGTGTAAAGGGTGAAATCTATGAGGGTTGACATCTGGAGCTGGTTCAGCTACGCTAGTAGAGGTGTTGGCAAAGCCATTCAGGTAACCCATACCTGTGGTTTCAGCTGCACTATGGAGGGATAACAAGGCCCAAACTTTAGTTCATGGACATCATTTTTAATATTTTTTCATATAAAGTTGACAAATGTCCTTGTCTTTGTTATTCAGACTGTTTTGCACTGCAGAATGTAACAAGATCATGGTAACTTTAAAGAGGCCATTTCATACAAATTTCAGGACTTTGTGGTTATTTCTTAAGTATTAACCCGTAACCCCTAAAAAACGTCAGGAAACACTGATTAACAGACCTTTCAATCTGTCTGCATTAAAATTCGGGTGCAGCTCATTCATATTCATTATTCTAATTTGCTGGACTCTGATTGGCTAACAAACTAGCCTATGAGAGCAAGGTATACTGTTTCCTGCCCTGCTGCGCATGGCAACGTCAGACGTCATGTCTTCCTGTTTGATACGTCTTATGCTAACAGCTTTTAGCCAGCAGCATGCTAGGCGTGGTTTCAACTGCGGGAGCTGATGAATACTAATGAACAAAGGAGTTGTGATGAAACAGATACAGGCCGTTCGGACTCGGGAGAACTCGGGTTTTATCGCCACCTGCTTAGTTTGAGAGATTTAAACTGAAAGAGAAGTTGTTGACCTGTTTTCACACCCACTATGAAGGTAAGAACACCTGTGGAGCTAAAATATTCAACAGAAACCTCAGAAAAACTGTTTTTAATGGAAGGGCTTCTTTAAGAAACCTCCTTCAGTGTGATACTGCTACACTCTAATAGTGTGTCCAGATGTTTTTTTCTTGTTACTTTCTATGTCTCTGATATGTTCTCTTGCATACTTATCACACTCTATTCATCAGATTGCAGATCTAAGTACTTTATGCCTGCAACCAAATCAAGATGCAGCTACAAGCTGAAAGATCACACCATGCTAGCATGATGCTAGCATGACACTAGCATGTGATGGGGTTGGAATTTAGACATGGGGCCAGTGTGGCCAGTCCTGCTTGACATTCTTTATGACCTAGCAACGCTTGTAAACATGAGACTTTCTTTCTTTGCAGCGAGGATGTTGTCCTTCATTATGGTGGCATCAAACTCAGATTGGACGTCACCTCTGTGCCAAATTTTTACAACCATCCAGGTATTGGTACTTTTTTGTTAGAGGCCTCAAAATAAGTGGGATGTAGAGCAACAAATACAGTTATAATGTCTAAACATTACTATAAAATACTATCTCTTGGCTTCTTAAATGAAGTCAAAGTGAATTTAAAACCCTCGTGTTTGTTGTTTCTTTACATTGATGCATTCTCATGAATAGCTTTATAAAAACTGAACAAACAACTGGATCAACCAACTTAATGCACTTAATAATCAGAAAAAGAGATTCTTTAGTTTCTTGCATGTTTGTACAGAAGTTCATTAGTTGAACTGTTGAACAGTACAGTGGTCTACGTTTCTGCTGGAGCTTTAATATTCTGCCTTTGGAGAGAAGAATATGCTAAGAGAGTTCCTGTGGGATTATGGTGTAGAAACAAATCTAGCACAGGAGCTGCTTGGGCTCCTTGTTGTGATAACAGAGGCTTTGGAGAAGGAGACACACGTAGCATAATGAACAGCTACTGCCACTAGTGTACACACAGTCAAACACTTGTCTACATACATATACATGTGCATACAGGTGCAACCTCTGACAAGGTTTTACATGGATAAAACACATTTATGTTCTAATTTCATTTTCATGTTTGTGTTTTCACTTCATAATCTATAAAAAAAAGTGCAGGTTATGTTACTGTGAGAGAGCCCAGCCCTATGCAGCTCATGCTTGGCTGCCTCGTCAAGGCCACGCTGACTTCATGCCTCACAGCTGCATCAGTATGCTACAGGCACGGTCCTGTGTCTACACCACTCTCCTCTCCCTCCCTTGGACCATCCCTCCTTCATGCATCCCCCTCAGTTCACTGACTTGCTTCCATCACTTTCTCTATGCTCGCTTGGCTCTGGTACTCCCAACATACCTGATTGCTTCTTCTTTTAGCGTAAAGCAGAGACAGTTTGGGACTACTTGTTAAAACAGAGTGAATTCATCTCTATGATTTCAGCCTACTTCTTTGGCCTTAATTTGTACAAGTCTACGGATATGTTCTTGTTCTGGTCTTCCTTCTTTACCATGTTTCTCGCTGCTGGCTAGGCTACTGTGTGTTCCTGTTTCAAGTGGTGAGCAGCATGCTAGGCTAATTATGTCCTTGGGATTCAGCAGAATTGGCTAATGTTGTTTTTAGTTTCCTCACAGTTTGTATTGTAACCAGGGGACAGACCCATTAATTGCCCCACTGATGGCTGTCATCATCCACATCCCTCTGTGTCCAACTCAGTGGGATAGTGTGTCTGTGTGTGTGTGTGTCTCAGCAGTTGTCAGATGGGAGGGTGCTCGAGTGTGGAGGAATCATCATAGGTTATTAGGAGCATGCAGGGGGGGGCATCAACCATGAGAGATAGAAGCAGCAAAGAGATAAAGAAAGATGGTTTGAATGAGAGAATCTTTCCTAAAGCAAGTAATTGCTGGTCCAATACAGCCTGCAATGAAAGAGTCATTATGTTCCTATACTCACTCCCCCACTTCAAAATACTACCATTCAGGATACTCCTGCTTATATATTTATTATCTTTATTTGTTTACAGATAAAACAAGATGGAGAAAAACAAAGAAAAATCATTGTTACATCTTAAATAATGTTAGCAATGGTTTGTACATTTCACTTCTAATCAATGTGTAATTAGAGTTTCTTGTTCTTGGAGAAACTGTTAATACAAAAGGAATAATTTTCTAAAACAAACAGACAACTTAGAATAAAGCGATAAAACACATTAAATGAATACAAATAGCAGGAGACTAATGAGAAAACATGAAGAAGAAAAACATCAGTCAGTGTAGGATCGGGATCATACTGGTGTTTAGTTTTATCTTATCTCCCACTGAACAGAAAGAACAGAGTATGATGGAACATAAACAAAAATTTGGATGAACGGCAGAGTTAAAAAAAAAATTTTTCAACTCTGATTTGCGCACTTACACGTGCACTTGCTGGTCTCTCATTGGCCAGAGTTAATTTCCTGTAATGCATCCTCACATCACATGGAGCCAGATAAGAATGAAGGATCAGAATCTAGACAGCCATGTACACCATGATTAATTCATTTCATATTCGACTTGCCCGTGATGAATGTGTGATTAATATTTAATATTCCTGTTCTTTTTCACATGAATCCCAGATTATTGTGTGAAAGACACATTGTGAGGGTGCATATATTTGGTGTGGAAGTGACAGAGAGGGAGGGGTATTGAAAGTCGTAGTGGGTAATGCTGCCTTGTAAATACCTTAATGTTCTGTACGTATCTGCAATATGTCAGAAACAGAAACAAAACATAATGAACTGAATAATGTAAAAAAAAAAATCATGAATGAACAACGGGAGTGTTGGCTGGAAAGAAATTGTCATAATTTTAAAGCAAGCAGTAAAGTGTGTGCCAAGCATAAAACATCTATAGTGTCATATGTTTGACTTCTTAATCAGATTCAGAATCGGTTTATTGTTGAATATTTTTTGCACAATAAAAGGAGTTTGTATTGGGTGAAGCTGCAGAGAACAAAGCAATGTAGGAATAACAAACCTAAAACCAGAGATGTTTACACGACCAGACCATTTGTGCAATAACGCAAATGCACACGCGTTTCTCAAAAAACTTTAAAGACCCACTCTGATCATCTTTTGAGCTGTTTTAAAGCGTCTCAGGGGTCTTTAAATTATGATTACGGCGTTTTTACCCCAAATCGTAAAACCTGTGTAATTTTCTAGGACATAGTTTCTGCAGCAGCAGTAGTTCATTTGCAATCCAGCTCTGTCCTCTGGGTGGAACCGTTGGCGTGGAGGATATCCCCCCTCCCCCCCAAGAGCTTTCTGTTTATGCTACCTTGTTACTTTAGAGCACGAGCTTGTGGCCCGCCCAGTGGGGTTTCTACATCACAAATCCAGTGTTTTTAAGACCACGTTTTTGCGTCTGCTACCGATATGTCCTCTAGCATCAGAAAAGTGATGCAAGAACAAGTTAATAACACAAAAAACATTTTTGATTTTTAACGGATGGGTCTTTAAGATATAAATGAGTTGAGTGGGATACTCAGATTTTATGTCCAGGATGAGAAGAATCAGCCACAATCTTACCAATACGCTTCAGGGTCCCTGGAGGTGTACAGGTCCTGGAGGTGTACAGGTCCTGCAGGTGTACAGGTCCTGGAGGTGTACAGGTCCTGGAGGTGTACAGGTCCTGAGGTGTACAGGTCCTGGAGGTGTACAGGTCCTGGAGGTGTACAGGTCCTGGAGGTGTACAGGTCCTGGAGGTGTACAGGTCCTGGAGGTGTACAAGTCCTGCAGGTGTACAGGTCCTGGAGGTGTACAGGTTCTGGAATTGTACAGGTCCTGCAGGTGTACAGGTCCTGGAGGTGTACAGGTCCTGGAGGTATACAGGTCCTAGAGGTGTACAGGTCCTTGAGGTGTACAGGTCCTAGAGGTGTACAGGTCCTGCAGGTGTACAGGTCCTGGAGGTGTACAGGTCCTGGAGGTGTACAGGTCCTAGAGGTGTACAGGTCCTGCAGGTGTACAGGTCCTGGAGGTGTACAGGTCCTAGAGGTGTACAGGTCCTGCAGGTGTACAGGTCCTGCAGGTGTACAGGTCCTGGAGGTGTACAGGTCCTGGAGGTGTACAGGTCCTAGAGGTGTACAAGTCCTGCAGGTGTACAGGTCCTGCAGGTGTACAGGTCCTGGAGGGAAGGAAGATTGCAGCCTTCTCAGCAGAGCGGATACGCTGCAGTCGGTCCTTGTCTTTGGCTGAAGCTGCAGTGAACCAGATGGTGATGAAGGCAGTGAGGATGGACTCGATGATGGCGGTGTAGAAATGCCACATCATCTATGTAAAAGCTTGAACTTCCTCAGTTGTTGCAGGAAGTAGATCCTCTGGATGGATAGAGGTTTTTGATGAGACAGCTGATGTTCGTCTTTCAGTTGACATCCAGATGCTGGAGGATGTGTTGCAGGGCTATGTTCACAGCATCATCTAGAGTACTGTTTGCTCTGTAGGTGAACTGCTGGGGATCCAGATGAGGATCTGTAATCTGAAGTGGGTAAGGACAAGGTACTCAAATGTCTTCATGACCACAGAGGTCAAAGTGACAAGCCTGTAGTTATCAAGACATGTGGTCCTTGGCTTTTTAGGGACAGGGATGATGGGGGAGGTGGTGATGCAGGTTGGTACATAGCATGTCTCCAGTCAAGTGTTGAAAATATTTAACAAAATACACACAGGAAAGATAGAACATGATATTAATATACAATGGTGCATGAATAATATACAAGGCTTCACTGTAGGACAATGTTTTCAACCATCCAACAACAATTTAGAGCATTATGGGAAAAAATAGAGCATGAACATATTTACATGAAATCACATCCTGCCTTCAATCTGTGTAACAATTATATGTTTTTAAATGTACTTGAATCTTTGGGGTAAATTTCTGTAAACATAGGTGTTGGTCACAAGTAAACGCTGTATATAAAGATGGATGATGCATTTCTGTCTGTTTCTACTGTACAAAATTAGAGCTATAATATTTCATTAACATATTCTGACACATTAGACTCAGAGTCTGCAAACAGGAAACATGAGGCTGAAAGTCCCGTCTACTAACCTAAACGTGCATCATGAAGGGAAAAAACTAATTACAACCAATTGTATTATTGATAATAATATTTTGACTAACAGCATCAAAATAAGTACTACATTCCATACATCCCATTCCTTTATGTGTAGGGGAGGGACTTGAAAATCAAACTGGAACCAACCACTAGGGAACCAGCTTCTGTCTCATGTCCCCGTGTGGTCTTACTTTAAATAATATGATCAAATTTAAGACTTTGTTGTTTTAAATGTGTGATAATGAAGCAGTATCTTCACCATTTCAGTATGATGTTCAATGTCCTGTCGCTCTGTGCTCACACACATGTCACACAGCTGCAGCAGTAATACAGCATGCAATGTGAATTAAGAGCTGTCGAGCTGACGGTGAAGTTAATCAGAGCCCAGGTCAGTCACCACCCCGCCCTCTGACCCATTCCCACCTCTCTTATCATTTGCATCACCTCTGTTCTGTCATTTGCAGCTGCACAATGACTAATGAGCGTATTCTGAGCCCCATCATCTCTGCTGCAGTACTTCCTGGTACAGTCGAGCAATACCCCCCCCCTTTCAGAAAGAGAGAGAAGGCTATTCGCTCCCACTATGTCTCCAATTAGATTCTCCTCTATTCATCCTTCTGTCATTTCTCCCTCCTTTCTGTATCCTCTCGTTTCTCTCATCTGTTGGTGTTGGAAGCGGGTTGTAAAACAGCCTGCCTTATCCAAATGAAGACGAGCCCCGCGGTCACCATAGTTTTCTTACTGAGGCAGAGAAGCATTATTCTTTTTAGTCTGCCTGTTGTATGCTTATGTGCGTGTGTGTGTGTGTGTGTGTGTGTGTGTGTGTGTGTGTGTGTGTGTGTGTGTGTGTGCAGGCTGTGCTTGACATTAGCCTCGCAGTCACAGGTAATGATCTCATCTCCCCGCAGGTGACTAGAAGCACACCAAGAGAATTACACACATACTGTGAAAAAGGAAAAATGGGGAGCAGAGATTGGTATTGTAATGGTGCTCTAATGGGCGACCTGACAAGTGCTTTTTCTTAATGTTTGTACCCCCTTCTACACCCCCCCCCCCCACAACCCACCCCACTCTCTGCCTCAGGTCCATTTGCCTTCGTTGGGAAGCAATAATATGGACACCAGGTGTGGTGACAGTGAGGTAGGCTCCAAAATCTCTCCTATACTAAACACTGTGACATGATGTTCTCTCATTATAATCTACCAGTTCAGTTTATATTGATGTCATCTTCTCACCTTATGACCTCTCATTAACACATCACTTAGTTGTTCTGGAAGCTACTTGGTTGAGGTAATAATAAACATTTCTTTAACAACTCTTGGTACTTAATTTGTTTGGTTAATATTTGGCTGGGCGATCGTGACATTACTCTTTATTCCAAGGGTTAAAAATTCAAAAACATTCCTCTATTTACCGTACAAGCTCAGAGTTGTGTACTTTTTATTCTAATTTTTAAAACATTGTGGGAAAAGAGCTGTTTGCTTTTTTTCTCCTTCTAATAATAATTAAACACTCAGTAAAAGTTGTATAGTTTAACAACATAAACAAATGAGTTAAAATTATCTGAAAATACTCAGATGAAAGTTTATGAGATTTAAAATGACTTTGAAAAGTATCTTTGCAATTTATTAAAATTTGCTAGATATGTTGCAACATGTACCCAAATTTGTGGGACTTCTCTATAACTTTTTTGATCATAAAGTGACTAGAGACAAATGACACCACTTTATGCACAGACATAAGCTACTTCGAGGTTTTGATTTTATTCTGTTTTAGGTGTTTGTTGTTTCCTTGTGGTCAAGTTAGTAAGAATTACCAAGAATTACTCTGACGTGCACAGCAGAAGTAAAGTAAGTGTTGTACAGAGTTGTTCCTGCACACTGAGATCTGCAGACAGCTGCAGGAGAACAATTTAACCATGAGACAACAACCACAAGGCACTGAAGCAGCAGGTGTGTAGACTAACCTATGCTGCAGATTGGCATTGCACATGAACATTTTGCAGAATCACAGCCAGACAGGGTTTTTAATTAGTTTTTTACAGGATGATGTGCTTAAAAAAACAAGATTTCCTTTTGAATGAATACTGGTTTGTGCATATTTTATATGTAAGTCATTATTGTAGATTGTGTTTGACTTTGAAAACAAAAGAATGTGAATAAAATAAGCTCTATTAGGATATGAATTTTAAAGGATAAAGTATATATGAACACAAAGTAATAAAGCTTAATATATAACCAACACAAGCAGAATGCAAATAATGTCATGTTACCTCATGAATATGAAAATGCATCTACTGCAAGTTAACATAAGATCATATCTAGTAAAGAGATTTAGTGAGTTTATTCTTTTTTCAGGCAGAGCCGTATCTTATTGAAAATAAATTGCAACTGGGACTGAATAAAGTCTAGGAACAAATCACCATCACTGTAATTCATAACATTTTAAACATTATGCTGCAGAAGGTTTTCAAAAGAGAAAAGTCTACACATGAGACATAAAATGTCTTTAAATGAAAGAAGTCCAGTTATTATTGTTTCAACCTACAAAGATCCTGTTATATTGTAAAAAAATATATATTTAAAAAAGAAACATACCAGGTTAAATTAGCCTTTCAGTTTATGTTCAGAGTGAGAGGTTTTTAGTTAAAGCAGCCAGTTTATCCTTGCTAATGTGTTGCCCTGCCGCTTTCTAGATTATCTTGTAAAAAATAGCATCCCAACTATTCTTGGAACTGAAGTTGCAGTTAGAAAACAGAAAAACTTTGATATATGGCACATTTAGCAAATTTAACAAATAAATCTTGTCGCTGCATGTGAATTTTAGGTACATGCGTTTAAAACTGCTGTATTCTAAAAATCTAAATCTGTTTTTGTTCTAAAATAAATAAACATACTTCTTAACTAAACCTGATTTTATTATGAGTCCTGCATTCTGTCCGTATATCTTATTTTATTGAAAGGTGTTTAAATTAAACCATCAACATGAAGATGGACGAGACTTGTCCTTCTAACATCATCATATAAAAGTCAAGTCATATTATTCCCTTTATAATGTATTTTAAGAGCAATTGTCTTTGCATTGGATAGAGCTCAAAGTCCACACAAGCATGATGTTTTATAAGCATTAAATAACTAATTACAACTTAACAAATAACAAAACGGAATATCTAAATAGGATTTAACAGAAATCCTTATGTGAAAAAAAAGGATTTGAAATGTGTTTTCATTTATTAGTCAGGGACACGCCCCATTTATTTACTTTGCCAGGGCGGGACTTATTCTGCAGCTACTGAGTGACATAATGTTATTTTCCTGTGTAGCTGTAATGTATGTCAGTATTTCTATACATTGCTATATTGTATCTTTGATTCCACCTGCTTTCAGATCTAGTGTTTTTCTTTCCATCACTCAGATTTGATGATGCCCATGCATTCCTAGCTTTTTCTATTTTCTATTTATACCCACTGAGTTGAGCAATGAGCCTCGGGCAGCCCTCACTTACCAACCTAAGTGCACGTAGACTCACACTGGCACTAAAACACACTTTCTCCCTCAAACACAAGTGAACACATGCTTCGAGTGAAGGTAGAAGTGGAGGTTAGAAGGTTCCATCAACTGGGTGTCTGACCGTGTGTTCTTATTTAATGAAGTTAGCAGTGATCCGAAGCCCCAGAAAGCACCGAGAGGCCTGGAGTTCCCACTGTGTCGTTGCCTGCAGCCTTGGGCTTCACGGTGTCAAAGGAAAAAGCTCCTCTGAAAACCTAGACAGTTTGTTATTTTGTAATTTGGTGAATGCATTTGCAAAATGTTACAAACAAGACAGATGTGAACATGAGGTGCATGCATGAGATGCATCCTGGAGCAACGCTGGGACTGTAACGGTGTTTGAGGGCTGTCTCACTTAATGTCTCTCAAATAATTGTTTGTATTTATTAAATGAAAAATGCTTAAATACGTTTTATAAGATTCTATAAAAGCATATCCGTTTTCCAGCTTGATTGCTGAAGCTGTAACAGCAAGAAGTCAGGGCAGTAAAAATACAACTTTTTTTTTTTTTTTTTTCGTTTAGTAGTAGATGTAAAAGCTCTAATTAACTCCAGCAATCAAAAAGCAATTAGCAGCCAGCCATTAACCTGCTTGTTCTTTGTGACCTCATCTGAAAAGTGAGTTTATTACAATTAATGTACACATGCGCACCTCCGCATATCCAGACTTACAGTCTCAGTTGCACATCCATTCATCCCCAGAGTGAGAGGAAGAAATCTGGACTGAATTAAAAATGAATGAAGATAACGACCGTGAGACGCAGCTCATTCTGCATTATTTACAATATTGAGAATACATTGAAACTGTCAACTTGACTGGTTCCAACTCCCCTGCCCTCTCCTCACAAACACATCCTTCTTCCCTCCCACCAAACACACGCACTCATGCACATGCATGCACAATTTAATTCCTTTAACTGGATTTCTTTGATATGAATGTGTGCTTCCTCTTTCTAGCAGGTCTTAAGTCTCGGGCAGTTTGGATCTCTTCTTATAAAAATGTTCTTTTGCTTGTGCAGCTTTGAGGGTTTGTGGTTCAGAATTAAATCCATTGAGCCAGTCAGTATTGCATGATTAATGCTTTTGTACAGTAAGGTAATGCACCACAATGCTTTACTTATGTTACAGGCTTCTCAGTCAATTCTTGTGTCCTGTGATGTATCTGACTTGATATTGAACACCTTCATGAATAAAAAATGCAGGAACAAGGAACAGAAGAAGCAGCCGTGATGTAGATTTCTCTGAGGTGCGGCATGTGTCCACATTGAGGATAGAAGGATGTTCAAAGCTGCAGCTGAGAGCACAAAGGCAGCTGATTCAGTTGGGAAAACTTCCTTAATTCATTTCACATCATCAACTGAGGTAGCCTTTATTTGTGATCTTGAAGAACTCTCTCTGGTGATTGTTTTCCACGACAAGCACTTCGGTCTTCATTATGTGTCTCGCATGCTTTAAAACATTCTCCACCACAAGCTAATTTGTTATGATGCGTCTTAGAGCGTGAAAAAAATTCTTCCACAGATAATTCTTGTCTCAGCTTGTGCTTGAAATTCTTAATATTTCAAATAAAGTCTTAGATTATTAAATAAATCAGAGAACAGAGAGAAAATATTCTGCAGTTTTTTTGTGTGTTTAAATTGCACAAATTGGAATTTTTATTTTCTTTATAGCAAGAAGGAACATGAAATCGTTCACTAATCATTTAATTCTTCATTTTTGTATGAAAAAAAGTTACATGTTATTATAGACATACGAAGAAAGATCATCTAAAAATAGAAAATGTTTTGAAACTGTCTCAAAACTAATTTAAAAAAAATTAATGTTCATAATTTTCAACATTTTTAAACATTTATAAGACATCAGAGCCCCTACAAGCTCTTGACCAACTAGTTTTTAAGCATTGCATATGTTTTATACAAATCTGCTCTGTACATTTCTATCACACAAGTATGGTAATCTTGAACAGTTTATCGTACCTGTGCTGTGAGATCAGTGAGTACATACTGCCTGAAGGGCTCTTGGTGGAAACATGCACATTATCCAAAATCACTTCCTTATCAGCTACTTTATTCTGCTGCGCTAATCTTTTTTTTTTCTTCTTTCCTTAACGTAGTTAAGAGGTTTGAGTACCACTATGATCCCGGGGTCTGTGCTGCCTAGAGCATCAGCCACTGGTGGGGTTTCCCATGGTAACTGGGAGAGGGGTCAGGGTAAGAACAGGTGATGGATCTTGATGAGGAAGCAGGAAGCAGCGTAGGTTATCAGACCTTCTTGGAGTCTCTGGATGCTAGATGAAGCGCCATCTGTCCCTTTTCTTGGGTATTTCAATGCTCATGTGGACACTGATGGAGAGGAAAGATTGTGATGAATTGTGTCTCTTATCTGAATCTAAACAGTATTTATTATTAGACTTCTGTGCCAGACATAGTTTGTCCATAATGACCCGAATGTCAATGTAGTGCAATCAAAAAACGCATGTTGTATCAGACCACTTTGGGTTGTTTTTATTCATATTATTTGGTCCTCCTGTCCTGGACACTCAGGTATGGAGAGGGACAGAGCTGTCAACAGAGCAACACTTTTGGTAAAGACTAAAAGATTTTCGACTCACACCTCCACCAGAGTTTTTCCTGCTGCTCATGGAAGGTTGAGGACAGGAACTCCTAGTGGACCATGTTCAGAGTCTCAACTAGAACTATAGGTGACATGTTTCAGATTGGAAGTGAGTCTTTACCACAAGCAGAGGAGTATAAGTAGCTTGATGTTTTGTTGAATAGTGACGGCAGGGTGGAGCTTGAACTGAGCTGATGGACTGGGCCTTCGATTAATCAGCTGAGGTCAAACAGAGGAAGGAGACGGTAACATCTGTATGTCATCTCAGCAAAGTGACACATTTTTCTATTGTAAATGAGAAGAGCTCATTTCAAACCCAAATAAAGCTCCAGGGTTGTTTGTGTTTGTTGGTATTTTGAGCTGGTATTGATTCCAGAGATTCAAATACAGAACGGAAGGACTTTTATTTTTCATATCGTGTCCCCTTTAATGAAACATGATTAAATATGACGGATCCTCTCAGAGGTAAAGGCCGTCAAAATTACATATGACAATGAAAAACATAAACATTTGTGACATTTCAGCAGAGCACATCTTTGTATCTAACCTCCTGTGAGTTGAGGCATGCATGCATACACACCAACTACCCCCCCCCCCACTTTACCCCGATCAGCTTCACACAAGTCAACCTGTCACCTCAGATTTTTTAGTTCCTGCCTCCTTTTTTTTAATATTCCTTCTAACTAT
>SSNP01000004.1:2451280-2472618 GCA_006937955.1 Pachypanchax playfairii | reverse complement strand
TGATGGAGAGGAAAGATTGTGATGAATTGTGTCTCTTATCTGAATCTAAACAGTATTTATTATTAGACTTCTGTGCCAGACATAGTTTGTCCATAATGACCAGCATGTCAATGTAGTGCAATCAAAAAAATGCATGTTGTATCAGACCACTTTGGGTTGTTTTTATTCATATTATTTGGTCCCACTGTCCTGGACACTCAGGTATGGAGAGGGACAGAGCTGTCAATAGAGCAACACTTTTGGTAAAGACTAAAAGATTTTTGACTCACACCTCCACCAGAGTTTTTCCTGCTGCTCATGGAAGGTTGAGGACAGGAACTCCTAGTGGACCATGTTCAGAGTCTCAACTAGAACTATAGGTGACATGTTTCAGATTGGAAGTGAGTCTTTACCACAAGCAGAGGAGTATAAGTAGCTTGATGTTTTGTTGAATAGTGACGGCAGGGTGGAGCTTGAACTGAGCTGATGGACTGGGACTTTGGAACAGTAATGAGAACATTGTTGTGGTCTATGAATGAGCGGAGCCTAAAGACAAAGCTCTTGATTTATGGTCTGTCTACATTCTGACCCTCACCTGGTCATGAGATCTGGATCTTGACTAAAAACCAGATCCAGGCCTTCGATCACTCAGCTGAGGTCAAACAGAGGAAGGAGACTGTAACATCTGTATGTCATCTCAGCAAAGTGACACATTTTTCTATTGTAAATGAGAAGAGCTCATTTCAAACCCAAATAAAGCTCCAGGGTTGTTTGTGTTTGTTGGTATTTTGAGCTGGTATTGATTCCAGAGATTCAAATACAGAACGGAAGGACTTTTATTTTTCATATCGTGTCCCCTTTAATGAAACATGATTAAATATGACGGATCCTCTCAGAGGTAAAGGCCGTCAAAGTTACATATGACAATGAAAAACATAAACATTTGTGACATTTCAGCAGAGCACATCTTTGTATCTAACCTCCTGTGAGTTGAGGCATGCATGCATACACACCAACTACCCCCCCCCCCACTTTACCCCGATCAGCTTCACACAAGTCAACCTGTCACCTCAGATTTTTTAGTTCCTGCCTCCTTTTTTTTAATATTCCTTCTAACTATAGTTTCACACACACTTACACTTAAAATAGCTGTTATGATATCAAAACTCCCTCTTCATGTGAATTCACATCCACCACTTTCAAACTAGCTACATTATGACATATTTTTCTTTCCCCAAACCCCCTCTCCTCATCTCCACATGCTCTTTTACTCTCTTCACATCTGACATGCACTTGATATCCTGATATATCTGAGTTATTGAATAGAGACTTGCTTTGATAGCTGCGGGAGCGCTGTGATATTTTGTCTTTGGATGGGAGTCCAACATGGTTGCTCTGTTCCATCTGCCTTTTTGCCCTCTCTCTCCCTCCCTCTCTCTCTCTCTGTCTTTCTCCTCAAGTCTTTAGTTTTGACACACATCTACACACTTACTGTGGTGCTGTGGCTAAAACACAAGTACTAGCAATAGATGAAACAGGTCTTTGTATTTCTCTGTATTCATTTGGGTCGAAGTTAATCTCATTCTAGTCTCTGTGTTTCATATGTTCACCTCTAGAAAAATTGACGCTTTATTTTGAAAGGAGACTCTGTCATTCACAAGTCTTAACTGTTTGATTACATTGCGGTCTGAATGTAGAATATTAAATGGAGGGATGAGAACTGGCGTACACAGCTATAGTATGTTTATGTAAGTGTTTGGCAAAGAAAAACTGTATACATGTATTTTTTAAGTATTTTTCTATGTCCTTTTGGTTGAAAATATCTTTGTTCATGTGTTTCTCCTGTTGTTGTGTGTCAAGTAATAAAAATGGCTACACTGTGTGTTTAAAATGTGTAAGCCTAAAACACTTTTTTAATAAATTGCAGTTGGAGCTGATCGATGAAGGATCTATTCCTTTTTTTCATTAAATCTATTTTTGATCCAGCTCCCAGTCTAACTTTGGTTCCACACTCCCGACCCAGCAATGATTCAGATATGTTTCTGTTCGTTTAACTTTTTAACAAAAAGAAAAGAAAACAGAAAAACCATCACTGTTCAATAACTGTGAAACTTTAGTGATTGTTTCTTCCTCCTCACCATCTGCGTCTGACAGAGGACGTCCAGTCTTCTCAAACACTGTGCTTCATTTTGTTTTTAAACTTTTAAAGACCATTCGAATTTCTAATGTAACATGCTGTTTGACGAAACATCTCAACTCTCCCAATACATTACAGCTGAAAACTAACTCCCCTTGATGCACTGTTTCCTAAAGGCATGCATGTTGAATTTTCAATATCATGCTTTCATGAATTTTGATAAATCAGGCCCATTATTTTCTACATAGGAAACCTTTGATGTGCCACACATATGGCATACCAAGAAATGTATTTTATTTGGGTCAAAACTTGAAGAAATAAATCTCATTTAAAAAAATAAATTCTTCTATATGACATACATGTAACATTCATGATGTGTAAGCATGGGCGTCGCACTCGTGGGGGATGTGGGGGTTTTAACATCAACACTTTTTCTGCAGTTTTGCACAAACGTCTCACTTCTGTCGTTCCTCCGCGTTTCTCTGACAGTCTGTGTCTGCCGCGCGCTGCAGCAGCTGCCTCCTCCCCCCTCCCTCTCAAACATGACCGGCTGATGATTGGCTGTTCTGCCTTAAGTCCCGCCTCTCTTGGTGTGTTAGATTTACCAACCAGCTCGTGTTAGAGAGGTGGGAACATATGATTACTTACACCTCCTTTTCCAGGTACTTTAAATAAGTGTTTTTACGTTTAAGGTTTTTAAATTAGCTTGATATTAGTTTTGTCTTATTTTCTGTGTTCTGAGTTTGTTTATAAACTTTTCTTGTATCACTCGTTTAAATAGGAAGCTTTTTATCTTGTATGTTATACCTTCTGTCATTATATTCATCGTTTTTATTGTTGACAAACAAACCACATCCATCCCCCACACTTTTGAAAAGCTTGCTACGCCATTGTGTAAGTACAGGTAAGTGCATCAGTTGTTGTTGTCAGACATGTGTTTTGTTCTCATCTGTGATTTAACCGTAGTTGGTGATTATCTGTGGTGTTCTGTGTGGACCTGCTGTGGACTGATGACCTTTTCCAGATGTAGTCTGGTTCCCAGTGACTGCTGGGTAACGACATCAGCTCTCCATAACCCTGACCGAGAATAAGTGAATATAGAAAATGGATAGACAGACAAGACTGTGGGGTCATCACTAGGTCTATGTTTCATATGAGGTTTCAAAGTTGCAACAGAATTTACCACATGACCAATAAAACTGTAGCGACCCAGAAATGCTGGAGATCATCTAGCAGCCATGTTGCTTTCTTTTAGCCATGTATCTCAGTACAGTGTAGAAATGTGAAGCAGATGTGCAGAACTGAGACACGTGGAATTATTGTGCCTGCTAATGGAACTATAACATATAAAGTTATCTGTTTGTCATTTACATTCTCATATAATCACATTTATAAATTGTCTTTTTGTACAACAGAACAGATTCATTGTTCCTGCCAGGCAGTGCAGAGTGATGCGTCTCGGTGAGCTCTTGTAATTTTTATATGGTCAGAATGTGAATGATTCAGCAGGAGGAAGTAAACACAGTTGTGACATTATTACAAAAGAACACTGATGAAAATTAGGGTGTTGGAAAAGAAGGTGAAAGAAGTGTGTCATGATTCAAATGTGGTGAATTATCCATGATGGAGAGAGGACTGTATAGATATTTTCAGCTTGTGACCAATGAGATTTCTGATGCTGCACCCTGTGAATGATTCCTGCTCTCATCTCAGCCTCTGAAACAGCTCCCTCAGCAGACTGAAGCGCACCAGTTTTGACTTCAGACTGATAAAAGATCTCTATCTTGTTGCAGAAAATGAAAAAGCTGAGATTCATCAAAAAAAAGAAAAAAAAAAAGAAAAATCACATCATCCTATTGTCCAGTTTTTTTGAGTCGACTTTCAAGCACATGCTGTTCTAAACAATTCCAGTGTTCTTGTCTGTCATGTTTTGGGTCTTTGACACTCCTTTTCTTCTCTTTAAGCAAAAATCAATTCAAATATTGTGAGATTGTTTTTTTAAAATAGTGCTGAAGGTCTCATTACAGCAAATTCAAGTCAATTTATTTATTAATTACTTTAAGCTGCTCTGTCATCATTTATATCATCTGAAAATGAAGAAATGAAGCGCTTGATGTGGTCAGACAGATTTAAACATCAGCTGTTCTGTTTGTTGAGGGATTTCTAATCCACCAACAGCTGGAAGTGATGGGAAAGTTATCTGCAATGCCTTGAAGCAATCCTTTAGACATGGCCACTGACCTGTTAAACTTCTTCACTTCCTGTTTGTTGAAAATGTGGATTTTCTTTTTTGTCAACAAATCTCTGTGGCTTGTCATCAGTCTGACGAGCCTCCAGCTTGAAGTCTGATTTACTAGCAGAGATCTCCTCATCTATACTTAAACATGTTTTACATTGAATCTGATGTCTGTGCATGTTTAAGCTCGCTGGTCAACATGTTACATGGCTTAAAAATGTTTTTTTTCAGGCTTACTATAATCATGAAGTGACTGTGGTAAACCCAGAGACCCTCTGTACTGTAGAGGCAGCAGTGTAGATATATCCTCAGGCAATTAGAGAGCTGCTTTTGTTGCCTCTAACGAGTTTGACCCGTTTTACTGATTATACGCAGAAATGTATTCTCTCTCTTCTCATTTTTTTGTCCTTCTGTCTATCCATATCTTCCTTTTCTCTCTCGCTCTCTATCTCATCCTCACGGCTCCTTTTGCACATTTTTTCTGAATTAGAGAAATCCTAATCCTGTGAAACAGCGTTTTTCCTGTGAACAGAATTAAGAAGCTGACCTTCACTTTCTCATAGATCATATCCACACCAACATTTACATGAATTATACCCCAAAAGAGCAATGTGTTTGAGCATGTTTGGTTATGTAATTAGGCATTCTCAGGTGTGTCTGTGTGCGACTGATGTCTGTGTGTGTGTGTGTGTGTGTGTGTGTGTGTGTGAAAGGACGGAGAGGAAACCTATAGCTGCCGGCGTGCCCTCGTGAACATCCGGGATTTATCTGCTCAGCCAAGCCGAGACGGAGCGACAGAGACTGAGAGCAGAGGAAGGTGAGCGAGGGAGGCAGATACTAAGAGAAGAAGATATGGTAAAAGAAAAAAAAAAAAGGTAGGCAGAGATACTGGAGTGTGAGAGGGAGATGGAGAGGAGGGCTCTGCACAGATAGAGAGGGTAAACTACAGCTGGAGCGCAGTGGAGGAGAAAGAGATGGGGCCTGCATGGTGGTGGTAAGGGGTGGGGGGGGGGTCGATAAATCTAAGGTAGTTGAAGTGAGAATACATTTTTTTAATATAAGTTTACGTGGCCAGTAAATCTGTGTAGGGGTTATATGTATATGTGTTTTTCAGTTTTTTAGCAACATTGAAAACCAAACATCAGTCCACATCAGTATGAGTAAAAAACGTACTTGACTGTTACTTCCTGGTCCTGAAATGTTATATAACAATGTCTATTCAGTGTTAGTGTCTTAAATCCCCCAAATTATCCAGAGATGGTTGTAACTAGATGTTCAGAGTGAATAACTCAAGGGGAGGCAGTGGGGAGGGGGTCCCACTGAGATCATTTCATTCATCAGATGTGAAAACATCTTGTCAAACCAGGATCAGGGTTCTGGTCCGATCCCACCACTGAACCATCAGTTAATCAAATGTTGTTCCAATGTGTGACAGAAAAGCAACTCGTCTACAAAAACATGCGTTTTTATTTGTTGTTTCTAGACAACTACATCTAGAAATGTCTCCAATCGACCCAAAACACTGTACAAACCTGTGTGACGCTGTAACGCAGCTGCAGAAATACACCGAGAACCAGAAGAAAAACAGGAGCATGGCGCTAGTATAGGCATGAACTGCAAATACAAGATGAAGAAGAAGACAAAGATGATCGTTGGTTAGGTTAAAGGTGGAGTTGTCATGGTTTTCAAAAGGTTACATGTTGGAACCAAAATGGTATCACTTATAGATGGAAGGTGCCTGATCTTTGGATCTCCCTTCATCAGACAGCTCTTGTATCACGGATGATTCAAGAGTCCAGACTAAAGTTTTCAGTCTAAGGGTGCATTCACACCAGCCCTGTTTAGTCCCGTTGAATCAAACTCTAGTTCGTTTGCACAGAAAGTCCGGTTCGTTTGGGGAGGTGTGAACGGGCAACCGAACTCTGATTCGGACCAAACAATCAAACTCTAGTCCTCCTAAAAACGTAGGTCTCGGTTCGATTGAAACAAACTCTGGTGAGGTTCGATTGGATGTGTGAACGCAACCGCACTGGGACTGCACCAAAAGCAGGAAACGGACTATATTGTACAGCTGTCTCAGCCTCCTCGTGTAGTTCTCTGTCTCGTAATCTGTTTATTCTGATTCCAGTGCTGCAGAATATTGATCTGGTACATTCACCAAACATAAAAGATCCCAAAACCACCAGAATCTGCTGCTAGTCCATGTTTGTTCATGTTTCACTCTCCCGCGGCAGCGCCAGGAAGTGCAGTAACAAGTAGTGAAGAAACTCTACAGCACCACCACAGGCGGGGGTGTAACATGCTCCAAAGGTTATTTGGTTCGGTTCATAAAGTGCAGTGTGAATCCAAACCGCACCAACTAAAAACAGCAACAACGTTGCAATTTTGGTCCCCGATCGAATCGAGTCCACCGGACTATCAGCTGTTAATACAGCCTAATAGACTTATGTGACTACACCAGATGGTAATGTGTGTGTAGCTTGTTTGAATGTTTTTATTCCAGCCACAGTCATCTTGTCGCTCCATCAAGTCTTGGACGTGGCAACAAGTATTTAGCAAAACACTCAGGAAGCAAACGTGCACAAATGTTCTTGTTAATGGTGAAGACAATCTTTACAATCGTTTACCTGAAGAGCCCAGGTTGCTTGTTGCACTTCTTTAGCAACATATTAGCCAAACTAAGTCTCAGTCTGTAGGTCTTTCATGGCTCAGAGAGAGTTTTTTTGTTTGATGAGGGTAAATGGAAGCAGAGTAATGATAAAAAAAAACTCTTAAAATATTATTTACAGTAATTAATCGATAAATGAGGTCAAGAACTCCATCTTGTCTGTTTGGAGGCTTTTCTAATTCATTTTTTTATTCATTATTTAAAAATTCTCATTGAAACTGGAAGTTAAAAGATGAGAGACGATGAGTTTTCCATGAGTCACCTGTGATGCGGACTGCATGACTTCACTGTGGGCAGCATTCGGATCAATAGTGTGTAATGAATCATGGGATGAAGGCTGCAGCATGACTGGTTAGCACATTCATGATCTGGCAAGTGTTTTTGTCAGCATTACTATGAGTGTAGTAAAAGAGTGGGTATGTGTGATGATGATGAGGCTGGTAAAGTCTTCCTCAGACACTTTCTAAACTACACACTCAACACTTCCCAAACAGGAACAGATCTGATCACATCTTTTCCAACTCTCAGTTTTTCTTCCATCTTTTCTCATTCACTACATGTTCTTTCTGTTTCTACATCTACCTCTCCTGGGTTCCTCCTTCTCCTTTCCACCTCCCTCCTCCACCCTTGAAAGATGGAAATCAGGACAGTTCAGCAGCGGAGGGGTTAAGATGAACCCAGCCTTGTGATTGGCTGCCAGCCGGCGGTCTGATCCAGCCTACAGAAAGAGGTAACCAGGCAACCTCAGAGAGGGAGAGAGGAAAGAAGAGGGGGCAGAGGACCGGGATGTAAAAAAAAAAAAAAAGAAGAGAGAAGAAGCGCTGAAAGAAGCTTGGCATACTTTTTGTAGGAATTGTGGAAAAAGATGTAAGAAAGCTCGGAAGTGTCTCCCCGGGATGGAAGACGGGATTACTGTCCCTGCTGAAACACACTGTGGATGTCTGAGAGAAGCAGGAGGAGATACACGGGGATGACTGGATTCTAAAAGCCTCGTCTCGAAATGGGAACTAACTGTGCTCAGTTTCGCTGTAGTGCAAAGGTAAGTGCGCTACTGGATTCTGATGCGGAGCAACTGCCTTGGTAGATTTCTGCGCAAACGTTGCGCAAAGTGTGCACTTTTTTGATAACTGTAAGTGGTCGCTGGCGTTGAGAAGCCTGTGGATTCGTAGTGCGCTCCTTCTATCACTGCAATGAATTATCTATTGCTGCTGCTGCTGCATCGGGGTTTTAGTGCGTGCATATGTATGTGTGCGTACATGCATATGTGTGTGCATGTATGTGTGTGTGCTTGGCGGTTGTGGAGGAGTGACCCCCCCTGGCTGACACTGTGGTCAGGGGTTGTTTATGTGCGCCTTGGCGGGAGGAAAGATAAAAGAAGACAGATTTGCTGCATTTGGCGTGTGTAGTAACGGACACCGAGCCCCCTCCCTCAGCCCCCATCCCGCTTCAGATTCACATTCATGTCGTGTATTTATTAAAACAGTCTCCTTCAAGTTTGAATTCCTCTCTGCAGAAACGCAGTTTTATCGTTTGACGGGCTTTTCAGCGAGCTGTGGTGGTGGATGCGGCTCTTTTGCGCGCTCCAGTGATTCTATCGAAGAGGGTATAAATATTTAGGGCAATCGCAGCTCGTGACTTCACAGTTATTCCACTTGTTTCATCCTATATGAATGAACCTTGTTTAGGCAGATTCACGATATTAAACGCTTTTTTACAAGTTCCAGGGCGGCGGGGCGGAAGAAAAGGAAATAAAACTTTCCTTATACGCACCGGTGGATACCGTCCCTGCCCTGGCGTTTCTGTTTGGTTGGGCGTCTTTGGACGGTTGGTACAGTCATGATGGGGTTGGGGGGGTTGAAATTGAGTGAGGTTAGGTTGATTAAGTTTTAGTGCAGAAATGCAGTAAATGGACTGTGGGCTGCCTCTCGGTAACAGGCTTTTAGTTGATGGAGAGAGGGGCGTCAGAGTGAACTGAATGAGCGCATTCCGATCGGTTCGCTCTGAGGGGCCCATGCAGGCTCCGCTGCAGCTAAAAGCCGCATTAATCATGAGGCTGTGGCGCTCTGCAGACCCTCACTCTCCTGTGCTGCTGCCTGCAAGGCTGCAGATACAGTAGCAGGTGGAGCCCAGACAGTGCTGGATGTGGCCTGTTGGAAACAGATCTGCATGATCCAGCAGTACCTCCATTTCTATTCTAATTGTTTGTTTCAATTAAAAAAAATGTTGAAACGTGTTTTTAAAGCTGCTTTTTTATTGTCAGTTGAATTTTGATTGATATTTAGAGTTTATTCTTATTCAAATGTTTTTGGTCAAGTTCCATTTAAAAGTGTAAATCTTTTTTTTTTTTAGTTACTTTTATATTCCTTTAGTTTTACTTCAGGCAAATTAGAAGATTTGGCTTCTTTTTTCAAATGCACCAAACTTCTCTTTCTTCTGCCTTTATGGGCCCAGCTGGCGACTCCAGGTTGTCATAGAAACCCACCGAGCATTGTGTGGAAACTCTCAAAGAAAACCCTGTTGAAGACTCTCGTTCTCTCTCATTCACTTCTCATCTTCCTCTGCTTCTGCTCCAACCAACCCCTTTTCCTTTTTCCTGCTCTGTGTCATTGTTCCCAACCCGGCCCACCTTTCACAACTTATGTCCTAACAGGGTTTGTGTGTGTGTGTGCTGAATGATGATGCACAATGGCTCTGAATGGATGTTAGGGTTATTCTCAAACAGAAAACACATAAAACAGATTTGTCTTGACCTCGAGACACATTTTGGAAGCTTGTTCTTACTTTTCTAAGTGTTAAAAGCTTTTTACAGTTCAGGAATTGTTTCTGTGGATGTGGAAAAGCCTTTTCACATCCTCCACTGACACCTTGTTTTGTACAAACTTTTTTCAGAGAGAACTTCACCGTCTTGTGACTTTGAATTTTTAAATCAGAAGCAAAAACTCTATTAAAGTGAGCGGTTCTAATTCTTCTCATTGCAAGTTTATTTATTTTGAACATAAATGCCTGTTTGTGCACAGGCACCCCAGTGACACCTGTTGCCATGGATACAGTTCAATACTAAAATAAATTGACGGCCCATTCAGGTTACCTGCTCGATGCCAGGGCAGCTGAGTCTCAGTGGCATTTCTTTAAATAAGCTGTGGTGAAACAATGAGCGGACAGCTGCAGTGGAAACGAGTTCTTCCATCAACATAACCAACGTTCCTCCTCCTACTTGACCTGAAACTGTAAAAAAAACAGTATTCTCGCTTTTTATCCACTAACTGCACAGAATTAATGACATTTCAAATAGATTTTTTTCTTTAGGACAGTAAACACACTGGGATTTTGTTGCTCTTTGTCTGGAAAGTCCAGGTTTTTAGTTTCAACCTGACTGAGTTGTTATTTTCTCCTTCCACCAGCAAATACTACAAAGCTACTAATAACTGAAATTAGAAGTTTCAGCTTGTTCAGTGTGAATGTGTTTCATCTTTGACTTCCTCTGCAGCACCTTTACACAGAATCGTTCCAAGCCCATTGAATTTCAGAGGAAATAATCGTTTGTGCTATGCATCACGGTCAGGTGCTCTGCAGGGGTCTCAGGTTCGCTCTGAATCATGACTGAACAGCGAATAAATCTTTAGTACGAGTCCAAAATGCAACACAAAGACGAATGCTTTCATGTCGTTCTGAAATTTTACGCTGCCGTCAAAAGTTGAGTGAGTTTTAACTCTTTTGAGACAGTTAATAAAAGGGGGGGTGGGTTTGTTACTTACTTTTCTGTAGTATTCCAAAGTTACTGTAACAAGATAAGTATTGGTATTTATAGAGATTCTGCTGTTGTACAGAGAGGCAGGAAAAAGAATTGAGAGGTTCTTGGCTGGCTGCCTGTTCCATTGATCCACTTCCTGTGTGAGTTTCTGTGTCTCTGCTCATGTCTGACTTTTTTCTTAGATGTAATTGGCATCAGGGATATTTTTACAGAGCGCTGGGATCACGCGTGTGCTGGATTCACACAGAATGTGTATTTAGCTCTTATTACCGTCAGTTATGACTGGTGGGTGCAGGCTGAAACAAGGGAACTGTGAGTCCATCCAGATGTGCAGATCAAACTACCAGCTAATCTGCCTTTGCGCTTTGCGATCTGTAATCTTCTTAAAACACTTAAAATTTGTCCAGACTTGGATTAGCGTCTGTTCACACAACAACGGTGCACAAATACACTTTCACTGGCTTTAACTTTGACCAGAAAGAGACGAACACAACTTAGGAGAGTATCACTGAATGAACATGTAAGTGAAACTGTTTGTTATGTGGTCTGAAGCAGGAACATGTTTCAGCCATGCTTTTATTCATGTTACTCCAAAAGTGGTGGTGATTTTTAAAAACTCTGTTTTTGGTGTTTTTGTGTGGACGTGATGGTTTCATAAACAATGTTACGTTGTGCCATAAAAACAACAATGATGCTGTTTTTACTGGTTTTTCTCTTCAAGTCTCGACTTCTAAAACACTTTTTATTGTTGCGTTGGCCATGACTCATTATCCCATGAGCAAAAGGTTGAGAACTGTAAGGGTACTTACCCAAACCCTGATCACATGCTCACAACACCCTCGTTCTCATGCAACTTCACTGCTTACCAGTCAAATTCAGATTGCAGGGTAAAATCATCCTCCTGGCTGCAGCGTACATCAGAGACTGTGTAATTCCACGCAATCCTCTTGGATCACTAAAGTTCTCTGATCAAGGTCTTCTTATTGCACCACAAACTGAAAACACACGGGACTCGGCTTTTTTCTGTGCTCGGCTAAAACTGCAGAAAGTCTCCCCGTTAAAAACGAGGTTAACAGACTCTGTTGAGTCGTTTCTCTATTTAAAGAGGCCATTTCATACACATTTCAGGACTTTGTGGTTATTTCTTAAGTATTAACCAGTAATATGAAACATTTTATATCTAAAAAACGTCAGGAAACACTGATTAACAGACCTTTTAATCTGTCTGCTTTAAAATTCGGGTGGTTCCTGCTCCTTCTGTCAGGCTGCTTCGACTGCTTCGGCAGCAGCTTGTTCATATTCATTGTTTGAATTTGCTGGACTCTGATTGGCTAACAAACTAGCCTATGAGAGCAAGGTATGCTGTTTCTTGCCCCACTGTGCATGGCAACGTCAGACGTTGTCTCTTCCTGTTTGCTACGTCTTATGCTAACAGCTTTTAGCCAGCAGCATGCTAGGTGTGGTTTCAACTGCGGGAGCTGATGAATACTAACGAACAAAGGAGTTGTGACGAAACAAATACAGGCCGTTCGGACTCGGGAGAAATCGGGTTTTATCTCCACCTGCGTAGTTTGAGAGATAAAAACTGAAAGAGAAGTTGTTGACCTGTTTTAACACCCACTATGAAGGTAAGAACACCTGTGGAGCTAAAATATTCAACAGAAACCTCAGAAAAACTGTTTTTAATGGAAGAGCCTCTTTAACTCAACTTTGTCAAATGGCTCTACATTCTGCAAGCGCTTTGTGACCTTTATATGACTGTTTTTTTTTTTTATTTGATCAGATTTTGTGAAGCACTTTGTAACATGTGTTTTGATAAATGCACCATAAATAAACTTTTACTTACTTTTTTGTTTGTTAGAACCACGTGGAGAAAGAAACTTTAAAAAAGCAAATAAAAGATCTGTTGATCAGTACCTCGAGTAGCGTAGATGGGACGAATAATAACGAATGCAATGAGATTTCAGGACATGCAGTAGATATTAGACAAGCCAAAGATGTACCACAGCACATATTCTAAAATTATAAAGTTGTAGTAAATCAGCAACTTTATTTGGCTTTTAACACCAAATTGAAAAAGTACTAAAAAAAGGCTCAACTATGTCACTTTATCTTCTTTTATTGATTTTTACTTTTTAGTAATTTATCATTCTCATAATTCTTGTTCCTTTTCCATGGTCTCTTTTTTTACTAAGTCCCTGCCCAGTTTTTACCCTCTCTTCAGCAGTACAGCCCCCCCCCCCACTCTCCTCCACTACTTTCTGCCTGCAGCTTAGCTTCAGGGACTGTTTCAGAAAAGATGTTGTTTATAAAGCTTGGAGGGTTTTTTCTTATTGCTCACCTTTACATTCCCAGTTGTACACTATTTCAAATCATCATCATGTTATCCCACTCTGCTCTGCTGTACACACCACGTCTTGCTTCTTCCAGCGAGTGCCACTTTGTGGTGAATTCACAAAGGTGTTCACCGTGTTAATGAGTTTTCACAGCAAACAAAAGCACTTCCGTGCAGGCATTTCCAGGAGACACACACACACACACACACACACACACACACACACACACACACACACACACACACACAGGCAGACAGAGCACATTAACACTTCTAATTTCCCCAGAAGTCAAGAAAACCAAGCACAACCCCTCTTCCTCCAACCACACACACTCACAATTACATTCATGAGTGATGCCCTGTGTCACGCGTCGGTGGACCCCAGCAGTATTACATACTATTGTGACATTTTAGATGCTCAAGAGAAAGAGACAAACAAAACCTTACAAGTGACATTTTAATATTTTGTCATTGTCTCTCTTGCAGTTTGGCACAAAGAAGCAGAGAGACGTGCGTTCAAACCATGTTCACCTTTCAAGTATCACAATAGATTATGAATATGTGTAAAAAGAAAATGAGAGGGAGGTTTTTTTTCCTTCGTCCCAGTGGACTGAGTGTCCCTCTGGCTCAAAGAAGCAGTTGGGTTCAGATGTTCCAGTGTTCAGGCTGGAAAGGTCGAATTCTCTGACACACACACACGACCCGTGTCGTAAAACACACGAAGCTGCTTCTACACGTTTTCATGCATGTGCGAGCTTCACTTCAGTGTCACAGAAAACTCTCCTCTGAACACAGGATGGAGTTTATGTGGTTTCATGGCTAATGAAGTCTGTTCAACCCATAAACCAAGTTGAGATTCAATTAAGGTGGAAACATAAAAATGGTGAAAGTGAAATGTACTTTTTCATGCAAAGAAGAGAAGCGCAGAGAAGGTTAAGGCTGAGGTGAGTAATAACTAAAGCCTCTCAGAGCTGCAGAGCTGTAAGTGGCCATTTCCCGAACCCCTCGGCCGTTTATTCTCCACGCCGAGTCGGCACGTGCAGGAACACACACTCTTACGAAAAACATTAAAAACATAGAGACACGGGGCTTTTTCTTCTTTCTCATCAGATTCTGTCTTTGTGCTTCTGTTCGTGCTCACTCACTCGTGTTCACTGAGTTCCTCGTGCATGTAGAAAGATGAAGAACCGATTGAATCCAGGTCATCGTATTTCCAGTGTTTCATTTTTTTCCTGGGGATCAGATCACAGCTGGAAGCGCACGGTGAAGACTCATTATATTAGGAAAACAGAAACTGGGACGTTTATGAAGTTATCAGGTTCATATATACTGCTTCACTACATGAGGAAACAATGTTATTGTTATATTATTGATGTAATATTATAGTGACGGGATCATTTAAGCAAACACACTTTCCTCAGTAATTTAATTCTGTTGTTAATCACAACATAAACACTGGCAGCGAATCTGACGGCTAAAATTATTATTAACACACAGTTTATGTCTGACTTATTGACAGTATTGGTCAATAAATGGCTGATACATCACACAACTCAAGGATCAACAGTTTAAAGGTGGAACCAGCTGTTCTGCTGGGGATTACATGCATCTGGTAATGTTGACCCATCATGTCATCAGAAACGGAACCATCACATCAGGGCTGTCTGTTACCATGACTGCAAGTGTGTTGTGACTTCATCAAGAACTTAAACTCCACTTTTCATCTATTGGAACATTTACATTGATGTTTTTACATAAAATAATAGACAGACTGTGTTTTAGTTTGTACAAATATTTCTTTGTCAGTGAACACTTCAAGACTGCACGATGGTGCAGGTGGTAGAGCTATTAGCTTGCAGCGAAAAGGTCCTGGGTTCGAATCCGGGCTGGGGCCTTTCTGCATGAAGTTTGCTTATTCTCCCTGTGCATGTGTGGGTTTTCACCAGCTTCCTCCCACAGTCTTAAAACATGCTTGAGGTTAATTGAAAACTCTAAATTGCCCCCAGGTGTGTGAGTGAGTAATTGTCTGTATATACAATATGTGGCCCTGCGATGGACTGGTGACCTGTCCAGGGTGTCCCCCGCCTCTCGCCCTGTAACCACTAGAGATAGACACCAGCTCCCTGCGACCCTGAACAGGAAGAAGCAGGTTCAGAAAATGGATGGATGGATGATCAACACTTCTGCAGAATATTGAACATATTGGAAATTCTCAGTGTTTTGTTAATCCTGTGATCAGATAATGATTTGGTGTATTGATCCAGGCCAGTTCTAATGTTCAGCTTGTGAGCACAGCAGCAGCAGATATTGCTAAGAGCTTCTTCTGCTGCTGCAGTTCAGTCTGCAGCGCGCTGGATATTCCCAAGTACTGCCTGCGGTGCCTTATGACAGATGTGTTACCATCACACCACAGGAGGTCAGAAACACAGTGGCTTCAAGACAACACTCAGAAAGCACCACCGTCCCAGCACACACACACACACACCCACACACACACACACACAGACACACACACACACAGCTCCTGCATGCAGGAAACACTGAAAACATAGAAGATACATGTATGACAACTAAACGCATCAGCCCGAGTCACATGAACCGCTTGTTTGGACTGAACAGTCACTATAACACATGATGCAATTCAACAGATCAGAACACATTAACACAAGAAATGATCTAGAGGCAGATTCACTCTTTACAACTCGACAGCAGCTTGAACGTTTCTTTTCTCGCTCTTTCTCCTGACCTGGTTTATTTCTTGCTTAAAGTAGGGCACGTTCTCCGTGTTGTGAATGTAGTTCAGCTCTTAGCAGAACAGTCATTATTCTGCCCAGCATCATCTCCAAAGCAAAATACAACGTGGTGTATAAAAAAATATAACAGTAACTGAAGGAAGAGAAAAACGTAGTAAATGTGAAGTGATTTAAACATTAGGATTTAATCTAGTCAAGGTATTTTAGAGGCTCCATAATTTGCATCAGCATCAAATTCCTCAAATTCTAGATGGTTCTGAAGGGAAGAAGAGGTGAGTCAGGCGTATTATATGCTGCACTTTTATCTGGTTGCTGTGCCTTGTAGCAGTTCACTGTCCTGTCTGCATGTCAGACATCAAATGGTTTTAATCTCTTAGGTGAAGAACTTTAACAAGCTGACCACTGCAGAATGTCAGTGAAATTCTCACCTTCAGAAATCCACCATATTCTGAAAAGGGTTTATAAACGTCCTGTTAATGACAGAGCACTTCCCTAACAGAGACTCACGTTTCCATTCATTCTCTGGAAAATAAATAAAACGTCACAGATAATTTCAAGCCTTTTTGTGCATGTAATCCTCTCAGTAGACTGATAGTATCAGTGTTGAAGCTGTAAATGTTCAAATTCCAGTCAGTTTTCTTAACAGTGATGCACGTTTGAAAACATTTAAGTGCAGAATATTACATGATCTTTAGCCCCAAAATATTGACTTCAATTTTTATTTATTTTTGAGGCTTTGGTCTTAAAATTCTCTCATATTTCATTATTTTAATACAGTTTTTATTTATACACCACCAGTTAACATCAAGGTCATTTCAAGGCACTTTACTGAAGCATCCAGTCCAATTCACATCAATAATTCCTTTTAACAGGAAGAACCTCCAGCAGAACCAGAACCAGGATGAACCTTCTACTTTAACCCACTGAAATCTGAGCAGACAGGAAAGAGATGCAGACAAACACAGAAGGATTTGGGTCACTCATCATGTCTATGGAATGATAAATGGAGATAAAGTTAATAGCAGGAATAATAATAAACACAAACATGGAGAGTTACAAAATATTAAACCTTTAAGCCCAAAAAAGCAAGATTGTATTGTAGTTGTATAATGTTGTTTCTCACTCAATCAGGACCTCTCTAGAGTCTTCCCAGTTTGAAATGTTGTTTACAGTCATGTTTATAAGAGGATTTGACCCACAGATGCATAAAAACACATTAGAAAAACAGATCAAATGCAGCAGTCCTCAACATGTCGAGCTCATATCAGCCCAGAGCCATTTAGTTGGGCTTTGTGTTGTAGATTGAGCTGTAGAGAGTTACATATTCACGTATTTGGTTCCAAATGAAAATTCAGCTGTTATATTTATTCAGAAGCAGATTAAGGATCTTTTCTTTAATTCTGACTAGAAGAAGGCAGAAGATCCCATAAAGGTGGAAACGTTTGACTGTAGAACAGCTTTTATGGCTAAATCTGTGGAAGCTGTTAAAAAGTCATTTATCCAGTTGAGATGCAGCTCCTAAATAAAATGCAAACCTTTAATTTTTTTAATCTTTGCAATTCAACTTCAGTATTTTTGACCTTTGTAAAATGTTAGCGTAAACTACTAGGTGGGAGAAAATAAAGTGTTTTGTTTTGATTATTCTTCAAACTTGAAAAAATGTTTCCTTTTGGTACTGAAGTTAAAATAATGAAAATAAAGCTGTTTCAAAGTTTATCATTTTGCCTCTTTCAGCGTCAGTAAAAATAAATGCATGAGCTGTAAACGATAAGTAGTGGCTTTGGCTAAAATGCTCTTCAGCAAGGCGCTTAAATTGCATACAAAGCCTAATCTGCTTTACTTCCCCATGGGTCTAAAACATCTCCAGCTTTAAATAGAATCCCAAAAACACCCACCTACTGCTCTATAAAATACCTAAATTATACACTTTTCCAAAAGAAAATTGGGTTTTCATAAGCTATATTTACTTTTTTATGGTATTTTCTGAAAAGAAAACGAAAAATAGACACAACTGAGTAAATACTAGTGTTTAAACTCTGTTTTTGAGTGATTGTGTGGGTGTAATTGGTTTGATTGACATACCTGAGAACCAATGGGACTAGTTTGCAGCTTGGAGCAGTAGGTTTACTCTCTACAGAACTACCGTTGCACACTAATTTTTCTGATTTATGACTTTTATTTTTTCCTCATTTGTCAGTGCATTGAGCAATACATTGTTCTCTGGCAGTTTTGCATGTTTTAATCAGTTTGTAATTATGATGCCCCTCTTGTAATTAATCCAGTGCCAGAGTTTGCTAATAAGTTGGCTCTCCTTCCTATCTGGCTCGTGAAAATCTGAACGTGATGATGACCAAATGAAACAAGGCTTCCAAACATTAGTCCACAAAATGAATAATAGATGGGTTGCATTCATTTACATTTTTTTTTATAAATGATTTATGAAACGTCCAACATCAGTTGCTCTCTGGAAGGAGAAGCAGGTCGTCCAAGGCCCTGGTATGTGCTTGTGTATGGGATGTCAGTGTGCTTGTTTACCAGTTGTTTATAAAGTATGTGTTCTAATTGTAGATCAACTTACAGAGATCAAACCCCTCTTAATAGAATTTACATGTAAAACATGCTTGAGAAAAAACCATTAAGAGTAAATATAAACTAATGGAGGTATTTGGTGAACTTATTGTTTGTTTGTGTGGTCTGATGTGTTTAGTCTGGCTTTCAGGGATCTTTATCGTCTGCCATGAGTTTTTGTGTGTGTTCATTTTAAAATATCCCATAAACCACTGGATGGATTTTAATCAAACTTGTACATCTACAATATAAACCTTTGCAGTCAACCCATGGCCACTGCAGCCAACTGGCTTTAGAGGACCCAAAAGACTTGAACTGATTCCCCTTTTTCACTAGGGTTGGGTCAGCACGGCCCAGAACGGGTTGGTTAGGCACAGCTCAGAACGGAAGGGTTGTGTTTCCATTACTGTCTCGGGAATGTGGACGTGGGTGAGGGCATGGGCGTGCTCAGCTTAGCAAGTGGCGCCAAAGGTCCGTGATGTCATTCATAATTGCCACAAGTGTTGTAAACAAATGTGGACGAGTGTATTGAGAGTAGGAAACAACAATGTAGGATCTCGAGGTATTTTTGTACTTCGGGAGATTCTTCAGCGCTGACATCTTGAACGAAGTAACAAGTTATAACGTGTCATTGTTGCTGGCTGTTTATTTGAGTTTGATCAGGTGCGATTCTGTGACATCACTTCATGTACACACACCGCCAAGCCAATCAGTGGCTACCACAACGTAAGTAGGTGTGTGACTGACATCAATTTACTGGACAAATCCATAGGTGGGCGTGTTGGGTCACTTTGGCACGCTTCGGACTAAGGCACAGGTGACCTGAAAAAAGAGGTTGGGTCGGCCCAGACAAAGGTAATGGAAACGCGCCAGAACGGGTCTGAATCCACCCGTTCCTGACCGTCCGACCCTAGTGGAAAAGGGGCATTGATAAATTTTACAGCTGTTAAAGTTTAAATTTGATGAAGTAGCTCAGTGCTGCACATTAAACAAAATCTAAGTTTAAAACTGTTAAAAGTTAGCTTGTTTTACTGTTAGCTAAACATCTCATGAACTACTGGATTTAATGCTAAAACTGTCTAAGATGG
Source organism: Pachypanchax playfairii (assembly GCA_006937955.1). Taxonomy (NCBI): domain Eukaryota; kingdom Metazoa; phylum Chordata; class Actinopteri; order Cyprinodontiformes; family Aplocheilidae; genus Pachypanchax; species Pachypanchax playfairii. The sequence continues at coordinate 2,453,103 of SSNP01000004.1, read as the reverse complement.
CTGATGCAGCTAATCAACCAGTCAGTGTTTATACTGAGATACTGAGCTTCGTATTTAAATGGTAATTGCTGAGCAACTTTTGGAACTGATGTTCCAAGTTCAAACCACTTGGCAGATCTTGAGATTTTGAGGATTTCTTGGATTCATTTTGTAAATGTTTCCATCCAGGGACATACACTAGGCACAGACTCGATCTGGTTTTATTTTGTGGTTATTTTTCCTAATGTGGAAAACAGTGATGCTGTACCTTCAAGCTAGTTGATTTTGTTCCTTCACCTGTGCTCTCCTCTCTGGCGTTGCCACTTTTAATTATGAAGGGACAGTACTGCTCTGCTTTTTCCATATTCAACTAACTCTCCGTATTCATTCAGTTTCTTGTTGTTGTCATTCATCAGTTTTCTGAATTCTGTGTGTTCAGTAACAATCAGGCAGCCTAAGACCAGATCAGAGCCATGATACCTGTGCCATTAGGCGAGAGTTCAGGAGAGCTGAAAGGAAGGAGACAGGTTGCATGTTTGGAATGCTGACAAAGAGTTGGTGTTGCTCAGTTCTTAGTCTTTATGAACCTGTTCATCTGGATGCTTCCAGTGAACACTGGGATATATTTATTTGCTTCTTTTGTAAATGGTTAGAAACAGTTAAGCTCTCATTTCTTCACCAGTACATGATTCATTAATTTTAACTCTGTGTTTGCCTGTTTTTGAGCACTTTGAGTCTGTCTGTCTCTCCTTATAACAGCTGATTTCCAGTATGAAGCCGATTGGCTCCCTCCCCCACTTCAAAAGGAGGTCTTTCTTACACTGGACTGTTTTGAATAACAGTTTGCCTGTCACAAAAATGAGAGACAGAATATAAAAAGAAGATCCAAATTGCTTTAATTTGACACAAATAACTTATTTTTCAAGTAGTCTTAATACAGCTACATCTTTTAAAAGATAAAAAAAAAAAAACCCTTGAGTTGAAAAGGTACGTGAAAAACTGTTGGCCATGTTGTGATGTCATCGGTTGGATGTGTCTTGCCTTGGTCTGTGCTAGGCAGTACGTTTCCATGCACATCTAAATCGAGCTGTTGGCAGAAATCAAACTAATGGATTAACCCCCTGTTGAGAACTTGGTCCCAGTTTACATGTCACTCTGAGAAGCAAATTATTGAAATAAGTTCTCTCACCAGCGCTCCAGTAGGTGGCGACATGCAACTCTTCGTTTGGCATTCTTCCGGTTTGCATCACACAAAGAAACACTTGCGTAAGTGAAGCAAACAGAGTAAAAAAAAGTGAAGACAACAACGCTGCAGCACAGTACATTTGTTACAAACGGTACAGTTTGAGGCTATTACACGTCAGATGCATGCAGAGTCTTGTGGCGACGATATTATCATTATTAAATTACCGCTTCTGCACAGAGTTATTTCCTGAAGGGGCGGGGCTTAGCTCAAGATAGCTTGACTTCTCAAAACGAGTGTTTACATGCTGAGAAATTTGAATTTCCAACCACATTATCTGGGTAGCTCAGTCAGACTTCTTAAAGTCCTGTTCAGTTCAACTTAAGTCAAGCTAAGGTATACACATATATTTCAAAAGTTCTATTTCAGTTGCACTGAAGCAGTAATTCGAATTTCTCCAACTACATGTAAACGTACTGACTGTGTATGTAAACAGACATAGATGGTTCAGTTCACTCCTCTCTGAAGAAGTATTTGAGTCATTGTTAAGGATTTTGTCTCCATCCCTGCAGTCCTTCTGTGGGGAGAGGGGTTACGCTCTGTGTTTGGACGTCTCCTCTGTGCTACCCTCTTTAACTTATTTAAACTTCTGCATCCATGT
>SSNP01000004.1:2420494-2451270 GCA_006937955.1 Pachypanchax playfairii | reverse complement strand
TGTACTGTCTCAATACCAGAGGTCATCCGCTTTTATTAGTTCCAAAGACATGATGCAAGCTAGGAAGTGAAGTGAAAGAGCTTTTTCTGTTGCTGGTCCAAATTCTGGATTTGAAGTGCAACTGCATGTTCGGTCGGCCTCCTCACTTCCTGTTTTTAAATCTCATTTTAAAACATGTTTTTACTGTCTGGCCATTAACCCAGAGTGATATGTCAGCTATGATTTCTATAACTATTACCAACTTTTTAAAAATTAATTTCAATCACTGTTTGTGAACTTTTGCTTCCCCTGTATGTTTATGTATTTTTGCCTTTTTGCCAGGGCTGGGGGTAAACGATTATTTTTAAAATGATTATTCGGCCAATTATTTTATCAAATAGTGAACTATTCTAATGAGTAATTAGAGGATTAATGCCCGATTCATAAAAAATATAAAATCTCAAATATATGCCCCCAAAATGTAATTAATTACTTTATAATACAACGGTTTTCCAAAGCCAAACATCTTCTGCTTAAAACAAAATAAAAGCATCAGTCTAATATTGAGTTTCACTCAGGAACGACCACAGTTTACTGAGTTAATGCAAATCATAAATTGGTAAAGTAACATTGAACAAATACATCTACACATAACTACGTATGCCAACGTTTGTGGCTAGTTAGCTGCGTTCTGTTAGCTTTAAGTTAGCCACCATTACCATTCATGACAGCATTATATGCTATTTCTAATTATTGTCTGTTTAGCCACTAGATACTACTAGCAGAAAGCAGACACAGATCACACCACTGTAGTCAGCAGATCTCTAGCACATATTACAGAATACAATACAATAAACTACGACTAACATTACACACTTGCAATTAATTTAGCAAACATTTTTTGTTCTACTTTGTTCTACATGCTGCTTTGTTTTAGTCACACACATGCGTGTGGCGAGTTGGCGTGGTGCATCAATTTGACGTTGACAATTTTTATAATTGAGTCGTTGACATCATTGACGCCTCGCCTGTAGGTCTACTTTTTGAAATTTATGTTTGGTTTTACTGTACAGCTGATATTTCCACCTTGTTTCATAACATGCTTTATAAATATAATGGTAGGGTAAAAAGTGCAGCAACGATTGTAGTAAGATTACTAATCATGAAATGATCAAAACAACTACAGAAAGTGTCACACGCTCTGCCTCCACATGTATTCCCTTTTATTTTATCTATGTTTCAGCACTTAGGCCTGGTTCAAGATCACTTTTTATTTAAACTGTTGTCATAAAGCAGCTCCTGCAAATGCTCATGACCCTTCGGTGAGATGTAAAATCACTGATAAAAAGGGAGAAATGTCAGGTAGGAGGAGAAAAAGTACTCTTACTTAGAAGGAGCTGAAAGAAGCAGGAGGGGATGGACGACTGAGGTTTGAAATAAAGGAGCTGCAGAAAGTGAGAGATGAGGAGAAGTGAGGTGAGAAATGGTTGTGATTGCCTGGTGTGCTTCCGTGAGTTCTGCTGTGTTATTAGCTTATGTGATCTGCCTCGCTCACCCAGTCCAGGCCTCACCTGCTACCTGTGTGTGCGTGTCATGCAGGTTTGTGAGAGCGCTGAATGGGTTTTTAAAGCCGGTGATGAGTCTTTTGTCTCACCTTTCTCTCTCAGCCCTCTCCTGAGAGGCTCTGCTCACCCAGTGAAAACGAACTCTTACCTTGGCCTTTGCTGTAAATCGCCCCTCGAGTGAGCTCTTACCGCAGTCCGCTCACGCTGCCTTAAACTAGAGCTTTCTTGAGAGAACAGTTTAACAATTGATAAACAGAGGCAACAGGGATGAATGGAAATTTGTGCCAAAAGGGGAATTTGAAGCTCATCGTGTCTGTCAAGTGGCCATCTATGTCTATTAATCTTCCCGCAAGAACGAATTGACTTCTGCAATTTATTGCTTGGTGACTGGTGACATCCATCAAATCTCAGCCCTCAGGAACACAAATGCAGTAATGTCACATACGTGTGGTCAAACGAGTGGCCTCCTGCTGCCTGCATGGTTAATTAAATAAGCAAGTGGGTGGTTCTGTTTCTTCCTCTGTGGTTTTCTGGACAACATGCTGTCTCAAACTGTGACTATAGGTGTATAATTGATTACATGCTTGAGTACCTCTAGCTGTATGTTTGAGCATTATTGCCATTCCTCAGAACCAACAACCTCAGTGCCGCTCCAGTGAGTTTTTATTCTCTCTTTTCCTCACAGCCTCTTTCATAAAGACCCATGTTTTTCAAAGTGTTGTTCAAAGTGGTACTTAGGATCCTTTTGGTGTTACTCAAAATACATTTTGATATCAACTACTTACAAGTTAAAGTACAAACTAATCATAAATTGAAAAGAAGAAGACTAGTGGTTCAAGTACATTGCAAGCGTGTTTCCAACGGGAAACAATTGGAATGAAGAATAGTTTAAGAACCCCTTGACCAAAACATGGATGATGGTTAACCAATGTGAAGTTAGTTAGTTATCTCCAGTTAGTGTTCAGCTGTTGTGGGGCAGAATAAGAGCCACAACCACGGTGTAGTTCTGTTGTCAGCATCATCCTTCATATTTTAGATCACACTGGAGTTCGGGGTTTGGGAAGTTCATTCATTTATGTTATTGTGGCTATTTTAATTTATAATCAAGCAAGAGACTCAGAGACTGATTTGGACAGTGGTGATGTAGGTTTAGGTAGTTGGGACAGTCTTGCAATCTCTCCCATAGAGCATCAAGATGAGATAAAACATTGTAATTATACACAGTTTTCCCAGAGGAGCCTGTTTTTATAACAGTAGATATTCTGAATAATCAAAACACTGATTATCACATTACTTTTCAGCCCTTTTAGTGTCAGACAGGAATATAAGCTTGTAAGCACTATTTTTTAATGCCTGCCACAATAGTTGGTACATAAAGAGCTTTGCATGTTCCAAGGTGAAAAGACATGATTCAATACAGTCTGAGGACAGTACTAATCCTGTTATAGGGGTGGAAGTCAAAGTAATGGGCATGTCAAGTGTTATTCATTTACCATTATCAGGTTAATGATTAGTTTTGGGGGGTTACGTATTTCTAACCCGTCCTTTCCACTGAACGCGTCAGCAGCACGTAGCGTTTTTCTCGCGCAATCAACCGAGCGTCCCTTCCCACTGGGGCGCGCTTCACATTCATGTCACTCGCGTAAATCCAGCTGGTCCCAGGAGACGTGATTTCGTCAGTACACACAACAAAAAGCAGGGAGAAAGACGACAACACGTATCCAGAAAGTATGTGGCTTTTTTTCACACCAGCTACGGACTTCAGACCCATCACAGTTACTGTATTTTTTCGTAGTCTCACAAACGAAAATCTGCACTTTTATTTTGAAACTTCTGGGTATTTTACATTTCACAAACGCCTGATTTCCTGTCTGATCCAAACCAAACTGTTGAACTTGACATGTTTTAGAAGCGTACCGTGTAAACAATAGAACTCCAACATAATGCCCGCGACACTACGCTTCTGGTACGTGTGAATGCTCGCTGCTTCACAGGCAGTGGAAACGGTCTCATTGACTTTAATGATGGCTATCAGCCGCGTAATACGCGTCACTAACGTTGCGGCTCTGTTGCGTGTTCAGTGGAAAGGAGGGGTAAACCTTCTATTAGTGTTGAATCACTGAGTCATACTAAACAACATTATAGCAGATTGTTAGTAAGACAAAAAGTCCAGATGAGCAGACTTTTATTTATAAGGATGTTATTTTTATATCTTGATTACTCTGTGCTCATTGATTAGTTTCCCCTGCAAGGCAAAAAAATAAATAAAATAAAGAAGATCCCAATCATGATTAGACAGCCTCTCTAAATGTAGTTGCTAATTTCATCCAAACCATTTGCTTACTGTAAAAAGCAAAACAGTTTACCATCAACATGTGGGGAAATTAAATCTGCCGGGCACCATTGGACTATTTGAAATAGGCAGTTAATAAATTATGAAGGTGATGAAAACATTTATTAGAGAAGTCTCTCATGAGAGCTGGAGTGAGCATCCATAGCGCTGCTCTTCTGGCATTAATTAAAGCTTCTGCTGCAAACTAAATCCAAGTTACTTAAATGAACAGCCAGTTAGAGAAATGAAAACACTTCCAGGTCCTTTTCTGTGAATATGGAAGTTCCACCATTTGTTCTTGATCACCATGTACCAGTTATTTTTATTTCTGATCCCAAACATTCATATGACATTTTATATTGAGTAGAGCTTTTTATCCATAATTCACCCTCCCAACACACACAGATTACTATCAGCTTAAACTGTTCAAAATTCATTTTTTACAAAGTAGGAGCTTCAACAGATGGCAAATCAACCTTTTATATGTCTGATGAGATGACAATATAAACCCTGTTACTCTGTTTTTGAAATGACCTGTGCATCACGTTATTATAAGAAACACAGAATTCTGTCCAACTCTTGTGCAGTTGAATTCTAAACATTTATTTTGAAACAGAATTTATACCCAGGCTGCTCAAAATTTGCTGATGAAAGCGTAGTGATGGTGTTAAGAGCCAGAAGATAGGACTGAGTTGTTGTTTGTACGAATGTTTCACTCTTATTATTGGTGTTTACTCCACCTGGTGATCCTTCACATTTTCATGCCAAAAAGCATCAAAAAGTGTCCCAAGGATTGATGTCATGGTAATCATGTGGTGGCTTTTCCATGGACGTTTTCAGCTGCAAAAATGTACAGCAGTAGAAATAGGCGGGATGGCGTGGGAGGAACGTTTCCAGGTGTTGCAGAGCATTTAATCATTCACCTGTGAGACTAATAAGATGGGCCATCACACACCAACACACACACACACACACACACACACACACACACTTACCCATATGGCTTAATATGTGTGTTCACGTTCATTGACTGGTGGGACTAATTAGGCAAACTGAAAACACTGCCACAGCACGGCTGGTAAAAGCTCATTCAGACGCATATACAAATGCCTGACAGCTTGCCGGTGCTTCCTCGACACATTCCACCGCCGCTCTCCTCCTCTCCTGTTGCCTTCTAAAGGAGTCAAGAGGGGAGGAGACAATGAGAGCTTAGTAGGAGCTCGTAAGTCAGTAGGCAGATAGGCAGAGGCAGCTATTCTCCACACAGGCTGAGGCTGCAGGCAGCGCTACAGGTAACAAACACATCAGTCATATACACCAGCACACCTGTTACTGTACAGATGGGAAGCCCTGGGAGAGGCGGGCACCGCAATGAAGAAAGATGAGCAGTCAGACAGAGGAGGAAACACAGAGGGGAGACAAAAGAACGGGAAGGGATTTAATTTTTCATTGGGTGTGTTGTTACAGGAGAGGAGGAGAGTGGAGGGTGTGAGGTGTCGGGGATGTTGCACCTGTTTGTGTTATGCTGTGATAACAGTAAAAAGATGGAGGTTAGAAGGGAAAAGCCAGAGTTTCTTCAGGTGCACACTTTTCAGCGTTTCATCGTTATACAAACTCAGACAAGTCGCCATCATTTTTTTTTTATATCACTGACACATTTAACTCCACATGATAAGTAATTCAGCCTCATCAAGGCATTGTAACATTCTCTGAAGCCCTTCCTGCTCTTGAGATCCACCATTATCATTTTGTTCTCTGTAATCATGGAATAAAAAGCTTTTAGCGAGTGAGCGTGTGTGAAGTCGGTTAGGTGCCCCCCAGCTACAAATCTTAATCTAATGTCTATTAGCATATTATTCATAATTCTCCTTTTGCTGTTGGAGGCATCTGATAGGCTAATTTAAACCCTCTGCTGGCCTTCATCTTGCTCTAGGAACAGAATATATAAGATGAGGGTGTGTGATAAGAAGGAGGAAAAACTCTCCGGCCTTTTCCCTCACTGTAAAACTCTTCAGCTTTTTTTATGAGCCTAAAGGAATTTTTTTTTTTTACCTATTTTGAAGTGATTTTGAATAAATTACAAGTAATTAATGTTTTATTAGACTGTGGACAGCTCAGTGAATTTTATCTTAAATTTGCGGAATTCAGAATTTCTTTATTTTAAGAACCAAAAACTGTTTCATGTGCAGGCCGAGCTAATAACTACAATAGCTTCATTGCAGCTGAAGCCAATAGCATATAGCAAACATTTATAACACATTTATATTATTTAATATTACTGCCCCTCAAGTTAATCAATGCTTATTAATGGATTTTGAGCAATTTGACTGTCATCGACAACTTAAATTATAAAAGTTCATTTTATGTAGATAAACTCAATTCACAACATAATTATCTTAAAATACAGTCTCTATCATATGAAAATTAAAGTGTGTTCGAATTTGCTGGACTCTGATTGGCTAACAAACTAGCCTATGAGAGCAAGGTATACTGTTTCCTGCCCCGCTGCGCATGGCAACGTCAGACGTCGTGTCTTCCTGTTTGCTACGTTATGCTACAGCTTTTAGCCAGCAGCATGCTAGGCGTGGTTTCAACTGCGGGAGCTGATGAATACTAACGAACAAAGGAGTTGTGACAAAACAGATACAGGCCGTTCAAACTCTGGAGAACTCGGGTGTTATCATCACCTGCGTAGTTTGAGAGATAAAAACTGAAAGAGAAGTTATTGACCTGTTTTAACACCCACTATGAAGGTAAGAACACCTGTGGAGCTAAAATATTCAACAGAAACCTCAGAAAAAACTGTTTTAATGGAAGTACCTCTTTAAATTTGTGGAATTCAGAATTTCTTTATTTTAAGAACCAAAAACTGTTTCATGTAAGCAGGCCGAGCTAATAACTGCAACAACTTCATTGCAGCTGAAGCCAATAGCATATAGCAAACATTTATAACACATTTATATTATTTAATATTACTGCCCCTCAAGTTAATCAATGCTTATTAATGGATTTTGAGCAATTTGACTGTCATCGACAACTTAAATTATAAAAGTTCATTTTATGTAGATAAACTCAATTCACAACCTAATTATCTTAAAATACAGTCTCTATCATATGAAAATTAAAGTGTAGCTAAAGATAACGTGTTTATAAATGTGCACATTTTCTAACATTATTTATTGAATTCTATAAAGTCTCTGACTAATGATACGTCCCTTTACAGGAACCACTTGCATATACTGAGTTATACTTTAAATTAGGCTAAACATTTTTTTGAGTTTGAACCACATGCCAGGAAGTGAAATAAAAACATCTTTTTTGTAGCACATGAAATATTTTTAGAGTGCTGCTGGTGTCTCTAGCAAGAATACTGAAAATCTGAAGCTCCTCTTGTTTCTGTCTACATGTGATTCTGTCTCTTTCGCTGACTGAGAGGAATTTTAGAATAATTGTTCAAGCCATCACTGAAGTTGAATCACAAAGTGCCAGCTGCTCAAAGATACAACATGGTTCACGTCGAGAATTCAGATTTAGTCTCAGATTTTCTGTTTGTTTAGCAGTTGGCAGTGTTTGGGGCCCCATTTTTCTTCCGTGTTCTCTGTGCTTGAGACAGAAAGGGACAATCCGATTGCCCAGTCCAGTCACACATAGAGTCCTCCACTCATCCGCCTGTGACAGCACATTTCCTTTTCATCTTCATGCTGGTTGCATCTCCTCTTCCAGCCATCTCGTTCTTTCTTTCCCCAATGCACAAGCAAATTTAAATTAGCACTGTTTGCATAGCAGCAATGCTCATAAAATCTAATATATAATAAAGCAATATCACTCAAGTTTTTTTTTTTTGTAGTCCCCTCATTTTTCCTGCACGTTTCTCACAACTATTTAATTCCCTGTCTCATCCTCCATGTTCTGCTCTTTGCTTTCCAGCCCCTCTGTGCTGCTGTATGTATTGGTATCATTAGCAGCTGCACTATGATGGATGGAGCTGGGCGGCTGGGCCCTGACAGGAAGGGACGCTGCTTAAGTACACCATGATTACCAACATCCCATACACACTCACAAACAGGGATGTTTCGCATTAATATGATGCATCTACCTGCCTTTCCAACACAGTGACGTCATTTAGATGACCATTGATTGTTAACGTCCCTCCCTCCCTCCCCCCCACACACACATTCACATAGAAACAACATACACACAAACCAACACAGCATTTTGAGATTTAAAAGGTTTATATCGACCTAGAGCCCCACAGAGAAGTGAATGCCAATAACCACCCTCCCCCGACTCTCACACACACACACACTCTGTGTGAGACTTCTGACAGACCAACCCAACAGACTGTGGGGTGCTAAAAGGGTTTATTTCAAGAGCTGGCGAAAGTTTTGCCCCAGGAAGTTTTGCAGACTCCTCATGCAGCTCAGGATTTTTACAGATCACAATATGTGTGTGTGTGCGTGTGTGTATTTAATTACTAAATGGGAGGTGTTCACTTTGTGTCTGGAGAATCCTGTGATGTGTCATTGTTTGAAGATGCATAAGACATTGCAGAGATTGTAAGTAAAGCGTGATGTATTTGTTCTTTCTGTGTTAAACAGAGACCCGCAGACAAACACGGAAGCTGCAGCTACTCTCCTGTGAAGCTGTGATCATGCTGTCAGAGTCCATAAGAAACAACAGGACCACATTAAACACAGAGACTTAGTAAAGATTGATTGTGTTTGGCTGTCTGTGTTTTAACTGGAAGAGCGAGAGACTGTGACAGTGTGTGGGAGGTTAGACGCAGATGCAGGAGCTGTGACTGACTGATGGGCACTTGTGGCAGTGGGGCAAGGGGGGGTGGGGAGGGTCATAGAATGTTCTTGTACCCCCATGGGAGTTTCTCCCAAGCTAATGGGGCCAGCTGAGCATGCTGTCTCACTGGGCTCAGTGGACAGAGTTTGAGTCTGACCCTCCTCCGTGCAGCGAGTCAGACTGATGTTAGCAGCTGTATTTTAGTTCAAATTGTATTCAGAAAGCTCCTCAGCCAGGTCTCATCAGTACCTCACAATCTGAGAGGTTTAGGTTGTCCCTGCTGGGATTTAGCCTTAAAGCATCATTAGCTTCTTTTAGTCTCTACATCCCTCCTCCTCTTCCATCACATCTGAAACTTCTTCATTTCTCGTTCTGTCTTTTACCACTAAAGACGTGAGCAGATATCAGAATTTATGCTTAAAAAACTAAATAAGATCTAATATTAACTGAACAAGCAGAGATCACATAGTAATAGAGACAAATACTACTAGTAGTCTGAATCATTATAATAAACTTACACTAAACAGCTCTAACACCCTGAGGTACGAACACTATTAGACCTGTAAAGGTACAAAACATTAGAAACACATCACCATTGTATTGATTAGCTGTGGGGGCCATCTTGAATCGTGTTGACGCCAGAGTGAATCAGTTGTAGATGTACATACATTGACTGTTTCTGAGAGTTTCAGTTAAACCCATTCAATTGTTCCTGAAGTGTTTTTAATAATAGACAAACAGAGTTGACTCCTAATAGTTAATGGCAAAGTTTTAGACAATCATATTGCTCTGATTGGATACTACTATCTGATACCTCAGAGTATGTGATGGGGTTGACTGTCAGGTTCAACCCAACCAAACCTCAGCACGGTATCTCTAAAAGTCATAGACATTTCAGACACGGACGGCATGACCTTTGAGCTCTTTAAAGATTTAGATCAACATTTAGCTGTTTCACAGAACTATAAGTAGAAGGTAACATCAGACTTAAGATAGGTGCTTCTGTAAATTGGTATTTGGGCAAAAAAGAGCTGGAAACAAAAGACAATAAAACTACCTGCCAGATCAACATCTGATCTGAAGTTTGGTACCATAAAAAAGACTCACCGAGAAACGAGCAACTGAAGGAAAACAGACGGTTATATACTTGAGTATATCCAGTGGTCATCAGAGGAAGGACAGTGGGAATAGAAGTCATCACTTTATTATTGGATTATTAGATGTCTTCAAACTGGGAGCTTGGTCGCTGAAGGCTCTGCCTGATTCTACTTTTAGAAACTCTAAGAAGCCTATTTTCCAAAAGTGCTCTGCTGGGGGAACATGAGTCTTTACATCTTATAGAACTTGGTCACTGGGGTTTTTGCATTTTAGGAAAAAGGATTAAAACTTCTATTCTGGATCATTTGAAACCAGTGAAGAAAGGATTGTGGTGCTGTCATCACTGCAGGCTCTTTAGAGAGTTCATGGCAAAGAAATTACAGTAATCCAGCTTGAAAGTGACAGATGCTTTGTCTAAGTTTCCAGTGTCCCACTGTGACAGGACGATTGTAATGTTAATCGCAAGAAAATGGTATTTTTGAAAAAGCTATATATGACATACGTACCTTGTTAGAAAATGGAAACAAATGAAAAAGGGACCAGAAACGGTTTGATGTTTTTTTTTTTCAAACACTGATTATTTCGACCATAAATTGTTTCCCAGTATTTTGCTGTTTATGTAATTACCAGTAAAAAAGAAACAGAAAGACTGAAAAGATTTAAATACATTAATCTACATCAGTTGTATGTTCACCAGCTTATTTTCTCTATATCACAAAATATAAAAGAATAATATTATTTACACTCTTTTCAGCTGGAGAATTAGTATAGGATTTATAAATGAATCCTTAAATGTTCACATTGTGCACATTTTCACTGAGAAACTTTTAGAAAGTAAAATACTACAAATGGTGGTGTTTAGTGTCTTGCTTCGGACTCTTGCAGCTCGGGATGTGTGTGTTTAATCTGCAGGGGCAGCGCGGAAACGCCGGGCAGGTCCAGATGTAACATTGTTACATCACTACAAGGTGAGCCATTTATATGGATACACCTTAATAAAATGGGAATGGTTGGTGATATTAACTAGGGATGTCCTCAGGGGTGAAAGTAAGCCGGTACGGTCCGGTACGGCGTACCACTAAGAGATTTAGTGCCGGTACGCAGTACCGGAAAGACGGGAGAGCGGCTGCCTTCCGCTGGTTTTCGCCAGACCATAGTGTACTTCCGCTCAGCTTCGTGAGTGAATAAGCAAGGCGGAACACACTCATCTGGCCGGGTTAGCCTGCTACGAAGCCTTCATTGAAAATTAATCACGACCGCAGTTTGAGAAAATAGAACCGAAATAACCGACTTTGAGCAAACTGAGCGCCTCAGTTAGCAGTACGCGAGTGCGCATGCGCGTCTATATCGCAAACATTTTCGAAACACAGCGGTTACTATGGGGATAGGTACGTTCGATTTATTGGACTGGAACGTTTTCCACAACCGGGCAACAGACGTCAATAGACGCCGCTATCTATCTATCTATCTATCTATCTATCTATCTATCTATCTATCTATCTATCTATCTATCTATCTATCTATCTATCTATCTATCTATCTATCTATCTATCTATCTATCTATCTATCTATCTATCTATCTACATCCATCCATCCATCCATCCATCCATCCATCCATCCATCCATCCATCCATCCATCCATCCATCTATACATCTANTCATATATTGTTCATGTATGCTGAAAATTTAAGGCAATATTTAGGATCCAATATTGGATCCAACTTTTGTTTTTTCAATAGGAAGAGGGTCATGTGACACATCAAACTTATTGGTAATTTCACAAGAAAAACAATGGTGTGCTTGGTTTTAACGTAACTTTATTCTTTCATGAGTTATTTACAAGTTTCTGACCACTTGTAAAATGTGTTCACTGTCAAAGAATAAAGTTACGTTAAAACCAAGCACACCAGTGTTTTCCTTGTGGAATTACCAATAAGTTTGATGTGTCACATGACCCTCTTCCTATTGAAAAAACAAAAGTTGGATCCAAGATGGCCGTCTTCAAAATGGCCACCATGGTCACCACCCATCTTGAAAAGTTTGCCCCCTCACATATACTGATGTGCCACAAACAGGACGTTAATATCACCAACCATTCCCATTTTATTAAGGTGTATCCATATAAATGGGCCACCCTGTATGTTACGAGTCAGTCATTTTCCAAGAGAGAGTGGAGCAGCTTCTCAGAGTGCAGGATGTAGGAGGATTACTGAGAAATGTGTGTATTAAGCCAAAAAACACTCAAGGTTTTTTTAAATAAGGAAATAGCATCACAACATGGTTAAAAGCTCCAAAAAGTAGATTTGTCATGATACAGGACCTTGAAACTCATGATTATCACATTGAAAGTAGTGTCCACCTTCTCAAAATATAAATACTGTACTCAAAGTAAAAGCCAGGATGAGATCATCTTCAAACTTGGAGTTATTTCAATTTAAAGTGTGTTTCTGTTTAAAAGTTCTAAATAATTAATATCTTACTTGTTGTAGAACACGTTCTGATCTGAGTCGGTTTGGATGAACAGAGTTTACATCCAAAGACGACGCCTGCTGTGTGAAAACAACTCCAGCTGTCACAGTGGTGCACGTAAAAGCTATTTTATAAACCTTTATATACTTCACATCACAATTAGAAAGGACCAGAGAATTTCAACAAAAAAATAATGTTGGTGTAAAGGTTTTATAAAATAATGTGAGAGACTGAAGCAGATACATCAAGGCTTTAATATGCGACAGATTATATTAACTGGACATATCCAATAATTAATGATCAGATAGGTTTCAACTGTGACCCGTAACTGTATTAATCAATACAAATATTAGATCTATAGGCCTTCGATGTAATGATGTTAATGGTTACATACAGTTAATCATTTACCTTATCAACAAGGTGAAGTAATTTGTACCTTGTTCACAGTTAGTCCAGCTGCTGAACACAGCTGTTTTAGCTGGAACAGATGTCTGCAGATATTGTTGCATGAGCATTAGTTAGCATTTCAGACATCTCACTGCTAACAGGTATTTAAAGCAGGTTTCTCTGATGAGGTTAATATTTTGAAGGATCATGTTAATCCATGTTGGTTTTGAGTTAGCAGCTTTAGCAGCATTAGCAGCGTTAGCAGTGTTAGCAGCCACTGGGCAGTTCTGTCTTAGTGAATTGAGCAAATGTTTTTAATAAACAGTAACAATGTTTCATTTTTCACATTATTTTTATGTCACATTTCTAGATTTTTGATCAAGATTTAAGCGGACATGTTTATTTTTAACATGTTTCAGGGGCTTAAAAACCTGCTAATGTCTGAGTTAGATGAGAAAAAATATTGTCTAGATTAAATGTTCAAACACTTATTTGTGTCTTGCCTTTGTGGTACGCCATGTTGCTGTATGTGTGTGTGTGCATGTGTTTGTGCAGTGGCACTGTGTGAGATCATGATTAGGTGTTTTGAATAATTGATGATTGCATCCCTCATTAAGTCTCAGTCTTGTGCTTGAGTTGACTCGGACTCTGTTTTTATTTACCAGAGTCCGTCTCTTTTCTCTTCCACTCCACAGATGTGGTAAATCTGTCCTTCACCCCAGGGAATGTTGATGGGCTCTCAGAGGGGATGTGATGGATCTAAGTCATGCTGAGTCGACATTTTTAACACCGTGTGCTACAGTGTCGTGGTTTTCCAGACAAAAGGATCAATTTGATGCAAAAATTGGAACAGATCAAATTCCAGGAAGTCAGAACATGTTTTTGTTCTTGACCTTCATTAACAAATGTTTTATCTTGTTGGGTCTGAACAGTAAATTGTTTAATTATTTATCTCTGATAACCCATTAGAAATAAGCAAACAAACAAATAAAACACCAGAAAATAAGTCCAAACATTACGTTATAAGGCCTGTCTGTGCTTGTGCTCTATCAGTCATGAAAATTCATTACCATTTTGCTTATGTTTGCATGTTGCTGCTCACTACAAACCTCCACAAATCACTAAATCCTAAAGGGGGCGGGGCCACGTAATCTCCACATGATGTTTTGTGTTGAGTCAAATGCAGTTTTTGTACAGAATCTCACTGAGCTGCGACTGTTGGAGAAAATATGCAGTTTTTCCATTGGAATCATGCAGATCTGATTCTTAAGACTCTTGCAAATGTTTAAATTGTGAACATTCACACTAAGTTCATGCTTATTTTCTGGTTGTGATCTAGCCACAAGGAGTGTTAGTGATGTCTTTATTTCTTTGCAATTTTATCCAGTTTTTTCAGGCTTGGAACATCTGAGAATTTTTTTTATGGAAACTAAATTAATAAATTGAGAACCAGGTGATTCCAGACTGTGACATACTCTATGAGATCTTTTTAAAAGGTGTTAGAAATTCTGGCAACACAAGAATTTTAACTTCAACTCACACAATGAAACGATGAGGACTGAAAACACAACCTGAGTCATTCTATACTGAATTATCAGTCACACCCTCAGTGCAATTTCTGAGATGTTCTTGTGTTTATAGTCGATCTGAGTGACTTAGAGTTAAAACATGCAGCAAGTGATTAGCAGAAAAAACAGGAAGAGAATCAAAGTGTTGGTTTTATTGATAAAGACAGTCTGTCAGCAAAGACACACACACACACACACACACACACACATACTGCTGAGTAGGACAGATTTACATTTTAGCACATTAACAAGGCAGAGTAGATACACACACAGTCACACACACACACACAGTCACACACACTGGGGAGGTGCAGAGAAAATGTAATTCGTTTTCATCTGTTTCCCCTTAAAACATGAGAGAGGAGGAATTCCCCAAAGACGGCGTGACGCTTTGATATCCTCAGCCTTGAATCTGTAAATAGGTTAGTGCAGATGATGATCTGTGTGCGTGCACTTTTTTGTGTTAGATTGTGTTTTGCACACGTGTCTGCCGTTCTCTCGGGGTCCCCTATTTCTGGCAGATCGTGGGTGGTAAGAGTGTGTATGTATATTTACCTTTTCCTGATGAGACCGTCCCTGCAGTCATTCATTCATGCAGGCAGGGGGTCGTGTGGTGCACCACGTGTTTATATGAGTCCCATCCAGGGGGTTGTTGTGTTGGTCTCTTGAACTTGACTCCTGCCCAGTAGCTTGCACATCATCCAGTGGACATCAGCAGGGACACTGAAGCATTGTCTGCATGTGGTACAGCTCTAACTGCTGCCTCCTCCACTCTTCAGAAGAACGCTCTCACATTTCAGCACCGTTAATGTAACGTGGGAGTGGATTGACTATTTATATCAGTGCCACAGAAATCCCTTTTCTCCCACAGGACCAGTACATCCTGCGACAGCACTGCTCCGATGTCTTGGACTGTGATCATATGCGTTTCGACAGTAGCCTCTCAGCAGGTGACGGCAGCGCTGACCCATGATGCTGCGTCTTTGCTCTGCAGCCGAACGTTAACAATCTCCCTCTCTGGCCAGCGATCGCTCAGCCCACGACCAGAATCATCTGGTTTTCAGCTCGATCGCCCGTGACAGGTGACTGGTCGGTCAGTCGGAGAGACATCACGTGCAGATTTGACCTGCACGAGCCACTGGATGGTTATGGTTGTGTGCGCAGTGACTGTCACGTCAACATGCTATCAGCAGGAACATTTTTTTAACTTTGAGAGATCTGATCAAAGACTCATGAGACACGTCTCACAGACTTGTTTTGTTTGTCTGCAGCAGAAAGCAGCTGCTGCTTGATGATCAGACATTAAACACCACGTCATCTTTAAGAACTTACATAGAACGTCTCTTTTTTAATTTTAGGTTTTACCACTGTGTTTCCAGTCACGGGAATAATTAGAGTGAAATCAAATGTGTTGAGGATTACTTCAGATTTTGCATTTCACCATATCTACCAGTTAGAACATGAACGGCTACATTTCCAGATTGAGGCGAAGGATGCATCATGTCAGATAATCTTCATTGTTGGGCAAAGTTCAGTGATAAGCGGCAGATACGCAGGCGTGACACTGAACTTCAGCCCGCAGCACACGCACTCAGGATCTCTGTTTAGTTATGTCTTTGTCTCTCTTACACGCACGTCATGTCCTTCAACCTCCATTAGTTGATCTGTTGGTCCTTCGTGTTGTTTCACCCTTAACTGCTCTGTAGTTCGGCTCATAAACAGGTAGGTTTTCTCTTATTAGTTTGACTTTTTTTTTAAGTAAAACAGACTTTTATTGACGTTTATTTCTATTGGACTGGCGCTTTACTGTTAACTAACATCAAGTCTGTTTCCTGAAGGAAAGAAGTTGTTTCCCTATTGAAACATCTGATCTAACCTTTTAACTACAGTCATGGTGGTTATTCATCAACAAGCACAACTCAGAGGGGAGATGTGATAAGGACTCTGCAGCAGGGTTAGAATACGAAGGTGGTTCTGGGAAAGTGTTTTAGAGGGAGACTGACTGCACATATATATAGGTGGTCTCTATGATTATTCATTATTGAGACGGCATGAGAGCTGAATGAGTGGAGCCACTAATCTAACTCTGAGCCTGATGGACAGAATGCAATTACCCAAAGAGAGTAGAAGGTGGGAAAAAAGAGGAGAAGGAGCCAGCGCCCCTTTTTCTTTCTTCCTCTCCGATCTGGCGTGTGTTCCTATAGATGCAGATGATTTCTGGGCTCTAAGCTCCTGTTGGCAGCATCTTGTTTATGGAGTAGCACACATACTCAAAAGTGCACAGACACACACACACAAGCAGATCTTCACATCACCCACTCTCGCCTGTTGGCAGCACACCAGTTACGGACGTCCAATTTGCCGTTCATTCCTCTCCTCTCCTCCCCTCTGAGCCTCGCTGGTGTGATTTCAGATTGCCGTCTAAATCCAGACACACACTAAGCCGTGTTCACATCCCGCTCTGCTGCTACATTTAGCTCGCCAGCCAATTGCAGGTCAAACCATCACCATGCTTTTTGGTGCTGCAGATCTTTCTTTCATTTTAGTTTTTCAAAGATTCTGCCAGAGCTTTGTATAGGTCTCTTCCCCCCCTGAAATTAGCCTGTTTTCCCCTGAAGGGAGTGTGGTTCCTCTTCCAAGAGTCTCCAGAGAAGCAAACATATGTCTGAAGTCTGATGAAAAGTCTAATGAGCAGAGCAGAGTTTTTTATTATTATTTCTCAGTCTCAAAGTCTTATTTCTTTATGTTTTTTGTGGAAAAACCTGAACTGAAACACGCCTTAATATAGATTTAGGTATGTAAAAAATAGGCTCTGGCTATTAAAAAGTTTTGTTTTTATTTGTATTTTTAACTGAGGTTGCCTAGACTTCTTCATCTGATAGATTACCAGATTGCCTTTCTTAAACTCTGCATGCCACCTTAAAGACCTCACATCTAGAAGGAGAAGAGACTCAGAGGGCGGGACAGATGGGGACACGTTCAGGGTTACAGCTGAAGCTGTTCCAACTCCATCCTGTCTATTCTGATTTTCCTTTTTTCCTTCCCCTTTTACCCCTTTCTGCTCATTATCTTACTCACCCACTCTATGTTCTCTTACTCATTTTCCTTCCACTCTGTTCATTTCTCTAACCTCTCTCTCTCTCTCTCTCTCTCTCTCTCTTCATCCTCCTTCTCTCTCCATCCATTTGGTGGAACAGTGCTGCTGATAATGCCTGTAATTGGAGTGACTCACACTTTTCCAGTGTGTTTGGACCAGATAAAGAATATTGTCAGCATTTTGCCGACATGGCCTCTGCTGGCAGAATTAAATGGACTCTGTTCTGTTCTGTCTGCAGCAAATTAAAAGCCTCTCAATTCATCTGTTCTCGCCCGAGGCTTACAGGGGCCTCCTATTCACGCTGAAACACCGTGGAGAGGGGGAGGAGGTTGGAGAGCGAGAGAGATTTCCCTCTTCCCTAAGAAACACCAGCTTTTTGGTGTTGTTGAAGTCAGCTGGTGTTAGTTGGAGGAAAGGAAGGCTGGTTGTTTAAAAATTGGTGAGGAGCAGCTCAGGGTTTAAGTCGAGTTCATTATGCATGTCACCTTGCAGCTGCCTCATGCTGTCTTTGTTCTTCAGTATCTCTAAGTTCGATAGAAGCTTTTCTTCAAGTGCATGTACTTGTAAACGTGCACGCTTTTGTGCATTCACACAATAAAATTGAGTGTGAATGTGAGTGCTTTTGGTTTTTTGGTTGTACAATCACTGCCAGTCAGCACTTAGGATTAAAGAACAGGCAGATGGGTGTGTGTGTGGGGGGGGGGGGGCTCTCTCTGAACAAAGCTCAGAAAGTACAACTATTGTTTGACAAAAAAAAATCAATTAACCTGGAATTTCCCAGTTTTAGTCACTGGTGATAAATAGAAGTCGGACGTACGCAGATCGAGTAAAATCCAAGTTCTTAAAGAGACCCTTCCATTAAAAACAGTTTTTCTGAGGTTTCTGTTGAATATTTTAGCTCCACAGGTGTTCTTACCTTCATAGTGGGTGTGAAAACAGGTCAACAACTTCTCTTTCAGTTTTAATCTCTTAAACTACGCAGGTGGTGATAAAACCTGAGTTCTCCCGAGTTTGAACGGCCGGTACTTGTTTCATCACAACTCCTTTGTTCGTTAGTATTCGGCAGCTCCCGCAGTTGAAACCACGCTGCTAGCTAAAAAGCTGTAGCATAAGACGTATCAATCCGGAAGAGACTATGTGTTCTGTTGCCATGTGCAGCGGGGCAGGAAACAGGAAGCCGTGCTCTCATAGGCTAGTTTGTTAGCCAATCTGGGTCCAGCTAATTTGCATAATGAATATTAACGAGCTGGAGCCAAAGCCTGACGAATCTCCACGCAGACAGATTGAAAGGTCTGTTAATCAGTGTTTCCTGACGTTTTTTAGATATAAAATGTTTCATATTACAGGTTAATACTTCAGAAATAACTACAAAGTCCTGAAATGTGTATGAAATGGCCTCTTTAAGACATTTCAAGACACAGAATGTCTCCTGACTGTCTGTTTTTAAATGCATCGAAGAATGAGGGTTGTCAGTTTGTTATTGACACTTATTTGTTTAAACAGTTGCATTAATTATCACTCGCTGCTGAAAAGTGAAAGACAAGCAATGTTTTCTCTCTGTGTGTGCGAGCCTGTTCATTAGCGAAGTAGCTCATGAACCATTGGGGGGATTTTAATGAAACTTTCAGGAAGTAATCATCACATCTCCAACTGATCGGTCTTTCATTTATTTATTATGCCCATTTTAAAGTTGATTACTCAGAATTTAGCGTAAAAAATTTGCATGACCTTTATGTAGAATACCATGCTTTTATTGTAAATGAAGAAAGGAAAACATTTCTGTGACAACAGGACAACAATGATGCAGTAAGACTGATTGACAAACTCTTTTAAATGCTGGAAAACAATGTGGGAATGTGACAGTTCCATCAGATCCTGCCTGAGATCGCCATGCAAGCAAATATAGAGCGTTATGATGATTATGCAACTGTAATCATAATTATTTCATATAATTTAGTGACTGATAACTGAGAACGTATTTGTTAGTACATAGAAATGTAGCCAATCTACAGAGGATTCAATTTGTCTGGAGTTTCGCTTGTGTTCAACCTGTTGCATTCTCTCTTTTGCTAATCTGAAGAGGCCAAATATTCTTTATTATTTAGATAATTACCTCTTCCTTGATATCAGGTATAAAACTTGTGAGTAAATGTTTGTTCTTAGTTCTTTTAAAGCTGTTAATAATTGTATAACTGACGAGGGAAGTCTGCTGGAGAGGTGGATTATTTTTCAGTAAATGTCCTCGCTGAGCCACATTATTGACAGGAAGCACACAGTGTAATGCAGGTCTCTCCAGTCTGTTACCATGGGCAACATCTACTCAAGGCAGATCAGAAACAAGCTCATTCTCATGCCTGCTGATAACCCTTGCTTGGTTTCGCCTGCTAAGATTAAGCACAACCTGAGTGAAGCAAACCTGGTGTTTTTTCTGTCCTTTTCCTCCAGATCTCTGTGGGTGTGTGTGGGATGATGTGTCAGGGCTGAAACCCATCCCTCTCCCATGAGCCTGTGTGCCCACGCACACACACGGCGCCTCGACGCACACACTCGGCGCCTACGCACACACAGTCGGCACTGACGCTGTGAACTGGACCCTCGGAGCCCAGCAGATCTCAGCCGAGCCAAGCCGAGCGGAGTCTAGCCCACTTGGAGCCTGAGGATGTCAACAGAGACAGAGCTGCAGCCAGCGGTCAGGCCCAGCAGCGTGAGACGGGACTCCAAGAGGAAAGGTAAGCACGGCGTTACAATCAGAGGTGGAAAAGTTACTGTGAAAACTTTCCAATTTGCTCAGAGTTTTAGTAAAGAACATAATCTCACGCTCTCGCTATTCAACACTAGCACGACACAAGAGACTCTCAGATTGCAGCAGAAAGGAAAAGCAGAGGTGTTAAAAGAGTCAGTATACCCTGACTTTACAATAGTTTAATGACATTTTTCTATTATATCTCCTGGAGTAATTCCTCTGTTTTTTTTTGCTGTTGTCCTGAAATGAGGAATGGAAGTCTACTTATACATGCAAACAATATGTTTGGGTAAAAAAACAGGAGTCAGTCCTAAATGTTCATAAAATCTAACAGATGGAGTGGTAGCATGGTGCTATAGGTAACTACTAGACAGGTGCAGAGATGGCGTGTTCAGGGAGAACCAGGTGTGAAAATCTCCAGATGCAGGTAGCCAGCAGGTGTAAAGGAGCCAGCTCGGATGATGTCAGATCAGAGGCGACGCCGCCCTGCTGCACTGTGCCACCTGCCCGTCTGTGAGACTGATGCCAAGCGTTCTCCGAATAAGCACCTGATTGATGTTGCGAAAACTCTGGACGGTGTCGGGGCTGACACTTAATGGATGCACGCAACCGCACTGAAACCCACACACTCCCTATCACCTGCAGCAGATGCTTCATTGCACATGACGCGGTTCAGTCCCTGCAGACGAGCACGGGTCCTTCTATACACAGACTGTGAGGGAAGACTCAATGCCTCTCATGTCCTATTTAGAACAAGCATTGTTCTACTGCAATGGAGATCATGTTCATCATTCAGGCTCGCTCTCCATATATAGAAGCTCCAGACACACACTCGTGTGCACATGCACACACACTGGTACTGGGATTGAAGCCCAGAAGAGCATATGAGAGAGAAGATGAATGATTTGCTTTCAGCTTTGAGTCTTGAGGGTTTATTCTTTCTGTCTTTCTCTTTCCCCTTCACACACACACCCACACACACAGACACATTTCCACACACACTTCATCTTATAAATTGTACTTATTTGTATTACCTTTTTTTTCGTACAAATAAAATGTAGAATATGCTTAGCTACAAAGCCGTGGAACTCCGTTCACACAGGATGTATTCATCTTTCTTCTGATCTGGGTCAGTTTTCCCAGAAGACTCGCTCACGTTCGTGCAATCACTTGGAGTTGGGTGATGAAAGTCAAACGCAATCATGTACCACACACAAGCAACGTACGTGTTCATTTGTAGAAATAGGAAACTTTGTTAGAGGGCTTTGCGTGCGACTCGTGTGGAGCCAGCCGTCTAGTTTCTCTCGCTGGAACAGCTGAATTTGAATGAAAATAAACCTTCTGAATCACTGATTGTCATTAGGTTATAAATGGTTGCTTCACTGTTGTGAGAATCCCCTCAGGATAGCCCACTCACTCTTCAGATATCCTGCTCAGCCTCCTCCATGACCTTGTCCTGGATAAGTGAGACACAGAGCAGAGCAGAGACTAATGAGTCGGTCTGAATAAGAGCTTTTTAATCTCAGCCTTTTGTTTCAAAGTCCTGTTGAAAAGACTGTGAGAAAAAAAAAAGGAACTATTGAACTTTTGATGTGTCACACATTAATCATGATGATGGTGCACGTTTGCTCCATGCATCACCACTTCTCTGTGTGCACGAGTTTATTCGTTTTTTTACACATAATCA
This sequence comes from Pachypanchax playfairii, assembly GCA_006937955.1. Taxonomy (NCBI): domain Eukaryota; kingdom Metazoa; phylum Chordata; class Actinopteri; order Cyprinodontiformes; family Aplocheilidae; genus Pachypanchax; species Pachypanchax playfairii. The sequence goes on along the minus strand of SSNP01000004.1, from coordinate 2,429,551 downwards.
TGTCTCATTTTCACACAAGCCCCTTTTGAATTACCGTGACAAGATTGAGATAACCTTTTAACTTTAGCATTTAAATGACTCGCGTAGCAAACGGCTGCTTTTGTGAACAACGAATTAGCGAGGCTAGCTGATTAGACTTGGTTCTTGAAATATAATAATCTTAATTAATTCCTGGGAAAAAAATGCAATAGGTTAAATTGTTTAAACTCTCAACACAAGGATGTTTATTTTTTTCTTTTGATTCGATCCCAAAGTTAAAGGGATGAACCAACTTCTGAAAAATACCTGCAGATTATATTTAATTAGCAAAACTGTAAGCTTTATTTTTTTTTTTAAAGAAGCACATTTTACACTACTCCATTTTAATAAAACACAGAGTTGACAGTCTGACAGCACAAAAGCTTTTATGTGAATGTCAGATTAGAACAGGGAGCTAGTTTGACATTTATGAAGAGCCCATCAGCTGCACACAGTTTTGTCTCCACTAACAACTTTACATGTCAGCGCCCACCTTGTTAATGAAGTATGATGAACCATGGATGCCTTTTCCTGTGGATTGCTCTGGTTGGATCTCCCACTTTTACCATTCAAGGAAATTGTTCTGACATTACAGCTGTTTAGTTCTGCGTTGTCTTAAAAATGTGCCCTGTTGCTCTCAAAGTTAGAAGCTTTTCCTTTTCAGACACATTCCACTATTTATTACTGTTTATTGTAATCACCTTTGAAGAGATTGATTACCATAGTTCTTGTTCTGACTCATGGTCATGGAGGAGCTGGTGCTTATGTCCAGAGGTCACACCTGGACAGGTCAGAATCAGAATCAAGCTTTATTGCAAAGTATCGTTTGTACAATACAAGGTATTTGACTTGGAAGAGATGCACAGACGCTCCTCTTCTGAGGCAGCCATTTTTACCGGCGCCAGGGTCCCCGGTCCATGATAAGACCACATAGAGGAAAACCAACCATTCGTACACACTCAGACCTAGGGCCAATTTAGAGTTGCCAATTAATCCAGCATGCACGTTTTTGGTCTGTGGGAGGAAACCAGGGTCCCCTGACAATGTATAAATACATACAGTAGGCCTGCAGCAAGGCGTCGATGACGTCAACAGCGTGATACTAAAAAATCGTCAGTGTCATGTCGTATTTTTTAATGTGTGCTTGAGCTATGCGCACTTCGGTAGTGCGCTCTAACTGTGTTTGTGTCTGTTTTGTGCTAGTAGCTAGTGGCTAAACAGCTGTGATTAGCTAACATTAGTTAAAAATGGCATATAATGCTGTCATGAATGGTAACGGTGGCTAACTTAAAGCTAACAAAAAACAGCTATCTAGCCACAAACGTCGGCATATGGCCATGAGCTGCTAGCTGCGGTAGCAAGCAGATTGTAGTTATGTGTAGACGGATTTGTTCGACGTTACTTTGCCAATTCATGATTTGTATTAACTCATTAATGCTGCGGTTATTTCTGAGTGAAACACAACATTAGACTGATGTTTTTCTTTTTTCTTTTAGACAGAAGATGTTTGGCTTTGGAAAACCGTTGTATTATAAAGTAATTTATTACATTTTTGGGGTATATATTTTAGTTTTTTATGGTTTTTATTAATTGGGAGAATAATCGTTAGATCAATCCTCTAATTACTCATTCAATAGTCGACTATTCAATAAAATAATCAGCCGAATAATCGCTTAAAAATAATTGTTTATCCTTTAATCCTATTGTTGGGTGATAGGCGGAGTCACACTGTAAGTGTAATGTTTGTATTATAAATTGGGCGGAGCCAACAAATGAGTGGAACCAAATTCAACTGGTGTGTGCAGCACAACCTAGTGGTGTGGAGGAAAACAGCTATTTAAAATGAAGCATTTATGAAATTTAAAATGACATTATCTTCAACTAATTGTCATAGTCGATGTAATCTGCTGTCATGACTTTTCCCGACAGCCGCAGTAATCACACAATCCACATAACTTACAGTGAATTAAGCTGTTTCCTGTTTTTTTCTTTCCCTTCAAGAAGAATCTTAGTTTATCATCAACACAGGACACATATTGGTTTACTAACTACCTGCCAAAAAATCCACAGCTTTAATTCACTGCACACCTGTATCAGTTCAACAATTAACGTCAGCAGTGTTTATTTACAGCCGATGCAAAAAAGAATAATGAGATTTTCCTTTATGAATAAGCTCATGTTGTTGTTAAGGTGTCAAAGGACGTTGAATGTGCATCTAAAGACAAGCAGGTGTTAGTAAATTGTGACTATAATTGATAATCTTACCCACCTGAAGCAGCTACTTTGGCAGGAATCCAACAATTATTTGACATATTTATATCTAGGGCCTAAAATGAAAAATAAAACATGACTTATTTTCCTATTTTGAGATTTAATACCCACGATGCCCGACAGATTAGGAATTTTGTCATGTCTATAAGCAGCGTTGCAAATGTAACAGCAGTAACTGTGTAAATAAATCATCCAGTGATGTCTGTCTGTCTTCAGTGATGTGACAGTGAATATGATTACAACTTCTAATAACTTGCACTGCTGTCAACACACGCAGTCAACTGTCATTGCAACTCGGAAGGAAAAAATCTTAGTGTGTGTGTATGTGTGTGTGCGTGTGTGTGTTGCTGGCAGGCAGAGGCATGAAAAGAGTGGTTAAAGGTTATAGCTGTGCAGCTGTTAGCCTTTGTGTTTGTGCGCGAGTGTCTCTTTGCTCGTCTCTGGTGTGCGATTAGCAAACACATTATCTGCTTTGTGTGGATATTATGCACACATCCAGTCTATCTGGCACAATCACCGCAGTCATTTACTCAGATATCTTCCCCTGGGGACTCTTAGTGTACAAACAACTGCATTTTGTGTATGTGTGTGTAGTTTGAGCTTTCCATGAGGGGTAATCAGATCTGCTCCCTCCAATCAGACAGAGATTGAATTGAACTGGTTGTCAGGTTGCTGTTGTCGTGGTGGCCAGTGGTGAATGCTGGGTGATGGAAGTGCACATAGTGACACATTCTTTTCAGAAATGACTTTTCCAGCTTTGAAACTATGTTTAGAGATGTGTACTTCCTCTGCAGTATATTTCCTACTTCTGTTCTATGGAATTCTTCCTCATTAACTCATTTCAGTCACATGACAGTGATCTACCTGTCCCTCCTCGACTCTTGAGGATGTGTATCTTTTTATGCATCCTCTTTTTTAGCACTTCAGTACCATGAGAGGGAAGGTAAAAGAGGTGAGATGTGCTAAATCCCCAGGCAGAAAACACCCCCCCCCCTCCCCCCACTCACTGTCATTCACTTTCTGAGCAGCACGACTAATGACACGCTCTTCTCTATTCCTGCACTTCAACCAAGCTTTCAGATACCACCAGACCAAATCAGGATTCAAAACACTGGATTTAAAAAGAAAGATGTATTTATATATACAGTATATTTCAGTTAATGTATTTTATTTGTTTTGCTGCATCTTTGGACCATGTGTGCATGTCTGTTACTCTCTGATCCTCACAGTATGTTCGGCTCAGTCCTCTCCACCGCCGTAGTTGATGTGGCTTTGCCCACCACATCTCTAACTACAGTCTCCATAGCAACTCTTTACTCTGAGCTCATAATTTGCACAAAAAGAAAATGTCCCAATGTCACCCACAGGCTCTAATAGAGGCCGGTCGTCTCACCCCGCTGTGCTTGCATGAAGGACTGTGTGTTAAAAGGGCATTTCTTATTTGTTAGAGGTAGACAGCCCATTGTTTTTTGTTTAGTTTTCTCCCAACATGCGAACAGAACATGTTCAATACTCATCTAAGATGTAGCGAGAAACATATTATGAGGTACAACAATGATACGATTCCTCCTCAGCATTATCTTCAAGTGACTGTCGGTGTTTTTCATTATTTTTTATTTCCAAAAATACACGTAGGTATTGCACATTTGTTCCAGGTTTCTTCCACATTAATGTCTCTGATCCTGCTTGTGGCTAATGCCGCGGTACTGAACATTGTGTTAACAAAAACAGGTGAAATCCCTGCAGTGACACATGAATTCACTGCACAAATGAATAAAAATACAACTTTTTAAAATAAATTAATCTTTTTACTTGAATGTTTCTATGAAGGAAATTGTTATACTTTTGTGCCCTAGAGGTTTTGAATGTTATATTACTTGGGAATCAGAAGTGTGAAATATAAACACGATAAATGCTGAAAAAGGATAATGCAAAGCAAATGAGTTCAAAATAAATAAAACATCTGTAATATGCTTTTCTAACTGCAAATCCTTTTAACAGAAAATTAGCTTTACTCCACCAATCACTGCTCAGCTCACAAATGCTAATATTCTTTGCTTTAGTCATGATTAATTGATTAACTTTATCAACCAATCACCTCCTGTTGCTTCAGCTCACCAGTACAGGTGTTCTGACTGTACAGAAAGCAGGAGGAAGTGAGAAATTTGGGGTTAAACTGATACCAAACATAAAGTTTATTGGCATATAAACTAAAATTTGACCAAATGAAGCATAACAGTTCAAGTTTTTTAGACATTTAAACTTAGTCATGAACACTAGCTACGTTTACATGCGCCAAATTTCCCCAATCTGATTAAAATCTTGGTTGATCGGAATTCCCAAATCCCTGTTTACATGGACACTAACTGAAATGATCTGATCATGTCATGAGTACACATGCACCAAGCACTCAATCAGGTTAAATGAGTTGAGCATGCGCACAGCGAGTTGACTTTCCGGGGGAAGAAAAAAAAGTTAACAAACTCCGTCCTTTCTGCACGTCTTTTCCGCCCCATCGTGTGCTCGATCTGACTCACGTTTTCCCCTATATGGACCCTCTGCGGGTGATTACCTTTATGTTTGGGTTTTTACTGGTCGCATTAACCAAGCTAGAGGCTGAATACATATTGCTACTGCTCCTCCACCACAGGAGAGGAGAGCAGGATGACAGGATGACTGCACCAGCAGACCACTTCTGTTTACCTCCCGCTATGTTTTCTACTTGGGTCTGCGAAAGCAGAAAGACGTCACGCTGAAGTTGTACGCATGCGCAGTGGGCTCTTTTCACCCTTTCTTTCCGAATGGGTGTGTACATGCACGTCTATCCGAATGAAGATCGGACAAAACCACCCCTCTCGATCGGAAGTAAATTTCTTTCGGATCAGGCTGCATCGGATCAAAACATTCTGATTGACATGTTTACATGACGTATTTTTTTTCCGATTGGGCGTTTATTCCGATTAAATGTGCCCATGTAAACGTAGCTATTGAGTAGACATCTGCATTTAGCTAATATTGGCATGAACATTTAAGTCTTCCCTGAGGAAGAATCTAACTGAGAACAACTGGTTTCTTAACACTGAGCATATAATTGTTCTGAGCTAACACCATCTAATGTTTAAACACTCAGTTGCATGTTGCCTAATCGTCCTGTGAGCAAGTGTTGTAATTGGAAAAGGCACTACTATTATTAACCCCCTCTAAACAAGTGATTCTTCTGCCATTAATTCAGTTGCTTGAGGGCCGAATGGAATGAAGGTAGTGGACCACACATGGCCCAGGGGCCACCAGTTGACTATCACAGCTCTTGCAGATGGCATTGCTTTCTCCTCATTTTTATGCTGTACAATACTCAGAAGTCCCCCATTGCAAACCTCCCTACCTGGAACCTTGTTGAGTGAATGAAAAAAAAATGCATTATACAGGATGAAACAAAGAGGAGAAATGAAAAACAACAACTTCAAGTTATTCTGTGTTTTGTATTTTGGCTCAGACGATAGACAAGAGAGAATACTTTGTTCTGACACACTCGTCTTGGCATGAAAGGAGAACTGCTGTGTTTTGAGAAGCACCTGTGTTTCCCTGTGCAGACAGTCACACACACACATACGCACACTCAGAAAGACTTGGATTTAGGAAACAAACAGGTTTGACACATTTGACTTATATATGTCATTCAAACTTAAAAGTGTGTTCAGTGATGAGGGATAAAGGGAATATGAGAGGGATTAAGTGTGTGTGATCATTTCTTTTCTCTACTTTTGCAGAGTAAATGAACATTTACACTGACTGTAGTTATGAATGAGTAGTGGCTTATGAGCATGCAGTGTCTGTGAAACCACTCCAACACAACAGGGTGCTACAAATCTAGTGGCTTTTTGGATGGTCTTCCAGTTCAGCACCACACCAGCAGGTTTTTATCATCGAGGTTTCTTGATTCATGTGTGCAAACTTATTTTGTGACTTTGCTGACACACATGCTCTTGTTTTCATCTGATTTTTTAGTGTTCTTTCATGTGTGTACCGTTTTAAACTCCAGTCCAGTAGGTGGCAGTAATTGTAAACTGTTTGGTTAAAAAAAAAAAGTAATTTCTCTTTTTAAGAATTTAGAATCTCCTCACATCTCCTGAAAGCAAGCATTCATATGGTGTCAGATAACTGCCTTTAATATGTGGGTGCAATTCACAACAAAGTGAGAGTATAAACAGGTTGTAAAGAGGGTTAAATAATACTATGAAGATTAAAACTGTCTTCATGGACATAAAAATGTTGTTAGAGGGCACAAACATTGACATATTTGTCTCAGTTTTCTAAAATCGTCTCTCACTTTTGCAAAATCCCTCAGTTTTTTCTTCCTGTGTTTACTCTCTCACATATGAGCTCTGTGATCCCTCGCTTCAAGATTCCCCTTTGAGTGATGTCATAGATTCAGACCCAACTAGACGATGCACCGATCTTTCTGTCTTGCTAACTTTGCACAACACTGTTGTACAGTGTAGATGGACATCTTAACCCCCCAACTTCCTAAGATAAAAAACTATATTGTTTTCTGTTGTTGTTTCATAAACCAAAACAATAACAACACTTTGTTTAAATAAACTGATGTGCTATAATGTTTGCTACAGGAATATGAAGCATATTAGCCTATGAATTAAAAAAAAAAAAATCTCAAAACGTTGCAGAATTGAACTTCTATCCATTTAAATTGTGCAACATAGTTATCTGACTCCATACGTTCAAGCTTGTTTCTTACTTTGATGATAAATTATAGTGTCTTATTAATGTATGGCTGAATCTGGAAGTGAAAATTAGCCCTGTATTCATGCACCTGTGTGCAATTTTATAATAAATCACAGTAAATCAGATTTATAAAAGAAGCGTACGTATTCCTGGATTTCTACATTTTACAGAAATGATGAAACTGCATATTTCTGCTATTTTAGACACAGTTTGAATCTTTAACTCCAANCTCGTCTTTGTGACATTCTTGTTGTATCTTTGATGATGTAATCATAAAATCCTGGGCTTCACAAGAACCGCACCTGTGGAACCTGCACGATTTATGTCTCACAGGCCCCAATGAACATATTATTTGTTTATTTTTACACAAGAGCAAATGATGAATTATAGTGTCTTATTAATGTATGGCTGAATCTGGAAGTGAAAATTAGCCCTGTATTCATGCACCTGTGTGCAATTTTATAATAAATCACAGTAAATCAGATTTATAAAAGAAGCGTACGTATTCCTGGATTTCTACATTTTACAGAAATGATGAAACTGCATATTTCTGCTATTTTAGAGACAGTTTGAATCTTAAACTCCAAATAGTTGTATGCATTTAATTCTTGTTTACAAGACTGTTTATCATGAATTTAAGTCTATAAAAAAAAAACTAAATTAATCCTAAAACATTAATGAAACATGTTTGATGCGCTCCTCTCTTTAAAGCTACAAGTCTATATGATCTTAACATTGACAATAGACAGAAGCAAGATGCTTATATGCATCATGATCACAGTCACTATTGGGTCCAGTTACCTAACACAGCTGTTTGAAATGAGATTTACCTCCTCACACAGACAGAGATGCTGAGATGGAGAGTAAAGTTATAAGTAAAGAATGAGTCAACAGGACTGAGACTGCAGAGTCTTTGTTAGCTTCATATTAAATGGAGAAGAAATAGAAGAGCCTAAGAAGAAACCATTAAATCTCCCTTATGGTGAACAGTAAACGGACCCAAGAGGCCAAAACTAGAAGCTAAGTAAATGTTTATTTTCAGGGTCAGAATGTTTAATGATGAACTAAAGAGGGGGGTCAGAGACAGGGTGAGGGGGGTGAGTCAATGGAAGTGCATCGTTTTCACAGCAAATTCTGCAGCGTTGATTTAACTCTATTGGAGTTAAATTCAACACTTTCAAAGTGTCTATATGAGTCCACACCACAGAGTGTTAAAACAACACTTTTGGGCATTTAACACTGAGATGGAGTTTCTTTTAACGCTGTCTGTAGTTAAAATTTAACACTTTTAAACACTCATCAGTGTTGATTTTTTTCAACAGTTGACCATAGAGTTAAAAGTTATTAAAACCTATTACTGGGAGCAACCATGTTAGAGATGATCAAAACTATGTAGCAAATATGATACAAGTGGCATTATAGGGTTAAGCACTACTTTTGAAACAGACAACATTGTCGTTGATCTTCTACATATGAGAGTGTCTGATATAAACGTATGTGAACCAAGCTCAGACATGAGATGTGAGAGTCAGGCCTCTACTGCAGGTGAAGACCCTCTTCACAACTTATGCTCAGAGAAGCACAAAGTCCGAGCACGATGTACAATAGGCAGCTTGGATTAGGTTACCTCAGTCAGGTTTGAGTCAAAGTTGCTGAAAGATTTTAAAGACCGACTGATTGGTGTTAAATATTGAATAAAACGTTATGTTGCATGATTGGCTTTATTTTAACTCTTAAATGTAGCTTTATGATGCGTAAATTTACAAGTAAATTGCAGATATAGTCTCCAAGTGCATTTTGGGTGAAACTCTGACCCGGTCATTTGCTCCGCCTCCCTCCTGGCTCTGATGAGTAACTCTGTTCAGAGCTAAAGGTGGTAGCCTATATGGAACTTGGAACAGAATGACACAGCATAAAGCCTTCAGCCATCTGGGTGCCAGGCTCGTTAACCCCCCCGCGCATACACTCCGATGCTGAGGTCGATCAAAATTCCTCATCAAACCCCCTCTGACCCGATCCTGATCTGAG
>SSNP01000004.1:2355042-2411768 GCA_006937955.1 Pachypanchax playfairii | reverse complement strand
AAGTACAAAGATAAAAAATGAGCATGCTTTAATTTATAGGGATTATGATGATGAGTGCAAGAGGAAGTGAGGAGGTTAGCCATATGGATGAGAAGGGGATTGGGGTGAATGTCTCATTTGGCAGGATGAGAACAATTAGAGGGGGGAGGTAGACAGATGGGGCATTTAGCATAGAAGAAAAGTCAGATGGGAGGGGGACAATTCAGATGATGGGTGGGGGAGAGATGAGAGGATAAAGGTGAATATGTTCTAATAATTTTTTTTAAAAAGTCGTTTGAATTGAGCTTTTTTCCTCTTCTGCACACGTGCTCGAAGTTTAAAAGAGTGAAGAGCATCTCATTCATTATTAATTATGCTAAACTCATACTGCCAGGGAAAATTAAATAGAGAAAATTGCATTTACGTGTTGTTTACGTGTAGTGAAAACTCCACCCAGCAGAGACCTATAACGGTGAGAGGAGGACAGACAGCTCATTGATCAAACCGTGTCCCTCCTTCTCATTTATTTGGACAGGAAATCCATCAACCCCTTTCCTCTCATCTTCCCACCTCTTCTTCCTCACTACTCCTCCCTTCTCAAGCTCAACTCCTTAACTCCAGTGTTCTTGCTCCTTTCTCTTCTTTTTGTTAGGAACGTATGTAAATTGAGGCGAAGGTACCACCCAGCGGTACAAACCATTAATATGTTGTTAAACCTGATGGACATTTTTCCATAATCCTCTTAAAATGTAGATTGTCAGCAAACAGAAGACTGACTCAAACATGCTGCGACTCATACATACATAATAACTGGAATTAATTGTTTTGTATAGAAGTAGATCACAGCAGAAGTCTTTCAGGTCACTATACAAAACACAAACTGGTTCCTTTCCAGTTCATTTTATACAGTTTAATTTCATGATAAATCAGTGTATCATAAAAGGAAAGTTAGTAAAATGTCCTACTAAATCACTAAAATGTCCAATCAGCTGTTAAAAATGTGCTTGTTTAGCATTAATCGTTTAGTGTTTGAGGTATTCATCATATAAATTATATCATAACACAAAGTTTTGTCAATTTAGAGTCAAGCTAACATTTCTCACTTTCAGCTGGTAGAAAGTGTAAATAAATGTGTAAATGTTCCTCTTTGTGACTCTAAATTGTCTGATAATAAAATGACAGCAGTGTGTGGCTCATTACTCATATTGTTGGTTAGATAATCCACCGAGAGACAAATCTTTAATACCTCGATCCAAGGAAAGGCTCCTTCTGGGGTTTCCACTTATACTGTTAATGCAGTTCAGTTTCTAATATGCTGTTTGTGTGTTTGTCTCATTGGTTTGCAGGGAATAGCTGCAGCCGCACGGTCTAAAGGAGAACACAAACAGAAAGTGTTCCTCACCGTTTCCTTCGGAGGGATCAAGATCTTTGATGAGAAGTCAGGGGTAAGTTCTCAAACACGCGTGTGTTTATCTTGTTTGCATGTCTCTGCATGCAGCACTTCTGTGTGCACATGCATGTGTGTTTCCTCTGTTAATGAGGCTTCTCCATGAAAGAGATGGGCCCCGAGGGAAATCAGGAGGCCCTAATTGAAACCCTGAGAACAAGGCCTTAGTAGATGAGAGAACATGGCTATCTCATTGTCTGCCTCTTTGCAAACAGCGACAACACGGGTTTTATATTGTGTTCCAGGATTATGCTTTTTCCATCTTGCATGGCTGCTTTCCTGACTGAGCGATGGCATCGATCCTGACTTCACTCTATGAGTGCTATCAGCCCAATCCATTTTTAAAGGTTCAACTCTTTCACTCGGTATTTTTCCCCAATCTTGGATATAAACTTTAAAATGACTCAAATTCTTACAAAAAGCAGACTAAACGAGGGATTTTCTAAGATTCACTGAGACATCTCGTCATCTAAGACAGATTTACAGCAATGGCAGCAGCCATAAATACAAACCACTCTTTGGAGAGAAACAACTCAGAAGTCAGTTATTAAATGCTGCTGCAGATTGAGTGCGCTTGCACCTCAAAGGGAAGTGGCCAAAAGTGCCGGGTGATTTCATTTTAAATTTTCTTACCCAAGGATCCGCTGACAGCTTTTATTGAGCTCCAATCCCCCGACTGGCCGTACCTGTTAATGTATCCTTGAGCAAGAAATATAATCTCAGCAAACAATTCCCAGAAAACAGACTTTCCTGTCACTAAACAAGGTTTTTCTTTCTTTTAGTGTCGGTAATTTTGAGTTACTGCTGCATTAAATCTCAGTAAGGTGTAAAAATATCATCTTAAAAAACTAACAGATTTGAAGGTGTGTGGCCCAGTTTTCCCTCGGAGCCTTTTAAAAGGCCGTGCACGACTATTTTATTGTTCTTTGTGGCAGCTGGAGGAAAACAGCCTTATTTTTTATGACATGATGCAACATCTGTTGTTGTGTAAGTTGTGTAAATATATTGTATATGTATGTGTGTGTGTGTTCGACCTCTTTGTGGTATGAGTGTAAATGTGTCCTGGATAAGACTAATCTAATTTTCATGAATTTTTTGGAGTTTTCCAAACCTACTAAAATTCATCTTGTATCGCTCCAACTAAACAGTCTGATTCGACTCCACTGGTGGTTCGGACCAATCGTGTGTTAGCATTGAGCTTTGGGTGTTCAGGTGTGATTGGCAGCGAGGGCCTAGGCAGGCAAAGCAAAACAAACATGGCGGCGCTGGTGAATGCACACGTAGAAGCGGCTATTGGATCTTTTTTAGGAGAACTAGAGATGATTTCTTGGTTGAAAAATGATCAAAGGGAAGAACTTTGTGTGTTTCTTTATGGTAAAGATGTGTTTTGGATTAGCAAAACTCGATTTACTGTGATTGGCTAAAGACACTTGCTGGCTCGTCCTCCAATCAGCTTCAAATATTATACCTGATGACCCTCCCTATTTTCAGATGCTTTCAGACGGAGTGGTTTCACATCATTGTGTAGCACCGACTGGACATGGGGCTACACATAGATAAGACACAATATGAAGCTGAACACCCGATGTTCAGGAGATTTACGCATTAACAAAAGCTTGATGTCGATCTCATACTGGTTTTTCGTGAGTGAATTAAAACGGTCTTGTTTTAAACAGACATGTGCTGACTTGACATTCGTATGGGACCCCAGTCGCATTCATCTTTCACCTTCCTATTTCTTTTCACAACCCTCATAAACTCGAGTCCTTTCCCGATCCTTCAACGTTTCTGCGATAAAAGACTGAGCGATAAAGCAAAACAAAACAAAATGTGAACTAAAGGAAGTTGAAGAACAAAACAAATGAGAAAAGGGCAAAAGAGAGAAAACAAGGATGTGAAAGAGATTGATAGAGGATGGATGTGATGGAGGGACAGCGACAGACTGAAACAGAGTTAGAACGATAGGTAGAGAATCAGTGAGCATATGTCAAAGTAAAGCTCTCTTCAGGGAGACCTTGTCCTCTGTCTCCACACATTAATATTAACTATAAAGATATGCCGTCCTCACCATCAGTCCTTCAACTGATCCTAATGCCAAGCAGAGAGAGAGAGAGAGAGAGAGAATGACTGTGCTCGGGTTCAGGGATCTTGACAGTCTCATTCCCCTCCTGTGCATCAGTCAGCTGGATGGGGGGATGGATAGATGGATGTCTGGGCCAACAAATGGATAAATGGCCTCTTCGCTGGAGGAGGGAAGGTCATGCAGGATGAAGGGAGGTGGTGCTCGAGATGTTGGGGACATTAATCTAACAGAGAGCAGGTCGGCATGTCTTTCTTTCAGCTGGTCTGTAGCTCATCTCACGCATGCATATAAACACACACACTGTGCCCTCTCAACACACTGGCGCCAGGCTCATGGAATATAAACCAACATGTCAGGAGTCGGGGACGAAATCACAACGAGAACATTAATCATTTCCATCCAAACCAGTTCCGTTTTCCCAATAAGTTGCATTTATTCAGCATCATATCAGACACGACAACAAAAACCTGATTTTTTTAACAATTTATGTTAGAAAGCGTGAAACGCTTGAGGTTAGATTTTAAATCAAATGGATTAATCTGGAGGAGATCAGATAGAAAATCCTTCTAGATTAATTATTGTTTTTTCAATACTGAGAGCAAGTACATGAGAATTGGGATTAGTAGAGAAAGTGATCAGATATTTACATCTGAAGCTAATTCTTTATGCAGATGACACTCATAACGAATATTGAGTTTGTCCATCTGAGACACAAGTCCTGAGATCCGTCTTACATAAACACATCGTTCAGTTCAGCTGGACAAACAAAGAAAAATTGGTCTCTAAACATTAAAACAGAATTTTCAGCTGTTTTGTGTTGATTTAAATCAGGCTTTTATTTACTGAAAAGCTGTTCCAGCGTCACTGCCTGCTAATTTAGTCTGCAGTTCAAGATTTACTCTCTTAACAAAACATAAACTGCTCTTTAACAAACCCGGCCATTATCACTACTGTTGTATCATTTAGAGAAATAATTTATTCAGTATGAGAAGGGCTGTTGGCAGAAACAGCCCACTGTTTTATTTAGATGCTGCAAAATTGGACAAAGCAGCTTTTAATCTGAGAGAACTGGAACACGCTGCTTTTTAAATAAACAACTGCACATTATTTTATATTACATTTTTCTCTCATACTTTTAGGTTAACATTGCAAAGATAAATGTTCTTATTTCTTATAATAAATATGCTTGTTGTTTTTGTTTACATGTTGGAAATCTGCTGTTAACTCAACATCAACAAGATGTCAATATCAAACATATCAAACAAACCTGCTTGACTGTAAGATTATTTTTATTTCCTGTTAACCTGCCATTTATTATAAACATAATTATTTGTAACATGTGCATGCTTCATTAGCTGTAACATTTTGAAATGTTGTTTCTTTGATTTAATTGTGATTGCAACTTAAAGTAATTTTATTGAGTGCAGCTGAATATAAGCTCCACCCACTAGCTTTAAAATGAAGAAGAGAGTTGTACATGAGATATTTGTACAGAAAGATTCTTTTAACTTTAAATTAAAAACATACTGGTAACAAACACATACTGTTAATGTCATGTGATCAGGCTAAATGTTTTGGCAGCATGAAGCGTGTTAGCCTGTATAAATCCATAAATTAGCAGCATCGTTGTTTTAAGCTGCAATGTTCAAAGTTTGGGGGAAAAGTAGCGACTTTAATAAAATTTAAAGAAATTATGGTATTAATATTTAAAATATAGGTTTAAATTTGAAATGTACTGGAAGTGTTAGTCTGTTTTTTAAAACCAAGGATCTGGGCAAAATGTTTAAAGTGTTTAAATATATAAGTTGAAACTTAACTTTAGTGTGCATCATTCTATAGGATCTTCAAATTTACTCTTTAATCTTGACCATTTTTGTTTTGGTGTAACTGAAAATCACCAACAAATATAAAAGCTGGACCCAGGAACGTAAAGCAGAAGCTCCTGGAGGCTGACTATAAGTCCCGCCCCCTCCATGTAACTGAATCAGATGTTTTTTCTGACTAAAAGAAGAAAAATACACTTTGGATCATTTTTTCTACCATGAATTCTTGTTAATTTACTTAGTTCTTATCTTGCAGCTTGATGTACCGCTATTCATTTTACTAATGTGCATACCTTTAATTATTTGATGCTTTTAAAACACCATGATTGTTGGCAGGTGAGTGGGCGGGACTTTCAGCAGACTGGTTCCAAAAATATTAAAACAGCAGCATCTGTAACGAGATGTTTAGCTTTACTTTTGTTTAAGAACATTAGATGAAAACACATCATCAGTTTTCATATTGGTTGATTCTGAAGACCAATATAAACCTACTGACATCTTTATAGGTGCTGTAACATGTTCCTTAAAGCTAACTGCTATGTCAGATCAGAACAACTAGCTGGAGACTGAGCGGACTCCTCCGACTCCCCTCCAGGAGAAAGATGTGAAGGTTAGGGAGGTCGAACAGACCGGATCCTGCTGCTTCCTCTCCTCCCTTCTCTCATCCCAGCATCACAGGGAAGAATCTTGGGTCAGTAGCCAGCAGCTGCTGAAGGACAAGCTGCCCATAGTTCCCCGGGGGGAAAGGGGGGGGCAACGGTTGCTATATGTAAGATTGTGCAAGAAGGATCAGGATCAACAGTCCTTGAGGAGGACAGCTCCCACAGTCAGGATGATCTTCAGACATGGCTACCTGTTTTTACAAATAATCAACTTCTCTAGAGAACCTCTTTAGTAAAGCAACATCAAGAAGAGGAATCTGCAAGTCGTCGTCCCCCACAAGATTAGACCTTGCTATTTTGTCTGAAGATGAGCACCAGACTGAGATTAGGTATGCTAACATAGCGTTTGCATCAGAACTTGTAGGTGGAGGGATTACGGATGATGTTTCACTGAGTTCTTATGAATTTATGCAAATAATAAGAGAATTCTTGCAGGTGGTTTGTATCTCTGCTGCAGCATATGTTGCACCTCTGGCATGAGACTTTCTGGAGGACTCTTGTTTTCACACTGAGACCAGTCCATCAATATTTAATCCATTCTTTGGTTTAAACCTGCTCTAAGTGTGAGGTTGAGTGTGTATTTTCATTTGTTTTCCTTCCTGATATCTGGTTGAAACATGTTGTTTTGCAAGTCCTGCAGGGACACGATCCAGTGGTTCCATCAACATGTTTTGCAGATTTATTTGTTTTCTATGTAAAATTATAATGTTCAGATTTAAACTGTCTGCCTGCAGAGCGACCCTTTGAACCTTACTATCATATTTACAGATAAAGGACATGCTCTTTCTATTCCATTGTTTTATTCATAACAGTGTCAAGAAAGACTAAAAAAACAAACAAGTGTTTAAAACCATGTGCAACTACAAGCTTCTTTATTTAATTTTATCATGTGATTGTCAATAAATTATGTCCCGCAGGCCTTTTTCAGTGTTTGTTTTGAGTTGTTGATGCTCATTCATGGTCGACAACACCACGTTTCCATTAGATTTGCGTCTGGACTTCGCCCCATTTCATTCTTCTTCTAGCTGTTCAGTTGTAAATTTGTTGATACACTTGATTATTGAATATATGTTCAGTTCTCTGAAAACTTATCCCAAATTAGATTTATATTGTATGGTTTAATTTAAAGCCTGTCCAGGTCCTGTGGCTTCCAAACTAGCTCAGATGATCCGCTCTCCACCACCGTGCTGACAGCTGGGACCTGGTGTTAATAAACATTGTCTGGTTTTGGTGCTGATGCTGTCGTGCAATAAAATTGAACTTCTTCAGGATCAAAATATCATCGTTGTGTCTTGTGTTTTGCTCAGATGGAGCTTTAAAAACCAAGGCCAGGGTTCTTTATTTGTTTATGGAGCAACCTTCAGAACAAAACACACGTCTATATCCTAAACGTCAGCGTCTCAGATGTTGCTCCTTTTTCTGTTTCTTGGGGCACTGCTTGGTGTGACTTTGTGATCATCTTTCTGGGGTGTCTACTTTGATGGAATTGCCAATTCACTTGAAACCACTTGTAGATAGTCTTTTTTTTTTCTTTTTCGTCAAGTAATGGACTCTAAATTGTTTGGAAATGGGCTTATAGTCCTTTCCTGATTAGTGTGCAGCAACAAGTGCTTCTCTTAGATCCTTGCTGATGTCTTTCCTCCTTGGCTTTGCTGTAACACATACCTGAATTGGTCTTTTTTACCACAAACATAAACTTAAGACAATAGGAAGACCACAAATGTAGCACAAAGGACTCCAATCCACTTCTGCACTGGTGCAAAAAAAACTGAACAGTAAAACAGACCTTCGTCTAAGTGGGAAGCATCACCAGCAGTCCAGTGTCTGTCCTAACATGTCAAGACACAAGATCTTCCACAAAAAAACAAAAACCTATCGTTTGTGTCCTTTTGCTGTCCATTGTCCTCCATGTGTACGTGTCCTCCTGTGTGCTTAAATGTATTTAGAAAGACGTTAAATTGGCACACTGCTAGTCGTTCCCTCTGACATTTCCATTCAATATCAAAATAAGAGTTAGCTGGTCAGATTACAGTGCAGCATATTTTCTAACGTTAGCTCTCTCTTATTTTGACGTAAAACGAAAGTTCCTCACAGTTATTGTGGCTAACTGTTTACTTCTGCCAAAATAGGGTGAATAGCGTAAATTTTGGGTTTATAGCTAAAATTTACCTTAAAATAACCCCAAAAATCGGCCTGGCGGTTATTCGGGTGGGCGTTTAATACGAAAAATGGGTTTAAAAGAACCAGACGGCCATAGATAGTTTTTCGATCACGTGACCGTTAGCTTCCTTCCAGCTCAGCACTGCGCAGCCTGGCAATTAATTGAGGTAATATGTATTACAAGATTATGAAAACATTTTTTAAGAAACAACATTCTAACAATATCCGATAAAATCAGTTCCAAAATGTTTTACTTGATCCCACAATTCCTTAAAAAACTTAGGTGCAGCAACTGTTTTTACACATACACGTGGAATACGAGACTTTGTATTATTTTTTAACTTCCGCCCATTCAATATTTTAGTAAAAGCTGGCAATCTCACAGTGCTCCGATTGGCAGTCCGGGCCGGGTCATGCATGCTGACTAATCTTGTTAAAAAGCACACCTCGAACACATGCCATTGCAACTTACCTGCAGCTGTCCAAACGATACAGCCATAATGGCACCAGTGACAGATTCAAACTTTCATTTGAAGTAATGGCACATTACACAGACGCACACAAGTGAAGTGTAATATCTCATTAATGACGCTAATGTAATTACCATTTACATTAGCGTTATTATACACAGCTTAAATAACTTAAAGAAGTACTGAATAACTTTTCCCCAGCCGTGTCTCAGACAGCCGTTGCTCGAACCGGTGTTCTGCAGAAATATGCTACCTGTTGAGATGTGCTACACATGTGCCGTTCTACAGTCTTGACTTCAATAAACAGATTTATTGTTTATTTTTGTTTATATATTTTTCCATAAATACATTCTACCTATCAAATAAATTCTCCCAGGACAGAAACACTAAATATGATGTTATTTTTACTTTCTTTGCATTGTCAGAGCGACAGGCAAATGTTTGGACACACCCAGAGGAGAAGGACCCAACAATGGCCGATAAGGACCCAGAGGGCTTTTATATAGAAAATATCAGAGAAGGATCATAAAAATATGTTTAAATAATTAACAGGACACACTCACCATAAACAAGAATACTGTATAAACTTCTAATGACATTTCATTATGAAATAAGTTGTCATTTCGTACTATGGCGCCATTTTCTTCAGGGCAGCATAAATCACCAGAACACCACTTCCTGTTGAGACCCGTATTACAGAGGTTATTTAGTCTATTGTAAAGCCATCTGAGGATCGAGAGTGATGTCTAATATGAAGCTGAACATGTTTTTTGGTGAGTATCCACTTAGACAAGTTTCAAAATTGTAGCTTAAAGTTTTAAAAGTTATTCAGTACTGCTTTAAATAGCTTACCTTCACTTCTGCGGTTTGATGGCTGCTGGTAAGAGGATCCAGAATCTGTCCCGCACACTCACGCATGTGCAGCTTGGAGCACAGGACTCAAGGTTTTGGGGTGTATTTTACTGTATTTTTCTATGTAATGTTTGTTACTGTTAACAAATGGGTAGCATATGTACAATTTACACATTATTTTATAATTTCTTGGCTGAATAATCGAGTACATTTTATACAGTTTGCATATATCATAAAAACCTCTTTCCAAAATCACTTTTATCAGAGTATTAACTTTAAGTTTTACAGCACCATCGCTTCACTTTCTGCTCAGTTATACATTTAAAGTTTAAAGACAGTTTAAAGGCTGTTTTTTTATTCAGCTTCAACATAAATGTTGCAGGATTACTGGAAGAGATTCTTTCATCTGACTCCGCTGCTGTAAAAGTAACTACATTTAGAGCGACGTCTCAGTGAAACATCCCCAGCTCCTTTTTTATGATCTACTTATTGTCTGTAAATGCGAACTGCTTCCATTGTTTCAGTTTTACTTGTTACCAATTGAATTTAGGCAGTCATTTCATTCGCTGCTCTCTTTGAATCCGAGTCCCTCTTTGTCACCTTGCCGCCCACCCAGAGATAATTCAATAACCTCTGCAAATGAGCCCTGCGTGTACGTGTGTGTCTGTGTTTGTCTATGTTGTGTGTATGTGCTGGCGGGCTCACATGAACCGCCTCAGCTGTCATTTTCAGGTCAATCAGAGGTGATAATAATAATCATTACTCCAATTATTAAATTTAGAAGACATGACTCATACAGTGATTATCTGTCTCTGCTGGGGTTTACTGTGCATGTGTGTGATATGAGTGTGTGCGTGGCCCCATGTTAACTCCACCCTGCCATGTCTCACCTCTGGAGAAGCTGCAAAAGGAGCAGATGTGTGTGTTTACACTGTGAAGTAAAGAGCTCCAGCCCTTCTAGTGTGAACTGAAGGACCACAGGATCATTATGTTGACTGTGTGTGTGTCTGCTCGCAGCGTGCAGCTGGCATTGACGACAGTAACAAAGCAGACATTTAGTGTGACTTAACAGAGGGGCTGTTGCATATTAAGCTGTGAATTGTGTGTGTGTGTGTTGGGAGTGAGGGCACAGATGAAGCGATCAAGTCCGACAGCTTGCCGAGCTGTGATTGTCACTGATCCCCCCCCCCCATCCTCAGGACAAACAGTGCCATCTGCCACAGGCGATGCCAGCTTGGCAGTCCCAACCTGGACTAAACCAGAGGAGCTCCAAACAATTCAGTGAAGGATACGAGGTCTCGGTGTGAATGTTGTTGTAACCTTGAGGGAGTTTCAATGTGTTTTTTTTATTCTTCAAACAAGTCCTTGTAAGTTTCTTTATATACCTTGTGGATTAGTAGTGATGTAACATTAAGACCCCTTTCGCACCGGGTCATGACTCTTCTACAACCTCCACGACAAAACTGAACTGAAAAATGTTGCTGATTGGGACAAATTTGGAAAACTTTCTTCAGCATGAACGCGATGTTGATGCTGATACTCACTGCTCTATTCATCAATCCTACAAAGATACTGCTGCATATACCCCCAACACCCTGCACCCAGGACCCTACTGGGGTATGACTGTCAGGATGCAGCCACACTAGAGAATCATCCCACATGAGCACAACACGACCACATGATGGAGTTGTAGCCGAGGCATGAGGTCACCATAGCTGGTCCTGGTTCTTGATGCCATCAAGATCCATCCAGAACTTTGCTACACCGTCACCGCAGTGATAAACATCACTAAGGGATTTCTCTGCATGTTAATAGTGGATCGGTTATGCTCCATCAGACCTAACTGGAATGTGAATATGTTGTTTAAATGTTATGTTTTGTTTTCTCGGGCCTTTTCCAGATCCTCCAACACCACCATGCAGTCCATGAGATCTCCTACATCGCCAAGGACATTACGGACCACAGAGCCTTCGGCTATGTCTGTGGGAAGGAAGGGAATCACCGTTTTGTGGCCATCAAAACCGCACAGTCGGTCAGTATTTGTTTTTACCTCTAGACAGTTGCTGTCGTGTGTTTGCTTTTGCACCCTTTGTGTCCTAACATTTCGATAAGGACCCTCAAGCAGCTGGTGTGGGTTTTTGTTGCTGTATGTGGCTGCAGCTTTAGGTTTCGTGCATGTGAAAGGGTTAAAGTTCATCCAGCAGCAACATATTCTACATGATATTGAGTATCTCTCTGGGCTCTGATATGATTGCTGTTGCTCTTGTTGTATCTGTGTGCCTGGCTTGTTTTATCTGGATCCAACTGGCTTGCTCTGTAGCCATATTGATTTCCCATAGTGAGTCAATGAAGGTTTGAGTGTGTGTCACCAGCTCTAATGGCATATCCATCCTCCGAGGGCCATGAACCGTGGCTCTCTGACTTAGACGGATATACACACACACACAACCAGACTGTAATCACAAATACACATGCCACACTTCGGTTCATAAATGTTTGCTTTTTCAAATGTCGCCCTGGCTAACGGTGTATCACACAGCTATGTTTTCCTCACTCTGCAAAGCTGCCATTTACCCGAGGAAAGGTCATATTTATATTTTACCCCTTTTTTCAGCATTTTGAACCAGCACTCGGGCTCTTAGTCGAGAAGCAAACAATAAGAGGGTTGGAAGTGTGGAGCTTATTGCCAAGGCTGTAATTGGAAAGTACCCACTTTGATGTGAATTAACAAAGTGTCTCTGTCGTCATGAAGAGCAAGTTTTAAAGTTGTTCAGAAAAGGCCAATTTAGGGTTACATTCAAACATAATTGGCTTACTGCTCGACTCCGAGTCCCAGAACAAGAAAGGCTCGTCTTATTTAGTTCGGGTTTTTTTATGCAGATGGAGGAGCCCTAATTGTGTCAGAAAGGATTTCCTTGAAACTCTTTGAGTTCAGTTCTGGTTATAACTTTATATCAGTTTAACAAGGTTATTGATAAGAATAGTCCTGTTTGTTACAAAACCAGGTTTCTAGAAAACTTCAGGGTTCAAACTATCTGATTATTGTCTTTTGCTTGCGTTGGAGAAAAAAGCTAAAACTAATCTGAATATCGGGGCAAAAACACAAAGTATTAGTGTTCGACATATACAAACAAAATCTCCACCAAATGCTTCATTCCCAAAAAATCCCAGAGTGTGATTTCCTGAAGTCTTGATAAATCTATGTAACTGATGCCATATAAAAACTATAACTGTGCACTGTATGGTGATTTGTACAGGTACCAGTGTAGATGAACAAGCACTCACACTTTATGAACATCTTATACCTAGTCAGCAATAATGAAATTGATATCAGTGAGAGTGAAAAGAGCCGTAAGAGGAACAATTTAAGGCACTTTGTAGGTCCCAGAAAAGGTTAAAAGGGGTCATATAGTCCGAGTTAAACCTTTTTTATTATTTAGCTTTTACTGCTTCAGGCTGCACGGTGGGGCAGTGGGTTAGAACTCCTGTTTGGCAGAAAGAAGGTGCTGAGTTCAAAATTCAGTCTATGATATTTCTGTTGTGGAGTGTTTTTCTTCTACAGTTGAAAAACCTACATGTTAAACTGTCCCAATCTGTCTATCAACTAACCACGGATGGATGGATGGATGGATGGATGGATGGATGGATGGATGGATGGATGGATGGATGGATGGATGGATGGATGGATGGATGGATGGATGGATGGATGGATGGATGGATGGATGGATGGATGGATGGACGATTTAATCACGTTATCTGCCTAAAGCAGTGGTTCCAAGTCCTGATCCTCTGGACCTGATCCTTTGGACCTGATCCTCAGGACCTGATCCTTTGGACCTGATCCTCAGGACCTGATCCTCTGGACCTGATCCTTTGGACCTGATCCTTTGGACCTGATCCTCAGGACCTGATCCTCTGGACCTGATTCTCTGGACCTGATCCTTTGGACCTGATCCTCAGGACCTGATCCTCTGGACCTGATCCTTTGGACCTGATCCTCTTGACCTGATCCTCAGGACCTGATCCTCTTGACCTGATCCTCAGGACCTGATCCTCATGACCTGATCATCTGGACCTGGTCCTGCATGTTTTACACCTGTTTAACAGGTTTCTGTAGAACATAACAGGTGATTCAACCAAAACATGCTGGACAGGATCAGCATGATGAAACACTGATATATCATATAAAACTTTAATTTTTGTTCTCAGAGTTTAAAAACATCAGATTCAGCTCAAATCAAAGGGGACTCCAACAAATGGGAATACACTATTATAAAACATAGAACCAGCTTTATACTCATTCAGTCAGTGTGTAAAATAAGAGGAATCACATACAGTAACAGAGTCTCATCAAACACAAGATGTAGTTGTAGAAGCAGCTGTCTGTCTCTCTGGCTTCAGTCATAAAGAGAAAATCACTGTTCATCTCTGTGGCAGAGTTCATGCACTCAATGTGTCTTTATACAAAAGCTGTTAATGAGTTCTAGATGCTTCAGTTCTGATATACAAAGCTGTGTTCGAGTAAACAGAGATGTATTTACAGTTTAGAGGCAGCGATTTACAAAGAAATGACACAAAAATTACAGAATTGATTGAAATTTTACCTCCATTTTGATCTACCAGAAAGCTTTGGTTTCATGTTTGTGTACACAAATTTCCACAATAAATAAATGTGACAGCTATCAAAAATAAGTGATGCGTTCTGTCTGTTTGTGTTCGCTCTCGTGAACTGAAAATCTTTTCCACCTAAGCCGGTACTCCAAGACTTTCTTCTGGGTTGGCAGATCTGCAATTTATTCTACTACCACTGATGTGCCGCGTATTGTCAAATGTAAAGCAGATTTGATTTTGAAAGACTGACAATATCTTTCACTGTTGGCTCAGCTGGAGGGAAAGATTACCCCAGTGTGTCTGTCTGTCATGAGTAATAGAGCCCAGAAAATCCTGCAGAAAGTCAGCGCTAAAATAGAACTACTTTATGCAAAGTAGTTTTCCATCTATGAACTCTGTGTGCACTCCGCATAGCTCTAGTCAATAATTGATTAGGTCTGAAACACAGTTGAACTATAAGACTCTTCGCGGTTGTGCTGTGACTGTGACAGTAGCTGCAAATTGTGTGTAAATGGTTTGTTGCCATTGCTTCTACTCCCTTGATGGTACGAGGTAAGACAAGAAGCTAGCATCTGCTCATGTCACTAAACGCGATCTAGAGGAGGAATGCAGCTCGTGTTTACTGTTTGGATGAAACAGTGGCGCCTCATCTGCAACATTTCTTCACCACAGCGTGGAGCTTCCACTGAGCCGTGTGAACAATCAGTTCAAGAGCAGCGTCGTCTGTAATGACAGACTTTAAACGAACTGATTGCATTGTTTGTTTTTCTGATGCTAATTTATTCAGGTAATTGGTCCAAAGTACTCTGTCTGGGACAAAAATCATCAATTTAGTTGTTTTTCTGTTTAATAATCAGTTGGCTGATTGTTAAAGTCCAATGAGTCTGTTGTGTCTGGAAGCTTCAGTCATAGAAATATAAACCAGTTTCCAGGGTTTGTTAAATATCTCAGTGTCTGGGAACCTGTCAGATCCATAAACGAGAGATCTAAACTGTTCACAGACATATAGCTTTAATAATATACAACCCCAGTTCTCCCAAAATTGGGAAGCTGTGCAGAAAGTAAATAAAAACAAAACTCAATGATTTGCAAAGCCCATATTTTATCCCCAATAGAGCATGTAGAACACAGCAGATGTTTAAACTGAGATATTTTACCATTTCATTGAAAATATTTTCCAGTTTTGAATCTGATTGCAGCAACACGTCTCAAAACGTTGAAACAAAGATAAAAAAAATAAATGGCACCATTCAAAAACAGCTGGAGGAACATTTGACAGATAATTAAGGTAATTATCAACAGATCAGTAACATAACTGAGTATAAAGGAGCATATCAGAGATGCAGAGTCTCGCTGATGTAAAGATGGTCAGATGTTCATCAGTTTGAGTCTGTGTCTGTGGATTCTGGCACAATATGAGAAAAATCAAATGTAAAATTTAATGTAAAATTACAAAGACGCTGACGATCCATCAATTACAGTGAATATATCATCAAAAGATTCAGAGATTAGGAAGAATCTGCGTGCAAGGGATGAGGTCAAAGGTCAAAACTGGATGCTGGTGGGGTGCAGGCAGTGTTAATTTTGTTAACTACAATATTACGTCATAATTTTAGTCACAAATATATTTTTGCGGACGAAAACTAAACTAAACGGCCCTATTTGAGACGATTATTATGACTAAAATTATGTTGATTTTCGTTGACAAATAAAAGACGACATGAAAATAGACAGCGACAAAATCCAATCAGAGGAAAAGAAAAAGATGCAGAGAGGAATCAGTCAAAAAGCTAACAGCTGGGGATGCTGTGAAAAGAACCAATCAGAGCTCGGCTTATTGAGCGGTAAGCAGAGGCTTCCGTAGTTGTTTGAGATGCTCCCGGGAAGACGCCAGATGAAGTGTGGAATGGTAAGAAAATGTCCATATTGCAGTTGTTAAATTAATACTTCAGAAAATATACTTATTTTAGTCGACTAAATCTACAATTGATTTTAGTCGACTAAAACTGCCACATATTTTCGTCGACTAAAATTAGTCTACAATTAAAACTAGTTTTGTGACTAAAATTGAAAAGAATTTTAGTCAAAAGACTATGACTAAATTAAAATTTCTTGCCAAAATTAACACTGGTTGCAGGTCCTGATGCAGCACTGCATTCACCCTGTAAGATCCAACCCATCAAAAAATAGCCAGAACATTCTGATCTTCTGGAACTGAGGTGTTTATTAACCCTTTAAACCCTTGTTACTATATCATGTTGTTTATTATTTATTTTTTGTATTGCATTTGATACATTGGCTGTTTTTAGGGTTTAATTGTAATATACCAAATGTGTTACTTAACAATTATGCATTCTTTCAATAGATTATTTTAATGACTTAGATCTTTGATGTTATTGTTACTTTAACAAAACATTAGCAATGATTTTCCTGAAAAAGGCGAGTGGATCATTTACTGGGAGCAACCATGTTAAAAATGATCCAAACTAAACTTGAGCTGCCTGCAGTGACACGAAAATCCACCATGGGGCAGAATCCATGTGTCAGATCTTATACAACAGGTTTCTAAGACAAGGATTGATCATGCTGATGAGATGAAGGTCTCAGAAACTCATATGATACATTGGCATTATAGGGTTAAAAACAGGCACAATTCTTTACTAGATTTATGCAAATCGTTGTGTTCTATCATTATTTACACAGAGTCTCCATATCAAATATCAGTGTTTAACAAAATGAACCTGTTTTAGGTGAAAATTATAAGAAGTCTGGTCAAGTTTTCTTTAACTCCACTGTTTGTATCAGGAGCTGCAGTCCAACATCTTATCTGACATGCAGTTAAGATTCTATACAAATAAACATCCTGTTATTTAGTTCATGTTCAGAAACTCTGTCTCTAGTTCATCTGTATGGACGGAACACAAGCAGCCTTCTGTCATGTATGAGCTCCAGCTCTGTAGCTTTGGCATGACTTAAAGAGACAGACAGTGTGAGTGTCCATGAGCTGATCAGTGTGTTTTCTAACCTGGATATTTGGCTCTTGTTGTCTCAGGCTGAGCCAGTGATTCTGGACCTGCGGGACCTGTTCCAGCTCATTTATGACATAAAGCAGAGGGAGGAGATGGAGAAGAAGGCTCAAAAAGACAAGCAGTGTGAGCAAGCCGTCTATCAGGTACTTGGAACAACTTGTTTTTAGATGATTTGATTTTTATTGGTTTGTTTTAATATGCTATGAGACAGAGAAGTCGGGTTCGGTAAGATCACCATCCTTTATTGTGCTTATTTCATCTTCCAATCTTCTTTTAACTTCTTGTTATTTTTCTGTCTCTTTCATTGTGATGATTGCAAGATGATTTTTTTTTTTTAATGTTGCAAAGTTTTTCTCTGCTTTCTGCCTTTTCTTTCCTCTCCACTGACCTGAACTCTCCACTTCCTGTCACTGCTCCTCTCTGTTATCCCTGTTTGATTTCCCCCCCTTCCTGCCGCCGCACATCTCCAGACGATACTGGAGGAGGATCTGGAGGACCCGGTCTACCAGGTAACTCCCCGACCAATCACATCGCTGCTGTCACCTGCTGCACTTGTAGCTTGCCCCTCTGTGTGTGCACTGTGGGGAGACAGCTCCTGTCTGGATACAGCGTGGTAGTAGCGTGTTCCGGGCGTGTCTGTGTGTTCGTGAGTCTGTGGCGATGAGTGCATGCATAGCTGAAAGTCCTGTTAACTTCTTCCTGTTTTGGAGTGTTTCCTGCTGCTTCAAGTCGCCTCCATGTGTCACTCAGATCTGTTCTTTAACTGCCTTTTTAATGAGAATCTGTTGACGATGATGTTTTACTAATCACCTTTACACTTTCACCACTTTTCTCTCGATTTCTTTATGATCCTGTTTTCCTCTTGCTTCTTTTTTTTTGTCCTCTGTTCCCTCTGCTGCTGACGTTGTAGTACATTGTGTTTGAGGCGGGACACGAACCCATCCGTGACCAATCAGAAGAGAGCATTTATCAGGTACTCACAAGCTCATTTGTTCGCTTGTGTCTTATTTAGCTTTAAACTCTAGTTACTGTAGCTAAACTGCTGACGGATTGCTAAAAGCTTTTAAACTACAAAGATTTAATCTTCATTTACTGGCCAATCTCTACGAGCTCCATTACTCTTTAATGGGATAAATGTAATGTGGGCAGATCGTAAAATTAATTGCTTCTGTTTTTAACACATAAAATGAGGATATAGGAACTGTGGAAATCTTCCAGCCAACACTTTCCTCAGGCCGACTCAGCTAAAGCTCGCTAGTCCAGGCAGAGGAGTCGTTTTCTGGGTGCGGGGTTAGACCGAGGGGGGCGTGCAGGGAGGGATGCAGCTGTTATTCCTGGCCCTTGTGGAAGATGGACCCTTCCTCATTTTTGCACCTCCTTTCACTCTTTCCCGAGGAGATGAAAGAAAGCAGCGAAAGATTAATCACCAGCATCTCGTTTGATCTTTAAATAAAACGGATTGAAAATAGGGGGGAAAGTGCTGGCACGTGCACAGTCGTACACAAACACACATACAAGCGAATCCCGACACACACGAGGCACAAGAAACGTGAGCCCCAGCCTGCCTCCAGCCACAGAGGAACTAATGTATGAATAAAGATGGCAGCTTCTGGAAATAAACATATGAAAGAAGTAAACAAAGCACTGAAAGGAGGAAAGAGAACGAAGCAAGCTGAGCAAGATAGATGTCCACATTTTTCATTTATGACTCAGTCTGATTAGCTAACTGCAGAAAGAAAATGAACGTTATGAGTTCTATGATTCATACATGCATTCTGATATCACGTCTTCTGATCTCACACAGACAAAACTATCTCTCCCTGTGACATGGAGATATTACATGTCTCGACATATGTGACATTCTGAGTTATTACATGTCTGCGGGTATGATAAGCAGCCTGGATAAGGCCTTTATTAACCAAGTAGATGAGCTTTCACTTGGCTGATCTCAGTCCCAGCCCACACTCAGAGACGGGACCAGCCACTGATATTATACCTGAAGGTTACAGGGACTTTTGGTAGCCAGCGGTGTATCATAGTGCTGGAACGGTGATGTGAAATGTCTTATTGATCCAGAGGTAACAGGCTCTCTTGGCTGTTCTCTGAATCTGTTGGTCGATTGTGTGTAGGTTCCCACCAGTCAGCAGAAGGAAGGGGTCTATGACGTCCCAAAGCGACACCCAGTGAGTGACCGTGTGTTTGCCTGTGTCCTACCTCAGCCTGCCTCCCCGTCTCAGACAAACCTCTCAGCCGTGTCACCGTTACTCACGATGCAAACGATTTCTCTCCAGTTTCACAGCTTCGATGAGAAGCTCTAATCCAGATGAACACACACTGATTTGGAGTAGCTGATTTCTGCCTGAGAGGTTTGCTGGGATCCAGTGCCTTGTGCAGTTTGTGCCGTGATGGTGTACCGCTTGTGCTGTGGCCGGTGGCGGCTGGTGCCCTCCTCTTCCTCCTCCTCTTCCTCGTGCTCTGCGGTGCTTGCACGTTGTGGTTAACTGGGATATTGTGTGTTTGAATGTGTGGCATGTTAATTCATGTAGTCCAGAACGTCTGGCTGTGGTTAAACGTCGTGAGTCCAGTAAAACCTGCATGGCTGCTGTATCTCAGATTGAACTCATGTTTGTTTTTTGGTTCTTTTTTTCTTTGTGAGATATAAATGATGAACAACGTGCATGGTAATATTTATGTTAAATTTACACTTTTATTCCTTTCATATATGTAAAATGTAAAAATTGCAATATAACTTTATATGTGGGTGTTACAAGCCAACTGTTTGTACCTATAGTAAAATGTGACCTTCACCAGTGTCGAGCTGCTCTATATCTCATCTGCTCTTCATCTGTCTGCAAAGTTGATATTTATATCGCTGCCAGATTAAATCCTGTAAAATGTTCATGCTCACCAGGATATGTGAAAGTGCACGTATGGCTGTACCTCCTTTACACCTCCTTTATGCAGTGTTAACATCCCATATTGCTACACCGAACTCACCAAGTCTATGTTGGTTTCTTTTCCCTAAACCACCCCCACCCCCACCACCCCGGGCCTCCTGCCATGTTACAATCCCAGTTTTAGGATCATTCTCACAGTTTTCCAGCAGCTTATTATCCCCAGATGTGGTAAGGAGCTTACAGACACCCGAGTATTTTTGTTCTCTCCTCGCCATCACACAGCTCATGCTGATTTTTGGATTGCTTTTGTGTCAGAAGGTGTCAGAATGTGACCAAATCCAACATTGGTCTCTTGTTGTGCAACCAATTGGCCTCGTTGACTATTATGCCTTTGATGCTGGTTTCAGATTTTTAATGCCTCCTCCAGATAGTTCAAAACATTAACTGCGATCAGGCTTGATTGATGCAGATTCTAGATATTTACAGTATCTTTATAACTCAGAACTTGCATCAGATTTTGAGGGAATTTTAGATTTATTTTAAGATGGATCCGGTCTCAGAGGGCAGCGGGCTGCTCTACTTGTCTTGCTCTGTTTCTGGGTTCAGGTTTTTGGAGTATGAGCCACAGAGAAAAACATAAAGAAACCACTGCATTTCATGACTAATATAATAAGGCTTGGTAACGATTCTCGAAGAAACGGATTGGACACCACTCGTCTAAAGCCTGACAAACACAAACTGAACAGGAAGTTCAAATACAATCTGCAAACATTTAATACAGATTCACAAAAATGTTGGTGGTGAACTTTCTCCATGTAAAAAACAAAACATGTCATCGATTAAAGTTAATTAATGACTATAATTAGGAGTTTTAATCACAGCATATCTTATAGATAACTGTAGCTAACAGTTATTGCCATATCGATATAGCAAAGGTTTACCGTACATCGCAGATACATATTGTGCTCCAGTAAAACAGGTAGCGATCAGGACTCCCACTGCTCCAAAATACAGCTGATTTACAGTGGGGCAAAAAAGTATTTAGTCTGCCACCAATTGTGTAAGTTCTCCCACTTAAAAAGATCAGAGAGGCCTGTAATTTTCATCATAGGTATACCTCAACTATGAGAGACAAAATGAGGAAAAAAAATCCAGAAAATCACATTGTCTGATTTTTAAAGAATTTATTTGCAAATTATGGTGGAAAATAAGTATTTGGTCACCTACAAACAAGTAAGATTTCTGGCTTTCACAGACCTGTAACTTCTTTAAGAGGCTCCTCGGTCCTCCACTCGTTACCTGTATTAATGGCACCTGTGTGAACTCGTTATCAGTATAAAAGACACCTGTCCACAACCTCAAACAGTCACGCTCCAAACTCCACTATGGCCAAGACCAAAGAGCTGTCAAAGGACACCAGAAACAAAATTGTAGACCTTCACCAGGCTGGGAAGACTGAATCTGCAATAGGTAAGCAGCTTGGTGTGAAGAAATCAACTGTGGGAGCAATTATTAGAAAATGGAAGACATACAAGACCACTGATAATCTCCCTCGATCTGGGGCTCCACGCAAGATCTCACCCCGTGGGGTCAAAATGATCACAAGAACGGTGAGCAAAAATCCCAGAACCACACGGAGGGACCTAGTGAATGACCTGCAGAGAGCTGGGACCAAAGTAACAAAGGCTACCATCAGTAACACACTACGCCGCCAGGGACTCAAATCCTGCAGTGCCAGACGTGTCCCCCTGCTGAAGCCAGGACACGTCCAGGCCCGTCTGCGGTTTGCTAGAGAGCATTTGGATGATCCAGAAGAGGATTGGGAGAACATCATATGGTCAGATGAAACCAAAATAGAACTTTTTGGTAGAAACTCAACTTGTCGTGTTTGGAGGGGAAAGAATGCTGAGTTGGATCCAAAGAACACCATACCTACTGTAAAGCATGGGGGTGGAAACATCATGCTTTGGGGCTGTTTTTCTGCAAGGGGACCAGGACGACTGATCCGTGTAAAGGAAAGAATGAATGGGGCCATGTATCGTAAGATTTTGAGTGAAAACCTCCTTCCATCAGCAAGGGCATTGAAAATGAGACGTGGCTGGGTCTTTCAGCATGACAATGATCCCAAACACACCGCCCGGGCAACGAAGGAGTGGCTTCGTAAGAAGCATTTCAAGGTCCTGGAGTGGCCTAGCCAGTCTCCAGATCTCAACCCCATAGAAAATCTCTGGAGGGAGTTGAAAGTCCGTGTTGCCCAGCGTCAGCCCCAAAACATCACTGCTCTAGAGGAGATCTGCATGGAGGAATGGGCCAAAATACCAGCAACAGTGTGTGAAAACCTTGTGAAGACTTACAGAAAACGTTTGACCTCTGTCATTGCCAACAAAGGCTATATAACAAAGTATTGAGATTAACTTTTGTTATTGACCAAATACTTATTTTCCACCATAATTTGCAAATAAATTCTTTAAAAATCAGACAATGTGATTTTCTGGATTTTTTTTCCTCATTTTGTCTCTCATAGTTGAGGTATACCTATGATGAAAATTACAGGCCTCTCTGATCTTTTTAAGTGGGAGAACTTACACAATTGGTGGCTGACTAAATACTTTTTTGCCCCACTGTAAATGATAGTGGCCCAGATGATAAAACACATTGGACCTGACTTATGAGAGGTTTGCGCTTGTTAAAACAGGCGCAAACCTCTCAGCGGCTGCAAAAACAAGCAGCAGGTGATTTACTAATGGCGCGCAGGTAAAACTGCGCCTGTTAAACCTGCAGCAATTTGCGCGCAATCCTTTTAGCACTAGATGAATATGCAATGTGGGCGTTTATGTCAGAAGACGTCAAATATTAGGAGGAGAACATGTAAATAAGTGGGCGTTTACCGCCTTTGATAAGCATGTCTTAACGTGGCGCAAAAATGGCTGCAGTGATTGTTGCGATGAGGAGATGGACGAGGAAGAAGAGAAGGAGGATGATCCGTGTTTCACTCAGTTTGTGCAATAACGCACAAGACAAAAAAATATATTCAATATGAGTTTATTTTCGAAAAAATAAAAAAAAAGAGTTGTCAAATCATTTCAGTTCATTTTAGTTCGAGCAGAATTGTTACTTTTTTCCCCTTTTTTGACGATGCTACATTTTTAATAAGATTGTCCTGTAGGTGACGTAGAGTGCGTTCCTCCCTTCCAGCTCATCTGTGCATGCCTCCCTTTCTGGAACCGGTTCCTGCCATTTGCGCCTTTCTTGCTCTCATGAGGGAAAAGCGCATGTGTGCAAGCAATCTTAGAAAATCACCTGCAAATCAGGAACGCGCCCTTTGCCGCTCACCTAACTTTGCACGCTTTACTTGGAATATTGATAAATCAGGCCCTGAGTGTTCTGATCTCCACATCGACATGAACAGTGAGGAAAATGAGTGTGTATCACAATATCCTATTAGAGTCCCACAATCTGATGTTTTCCTATAACATTGTGCAGCTGCAGTGATTAAATATCTTGTAAACAGAGGCAGCAGGTGAAGTCGTGTCCACACGCGGTAGCAGACTTGTGACTACAGAAAAAATCCCAGTCGCCTCAACAGGACAGTGACATTAGATGAAATCTGTGTATGTGTGTGGAACACACCTCAGATGAAATGATCCCATCAGCACAAATGTGACCCCCTGTCCACAGCAGGCTCCTCTTCTGTTTACTCTGTCACCTTCTTAAACGATGGTAAATCAATAGAACACACACACACATCCAGCCGAAAGGCCATTTCAATCTACTGAGCTCTTGATCTTGTAAGACCTGAAAGAGTCTGTTGAATCAACAGAAGCCCACGTCTCAACCGTAGAGTCCACATAAAGGGGTCAACACGTTTCCACCAACCAAACACATCAACTTCTCTCACTCACTGGATTACTGATACGTGATGTGATCACAGCTTTACATTTCACTCTGGGTTGGTTTAGCTTCGGAGTTTAAATAAAGGTTAGCATACATGTGCGCGTAGCCGTGTAGGTGAAGTTGACTCGGTGTAAAACCGAGAGATGAAGCTCAGCCGTTTGTTTGTCCATGTTTCTGCTGCTTGGATCATCTCGGCTTTCTGTCTCTTCCTTTTCTGA
Source organism: Pachypanchax playfairii (assembly GCA_006937955.1). Classification (NCBI taxonomy): domain Eukaryota; kingdom Metazoa; phylum Chordata; class Actinopteri; order Cyprinodontiformes; family Aplocheilidae; genus Pachypanchax; species Pachypanchax playfairii. The sequence continues at coordinate 2,387,643 of SSNP01000004.1, read as the reverse complement.
CAGAATGTGTTTATTCATGAACTCGGTGAGGTTTTAGAGTCGCAACGAGCATTTTATGTCTTAAAAAATCCTCCAAACTTTGTTCTATTTTTCATGTGTTTGCATGTGACGGGTCGGCTGTGTTTACGCTGTGATCCGTCACGCAGCAGGGAAGCAGCAAGGTGGTGTTAATTAAAGGGGATGCATTAATTGCATGCAGAACACATGTGCACTGGTAATTACTGTTTCCCTAGAGACGGCTAATTGATAAGTTGTGGCTGCACTGATGAGGACTCGATGGGCAAAGAGATAGTGAGAGAGTCTAATGGGCACAAAGGGATAATTGGCAGGACAAGAGACAAAGAGAGGGAAAACATGAGGACAATGGAGAGACGGTCAGCAGCAGGCTGCAGCTAATAACATACTGCAAATACAGTATGATTCACTGGATAAAGTTAGAAAAAACACACGTTCAGATAAATACTTTTCATCAGCCAGATTGAAATGAACAATTAGGAGTTTGAATTTTCATTAAAACAACTTGAGTAGAAAAATGAGCAGTGCTTTTAGAAGTGATTACTACTGGGCAATATGTTATTGTTTTTCAGTATCGGCTAATGACGGTCATATCTCATGCTTTCACCCAATGAAAGCAACACTCTCAATAATATTGTCTTGTTGTGGCCTTGCCAGATCAGTTTGCACGTTGTGTTTTGGTGCCAGCGCTGGTGAGAGGAAAGTGTCATCAAGCTGCTGTAGCTGATATTAATTTCGCTGTTGGTTTATATTTATGAAATGAAAATGTCCATCATGTGTTTGTAGTTTGGTTGAAGTCCCAAAAAGCAGCTCTTTTTTTTGTCTGTAAATAACGATTTTCCCTACGATCGTCTGTCATTCTGCATGTGCGTTAACTTGGCCTGTTTTTCCATGTCTGCCTTCCTCTTTGTCACACACTCTGGTTTCTACTGGCATCAGAGTTTCAATCCCAACTCTCAACTCTTGTTTAGAATAAAGCCCTTTAAATCTTTGTTTTACCTCTAACACTCTCAGAAATAGAGGTACGAGACAAGAACATTTCTGTACCTATAGGTAAATTGTTTTAAAATGTTCCCTTAAAAGTACAATATTGGTCTTTAAAAGGCCAGAAATGCCCCTTAGAGTGTTCAAATTGATATAAAGTACAAATTTGTACCATTTCAACTGCACCTGCAACCCTGGCCAACGCTGGTTAATCTCCATTTTATTAAGTTTCTTCCATCATTTTCAATATTATGTTTCAGAATGTTGGTTTAAGACTTCAAAATGTGGCATAATTTTACTGTTTTAGTGGAAGAACTTCATAAGGTACAAAAGTGGACCTGGACTACAGGGTACACCCCCAGCGACAAGAATTTGTACCCTTCTTGTCGCTGGGGGTGTACCCTGTAGTCCAGGTCCAGGGGCATTTCTGGCCTTTTAAAGACCAATATTGCACTTTTAAGGGAACATTTTAAAACAATTTACCTATAGGTACAAAAATGTTCTTGTCTCGTACCTCTATTTCTGAGAGTGAAAGGTATTCTCTCACTGGGCTGCGACAGTTGGCAACACGTTACAAACGTTATCTGCCGTGGAGTTTCCAAAATGTTCCAAATTTACGTGACAATTTTTTCTGGAACTATTGAACTTTTCTTAATGTAGTTTCCATGAAAGAGAAAGTGAAACAGTTTTGGGGAGGGGTCGATAACTTATGGAAAATGAAGCTTAACTGAGATGTTTTAAGACTAAAATTGTTCCAGAAAATGTGATTGTAGATTTATTGATTGACACAAATCGGTCCACTTTAATCCAGTTTCGTGTTCCTAACTTGTCTTGCAGCAGTCGCAGCCCCGTGAATCTGTTAAGAAGAACTTAACTGTGGACCTGAGTGTGTGTGTGTGTTATGATTGAATCACCAGCAGATTGTTGTTTCCTCTCTCAGAGAAGAACATTTTTTTGTCTCTGATGAGAAATGACTAACATGTTTGCGTGTGAGAGAACATTTCCATCCCATTTGCCATCTAACACTGGGGTTTGGATTGCAGAATGGACATCAAAACACCCCCAAACATCATCATCAGCACCATCATTACCATGAACAGCCTCCCCAGCAAGAGCAAAGTGAACAGCAGCAGAAGCAGCAGGCAGTTGCAGATCTGATAAACTTAGACCTGGATGTAGTGACTCAGGTAAGGCGTCATACCAACATACAACGAGGTTTTCTTGTATCTTTCAAAAGGGGAACATTTACCTGTAAAGGTCAGTCGTCACCTTTCACGACCCGCTTCTTTAGTCCCGTCCTCACATGGGCTTTTGTCCACATCCTGAACACTTCTTGTTCTACTCTAGTTTAAAGTGACCACAGCTGTTGACCTCTGTCATTTCTGAATAAAACATGCCGCTTCACTGTTGCTGTAGCAACCACCTTCAAACAGATAGAAGCTGGGATGTGGTATTGGTTTACCCTTGCGTTCACACCTGAGTGTGAAAGATTAAAAAAAAAAAGGACAAACCCAATACAGCAGAGACAAAAACTCATTATGACAGTTCCTGCGTGTGTCGCTGAACTGCGCTGCAGACTGAGGAGTTCCTCTTCTCACGGCGCATTAATAAAACATTCATAATGCGCCGACAATCAGGGTGAGGCGACCTTACCCCGGCGCCACCGCAAACATAAAGAATGTATTGAACTGAATGAACCGGCTGGCGGACAGAAAGTCTATAAATGTCCAACTTTGTGTGATGCTGGGACATTCACCGCAGTGCAGTGGCGTTTAATCACTGCTGGAGCTTTCTGTTTTTGAAAAGGCTAATATTCAGCAACCACCGAGTGTTTTTTTAATCCCCGAGAAAAAAAAAGGATCCTTAAAATTCGACTTAAAATGTGAATTTAATCTGAATCTCAGATGGTTTATCTCGTTAAGTTGTCTGCAAGGGACCGAAATCTTGGCTCAACCGCACGATCGCAGATCTATTTTCTGATATAATGCAAAAAAAAAAAAAAAAACTTTAGGGTCTGTTTGACCTAAGAGTGAATTAGACGGAAGATATTCTAAGAACATTCATTATCTCGGAAGAAATTATCCGCATCCGTGATTTATGCAAATGTCTGACCATGTATTCAAGGCTTAAATTCCTTTATCAACTAAAAATAGTTTCCCTTCACTTGCCAGTGGCCTAAAGATGTTATTAATGTGCAGAAATGAGAACGATATTGAAGAAAAGGATCATGGGAAGACTGTGAGAGGAAACACGACGATACAGAAACACATTCAGATCAAAAAGAAAAGTCTGCTCTCTTTGATAGTTGTTCCCTCGGAGACACAACACACATCTTCTACAAGAGGCGAACATTAATGACTTGCACCAGAAGTAGACACTGGTACAGTAATGAGGTTAGGGGCTGTATTACTCTGCTTTCACGTCAGCTGATGGAATGCATCCTTATCAGATGAGGAAAAAATAAATAAAAGTGTAAGAACTCATGGTGGGTGTGTCATCGTGATCATTCCATCTCATTATCACGTCTCTCCTCACCTTTTTGTTGCTGCAGCAGAGCTCAGGTAGGTACCATTAGCATGCCTGGCTTGTCTTGTGTTGCACGTGTGACGCATGCTGTACATGAAGCTGCTATATGTTGCTGCTATCCAGACAACAACGCAGCCATTGTGTCTGACTGTCGGCGTTTACTGTCTCTGATTCTCAGAATATCAGCCAATTAGAGATTTTTGGAGACATGTCTACACCGCCTGACATCACCTCCCCATCAGTGAGTAGATTTTCGCGTTGACTGAAATCCCTTTTGTATTTTGGTTGTTTCCTGACCTCACCTCTGACCCTGACAGACCCCGGCCTCTCCCGCCAATGCCCTCGACCCCACGCAGGGCCTGCAGCCTCCCGCCGAACTGTTCGCTCCCTTCAATCCTGCGTCTGTGCCCTCAGGTAAGACCTCATTCGTTTTCTGCTTAAATACGCTGCTGCTACATGCCGCGGGGTTACAAACACAGCGGGAGACGAGGGAGAAGCAGGAAAGTCAGAGGATTCGGTGAACAGAGGAGAAAGAGGAGGGTGGGAGGGGGCGGTTGGAATAAACAGAGAGAGAGGTGGAACAGAATTGAAATGCAGATGAGGGGAGAAACCGGAGAAAAGATGGTTGCGTGTGGAATATAAAACGCATTATTAGCTTACTACTTCAGATGCAGCTGATTTACCTGTGGCTGAGGCAGCTGTAGTGGTCAGACGAAAGGCAGATTGGAGGGAAGGTTTTCATGGATTCTCCGTGTATTTGCTGAGCACGTCGTGGTTTTTCAGGCTCTTTTTATTTACTCCTCTTCTGGCCTCGGTGCATGTGTCGGAGCAGCTGAGGTTAAATGTCAACCTCCTCTCCTGTAGTTAACTACCTAAGGCCAGAAACTGGGGAGCAGCAAGTGTGTAATAAGAACTACCTTTTTGCTGATGAGTTTGAGTGATTTTAATGAGCATGTGTTGAGCTCTGCCTTTTCATAATGACTCTGCCTCATTCTGGAGGTAATTATTATAGTTCACCATGACCATTAAGAGACAGCACATTAGCTGCAGGCAGAAGTAGGGCAGCGCTCTCTGGTGATGCATGTCTTATTATCTTTGTGGGTTTTTGTGTTGAGGCGAAGCAGCATATGTGGGTATTTTAATCATTTCTTACTGAGTGATTTCTTCAGGACTTTTTTTTTAGTATTTTCAAAAGATTTTTGCTCGTTTCTGCTACCAGGTTACGTGACGATGGGGGCGGTACCGCCGGGTCACTGGCCGGGAGGAACCGCGTTTGCCGCTCAAACACCGCTGGCCTTCGGGGTCCAGTCCCCGCTAGGCCCCGTTGCCCAAGTCCTCCCGGGTGGACAGCCTCTGATCTGGGGCCAGGCCAATATCTTCCCCGCCACCCAGCAGCAGTGGGCAGCCATGGCGGCTGGAGCCTTCCCCCCGACAGCCTACCTCCCCGCCCAGCCTGTGGGCACTCTGCCCGCTGCGATGTTCCAGACCCTCACCCCCGTCACGACCGTGACTCCAGCCAGCGAGAGCCATTCATGTGCTGGAGCCAGCGCCGCGGCCCCGTCGCCGTCAGCGTCCTCCAGTCCACAGCACGAGGAGAGGCCTAAGAAGATGGGCAAGGAGATGTTCAAGGTGAGGATCAAACCGCTGGAATATAATCACTTGTTTTCCATGATTGTCAGGAAGTGGGATTATAGTATCATACAAAACTGTAATTTAAAGGGCAAGCAGCCAAAAATAAAGAGTTCCTTTGCAGTTTTAGAGACAATTATCTTTGGCTCATTTTCAGCCTCTCCAGGGTGGTTTTGCATAATTTTGCTCTCAGCTTTTGGCACTGAAACATGCTTAATATAAACATAAACAAACAATTATTTGAATTATCAATTACCAATCCTAAAAATTAATAAAAAATTAAACCAACTTGTTTCTTTTTTAAGTGATTCGGTTCAGTCAGTCAGTTTTTGTCTTTTGAAACTGAACCCGGTTGTTCCTGAGTCGTGGTCAGATATTAGGAATAGTAAATAAGTCAGTGCACACTTCAGTGTCCCAGAATGTTCTCGTTCTTTTAGGATTTCCAGCTGGCGAAGCCTCCGGCCATGCCGTCCAAGAAGGCTGATCAGCCCAGCTTGTCGGGAACCTCAGAGGCATTCAGCACTTACTTCAGCCGTGTGGGCACCGCCCAGGACACGGACGACTGTGACGACTTTGACATTTCTCAGATGAATCTCACGCCGGTCACCTCGACGACACCGTCCACCAACTCCCGTGAGCGCCACTTCCTCCTTCATGCTTTTTCTGTGTGTTCTGATGTCACCGTCTGGTGTTAACCCGTCTGTCCCTCCCACGCAGCGCCCACGCCAGCTCCAAGACAGAGTTCACCATCCAAATCATCCGCTTCTCATGTCAGTGACCCCCCTACCGATGCCACAGACCCCCCCACGGACGACTCGTTCGGAGAAGCAGAGGGGAGTCCCAGTCGCAGCGGAGAGGAAGATGCTGTAAGTACATCCATGTTAGTGCGTCAGGTGTGTGTACCTTTAAGAATGTTGCTTTAACCTGCACGGTGTGTTAATATCTGCTGATAAATAGCTTTTGTAGCCGTGTTGGCGGGTCAGGTAATCACTCTGGCTGATTATGCTGTTGTGTGTGTGTGTGTGTGTGTGTGTGTGTTTGTGGTCAACACAGCGTTAAATTAGCTGCTGGAGTTGTCAGAGATATCATTAAGCTGTTATTAATACCAGCAAGGTAACGTCCATACATCACCACTTCTAAATGGACAGACTCGCCTCTGTTGGGACGGAGGAGACATAGTGCCCCAGTTCTTCTTCCAGGGAAGTTAATATTTATGTTTTCACCTTATCCAGAGGGCAGGAAAAGTATGACAAAACAAAAGAAGAAACAAAGTAATAACAGATTCGCAAAAAAAAAAAAAAGGTGAAACTGTTTCTTTATCCTTAAAAAAAAAAGAGTCCTTGTGACCTTCCAAGTACCAAGACTTCTGGTTTTTTCCAACATTTTTCTTCCTTTCTCTCACCCCGTCTTTTTTTCTGCATTGTTCCTTTAGTGCTCACCTTTCTCCCCTCTCTTCTTCTCTCCACTCAGCAGACGTGAAACATTAGTCCTAAGCCTGCAATCTAGCTATTATTGAAAAAAGCGAAGGAAAAAGAGGATTTTCACACCGCTGAAAATGTCACCAGGCCGAAATAACACATATAAGCTTTACATAACCCAAAGAAACATGTACTGGTGGCAGCGCTGAGTGAGTGGAGTGGAAAGGTTACAAAGGAAAAAAAAAAAGAGGAAGAGAAAGATGGTGCGAATGGGGGAGAAAAAGCATCCCACTCTCTGTGGGGTGAGGTGTAAAAAGCAGAAATGTTTTAGAGAAGAAAAAACAAAAAAAAACAGGTGATCGATGGCGCCAACTCCATAGTGGGTTTTATAATAGAGGTCTATACATGAGTTTGTGAAATGATGTTTCTGAGAAAAGAGATGCTTTTTTTTTATTCTCTGTCTGTTTTTCTCCTTCATAGTGCTGACGCCTTCTCTATTTGCTTCCTGTCTAGTTTTTAGCAACCCTGCAGTCCTTCCTTCAGATTTATTCTACTTTCTTCTCTCTTCCTTCTTTTCCTTTTCTTATATCCCTCTGTGGACTCTTCTCTCCCCTCCGTCTCCTTCCTTCCTTCCTAGGCGTGTGGTTCTGGGTCGCCCTGCCCCAGTGAGACAGCAGAGCCCAGCCCAGAACAGGCCAGTCCAGAGGCTGGGAGCTAGATAGCAGCAGGGCAGGGTAGGTATCACCCCCCCACCTCAGTCTCCATCTTTTGTTCTTCTGGTGCATCTTCGTACTTTTCAGCTTCATTTATTCTCCCGACTCTGTTTTTACTGTTCCACTTCCTGCATGAACCTGAATGCTGATCAGTGACCATGTGCTTGTTTCATTTTGTGGCATCTTTGATTTTTTTGGTGGAGTTTTGTTCGTACCCGTCGACTTGTGAAAAGGTATTTTCACATGCGACTTTTTTTTGCCGACGTGATGAGTTCATCGTGTGTGTGTGTGTGATCACTTCGCCCGTAGTTCGTTCCTTGTGTCCCGTCTTCACACCCGGTTCTATAAATAGCGCACGTCTCTCTGGGAAAAAGTCAATGTGACAGCTAATCAGGAAAGTGTGCACCTCGATGAGCAGCTTGTCTGCTGGGATTTGAACACAATATGATAATCTTAGAGTTTTAGCTGAGTGAAAGCATGATTTATACTGACATTTTATGCATTATATATGTGGTGTATCAGTAAAGTTGTCCTCTAATAGGAAATGATGAAATTAGTGAAGACAAGCTGCGGTGTTCCTCTGTAGGATGGAAATTTCTGTCAGACACATGTTGCTGTGCTGTGTACTTATTTAATAACCCCTCCTCTCCCCTACACACACAAACACACACTCTAAAGACAAGAGCCATTTTGATCCTTGCCTCCCAACCCCGTGTCCTCACCCACACAGTGGCTCCTTAATGATGGCTGCTGGCTCTCACATGGAGAACTGGAATGGTTCTGTTTTCATCAGCTAATACTTGGGTGCCAAGATTAATGACTAGCCCAGTGTAATTGGCATTAATTAAAGCCTTAGAAGCCCTGAAGTGCCTCCCCACTTTGGGAGAGGGAGGAGGAGTGGCTGAGTGGTGTCCCCCCCCCGCCCCCCACGTCCTCTTATTCAGCCCGTGTGTGATGTGCAGGGCAGCAGGTGGATGTGAGACGTGTGAGCGGTGAGTCTGGCTGAAACCTCGCTGTTATGTCCAGAAGCTGTAAGTCCTCCTGTAGTAGCGGTTCTGTCTTGGTCCTGGTCCAATGATGCGGTCCCATATGGTGTTTACTTGCTCAATCACATCGACTTTAGACATCTTCCCTAACACGCACACCTGCGCAGTAGGCTCAGTTATTCCCCCGACAAACACACCTGTTATTGATACTGTCACCACCTGCGCTCGTATTGGAGCCCAAAACATTCAGCATGTGCTTGTGTGTGTGCGTGTGTGTGTGTTTGCTCCTGTCCAAGGCCGCTCACGCCGCCCACCACCTTTCATAGCTTGGACAGACGTGTTGTCTACACGCAGGTGGGAGCGTACGTGTGTTTTCTCGAGTGATCTCATCATGTCCAGCGAACGCTGTCGGGTCTCAGCCGTGAAATGGCTAGCTTCCACGGTTCACTGATCAATGTCGCATCGCTCATCCCACCCTCCCCCGCCCCAAAGCCCGCCGCACACGCACAGATTTACCAGCCAGATCAGATACTTTGGCCTGCAGGTTGTGCCACGCCAGCACATCACTCATACCTCTCACTCTCTCAGCTGGTTGGATGATGGAGATGAAGCGTCCTCGCTTGGCAGCGCGCAGTCAGATGATGCGGGGTGACACTGCTGGGCTGTAGCTGTGGTGCAGTGGCTAAGCGTGAATGTGTGCTCCCTGTCACCGCTTGTCTCAGCCTCTTAGTCACTTCTCTCTGAGCTGCCAGCAGCTACTTTCTGCTGACTGTCTGGCCTTCGAATCAACTACATTTACAGCTTCAGAAGTCAGATCCCAAATCCTCAGCTAAAGCCCGCCTCCCACCCTCAGCTCTCCAGTTTGATTGTTTCTTATCCTGCACACAGACGATGGAAGATGAGACACCAAGTGTGTGTTTTCTCTTGTTTCTTTACCATCATTTACAGATAAAATCAAAGCTTTTATGATGGAATATCACGCGACAAGTTTATATTCATCTCAATCATTTAAAAGATGATAATAGATGAAAATGCTCCGCCCCTAAAGGACGGGGGATCTTCAAAGTCAGGAGTCATCTAAGGGAACGAGACCCTGGGTGCTCAGTGGTAGTTCTCAAATATAGAAGACAATCTAGTATAAAGTATAAATATATAAAGCGTAGTTTAAGATTTTTTGTGTCGTAATGGAGATTTTTTTTCCCTTTTTGGTTGAAATTTCTTTCTAAACTGCTTGTCAGATCTCATCAGATAATATTAGCATCACATCCTGCGTCCTCTTCAGGAAGCTACAGCTAGACGCCAACCTTCAAACACTCTTCTACACTGAGTGGGAGAAGTCTCCTACAATTATAATAGTCCAGCCTCCAATCATGTTGGCTGCATGGCAGATTGAGTGACTGGCTGTAATTATGTGTACTGTAATAACGGCCCCTTTGTGAACAAGTGCGGTGAGGCTCGGTGCTCCGACTGTGGGGTGTTCCATCATCCACTGTTGTCTCCTGTTGTCTCCTGTTGTCTCCCTGGCTCGGTTGGGGAGAAATTCAGACATGATGACTCATAACTGGTCTTTCAAGGCCCCGGTTTATACCCTCTGATTCATTCTGGTCCTGGAGGGAGCCCGGAGTGCGAGAAAATATGCATGTCAGTGCACAATGACTCACACACACAAACAATAACTCACGCACAATTTCACAAAAAGTGAAGAGAGTGAAAGAAAAAAGCAAAACGTTGTTGGATTTAGGACAGGACGCTACTGACACCTAGTGGCGGTGTGAGGTATGAGGACAGACCCGCTTGTTGCAACTTGTGCTTTAGTGATATTTGCAGTTGAAAGAAGGAGGCGTTCATTCAGCTTCTCTCTTTTAACTCTTCAGCAAATCCTGTCGGTGACATTAAATACTCTGTTAGGATTTAATAAAACATAAAAGTGAATGTTTTCCTCTCTTGTTGACAGAAGGGGAAGGACCCTCTCTACGCCCAGATCAACAAGGGGAAGAAATAAAGAGATACGCAGGAAGACGGACCTGACCAGCACTGAGAGAACAGGAGGAGAACCCTTTACCTCTGAGCGTGTGTGTGTGTGTGTGTGTGTGTGTGTCTGCATGTCTGGCCGAGCCCTTCCTCTTTCTCCTCCTGCTAACAACCTCCCAGGAGGAGTCTCAGCACTCCCACAGTCCTCCTCCTCTTCCTCCTCTCTGCAGTCTTTCCTCCTTCTAAGAGGAGAGAGCCGTTTTGTTCATTCACCACAGGCAGGAGGGAGCATCAATCACTGAGATGGATCCAACTCTCCCTCTCTACTGCGCTGTCTCCTCTCTGCTCCCCTCGGCGACTCACACCCAGCCTTACAAACATAAGCCACTCCCCTCCCACCTTTCCTCCCTCCTCCTTCACTCACACCCTTTCCTTTACCTCCCGTGTCTGGCCAGAGACTCTGCTGCCAAGAAGAGAGGAAGTCGTGCAGTGCCTCCCTGTCTCTGACACACCCACTCACACACATGCAAACATACGTACTTGTCGTTTGAACAGACAGAACCTGCACCTTTAGCCAGGAGCTAGACTCTTAACAGGTCCGCCAGGGATGAATCGCTGTTTCTGTTGGGTTGGTTGATCGATTCGGGTGTTTCCGCCCCACGCTTGTGAGTGTCTGCTGGATCGCTATGCAGAAACAGACTCTCTGGGAGCAACTCACACACCAACCGCACACACACACATACAAACAAACAGGGAGCCGCGCCGCTCTCTATGTGAGACGCATACTTAGTGATTTGCCAAACGTCCTCTCCTCGCAGACAGACTCGCACAGCAGCCAGACGACCAGACATGGTGAGGAACGGACTCTGAGGGGGAGGGGGTGTTGCAACTTAAGCAGATTCTGTGATCGAACTCTTCATTCTCTATAGCTTTTGTACAATAATGAATTAAAAAAAGAAAAAGATCAAGTTGAGAAAAAAAAAAAAAGAATTTTTATTTTATAAGTCAATCAAGCCGCAGAGGTCAGCTCTATAGGGATTATAGAGTCTACATGGCTTTAAGGCATCTGATCTTTGGTTTGCCAAACTCATTTTGTAAATAATGAGAACAACAACAACCATTTTTGTCCTCTGGACTTCTGTGCCATAACATAGAAAAAGGCTTCAGTTATGCAAACTCAACATTAACCCAAGCAATACCAACATGTGTTTTCTTTCTTCTGCTCGCGGTTTCTACATTTCATTTAACTTTGTGCTTCTTTCTCCTCGCGCCGCCCTTTTCGTCTCCTCGTGCCTCGTGTGCACATTTTTTTTTTTTTTACGTCCAGAGTAAATTAGCTTCTGCAGTTTGTCGTCCCGACCCTGTCTGCCTCAGCAGCCACAGTCTCATTCACCGTAACCAGGACTGGACCTGCTGTCCTCCATTTCTTTTCTCCTAAATGAATCCTAAAGATAACACTTTCTGTTGGTCAGGTGCCAAACTCCAGCTGTCCGAGCGTGGACTACAACATCCTCTGCTACATTAACTGTGATGCCGATAATTCACTATCTTATGGCCAGAGTCCTAATATCACCATGAGAACTCTTTTGGACAACAAAGTTAAATAAACTGAGAAAATGAGCAGAGATGCTGAATAAAAAGGGAAACGTTGAGTACATAACATTTCTAGACCTATTTTAACTTTACCTCAGCTAACAGTTTCTTAATGTAAATGGAAACATTATTTTTATCTTAATGAATATGACATTCTACAGTGGGTTTTTAGATGATTTTTTGTTTCTTTTGGTTTTTTTTTTGGTCCATATCTTGATTTATGTATTCCACCATGTATTATTACCTGTTGCAAATAAACACTCCCCAAATGATGAATATGTCTTTTGAATGTGTCAGACTTCTTGTGTGTAATGGGCTGTGCCCACCAGAGGTGACCCCCAGTGTGTCTTTAGTTACTGTAAAGCAACTGTTACAGTATAATGTTGTAATTTAACACAGTTTTAATGACCTGTCACAATCGGCTGCACAGGCAGCCTCTAAAGAAAGCTGTCATAAGCTTTATTAGCTAGCGAGCGCAAAACATGCACCAGAGTTCTTCTTCTCAATCTGCTGCTTTCACCCTCCAAATATTCCTATACTTTGATCTCCAGCAGCTGCTGAACAGGAAGTGGTGGACAACCAGTCTATCACAGGGTCTCGTAGAGCCAGACATTGGGTCTGTGGGAGAACGTCTACACCTCTACGAGGAGAACGGATCCCAGCGAGAAGTTAAACCCAGAACAGCTGAGATAAGCTTCTGCCAGTTCCATATTGTGGCACTCGGCCATGCAGTCGCTTTCATTTTGCCCAAGCACCTTTTTTATCAAATGCTTTCAAATATTCATCTGTTACTTTTCCTACATCGAGATATTATAGAGATAAATGGAGTTTTGTTGCTGTAGCTTAAAGAAGCCCTTCCATTAAAAACGTTTTTTCTGAGGTTTCTGTAGAATATTTTAGCTCCACAGGTGTTCTTACCTTCATAGTGGGTGTGAAAACAGGTCAACAACTTCTCTTTCAGTTTTAATCTCTCAAACTACGCAGGTGGTGATAACACCCGAGTTCTACCGATTCCGAACGGCCTGTATCTGTTTCATCACAACTCCTTTATTCGTTAGTATTCATCAGCTTCTGCAGTTAAAACCACGCCTAGCATGCTGCTGGCTAAAAGCTGTTAGCATAAGACGCAGCAAACAGGAAGACACGATGTCTGACATTGCCATGCGCAGTGGGGCAGGAAACAGTATACCTTGCTCTCATAGGCTAGTTTGTAAGCCAATCAGAGTCCAGCAAATTCAAACAATGAATATGAACGAGCTGCTGACGGAAGGAGCTGGAACCAGCTGAATTTTAATGCAGACAGATTGAAAGGTCTGTTAATCAGTGTTTCTTGACGTTTTTTAGATATAAAATGTTTCATATTACTGGTTAATACTTAAGAAATAACCACAAAGTCATGAAGTTTGTATGAAATGGCCTTTTTTTTTACCTTTGAGTTTTTTTACCTTACGTCTAGGACAATGTCTCTGTTGCTGCAGTCCACACAGTGTCCTCCAGGACAGTTTAGTTTGTGACAGCTGTGAAATCATTCTAACATGCATCTTGTGTTTTAAGAAAAGACATTCAGATCCTATTTAATATCACAGTCTCTTCTTTTCTTTATAAAGAGCAAATAAGCAGATGTAAAAGAAATGGAGGCCTCAGTCACTTGTACTATAATCTGAGTCAGATATTGAGTCTCAGCATCATTTAGAACTCTATATTAAAGACATATCTGTGATAAGTGGTGTATTTGAGTCCTGTTGTAAATACTTTTTTTCAGTACTTCTGCATCCTGTTTACCAGACCTGGAATGTTACTTCAGTTTCTCAAAGAGAAAAACACAAACCTGATCAAACAATCATATTTACTGACCGATTTCATGTTTAAAAAGTCAAACACAAGCAAACTTAATAGTTTTAAAAATTCAAACAGAAAGTTTTGTGTTTCAGTGACTCACCACGTGCACACGCATATCCAGACTGGTGACATTCCATGAGCTGGTGAGACTCACTGTGTTACGTTGAAATGAGCCGGACCCGTTTGTCAAGCTGGACAGATGAGGGAGTTTTCCAACTCGGCCTCATTCTTGAAAGCACCTCCTTCACGTAAGGGACAGTTTCCCAGCTCGGATCTACGTGGAAACACTGAAGCGTTGGAAGTTTAGTTTTTAGTAAAGGTGTATTTACACCTGACTCAGTATGAGAGGCTGAAAAGAAGAACTGATTTGGTTTATTAGGAACGTTTGTTGACGTATTGGTGGATATTAAAACTCGCCATGGATCAGGTAAGTTGTTCCAAATGTCTCAAATCAATCTGCAACATTTTTTTTGTTCAGCATTCTGCTTTACTCATCTAGATATATTCATTTTCTTTCAACTGCATTAACAAATACATTTATAATAGTCAGAAAATCTCACCTGAATCTGATCTATATATTCATAAATCAGATCCATCTGCTTTTCAGGATTTCACTACAAATGAATCTGATAAAATCTAAAAATCTACAGCGTTTTTCAGGGTTTTCTGTTTGATTTGTAGCGTTTTTAGTGCAAGTTTAAATTTGAGGACTGAAAAACACTTGACTCCAAATTCTTGTCATAGTTTCTTGAAGTCTTAAAGTCAGTCAGGTTACGTATTTCTAATACCATGAATATGAGTTCCAATGTTTACAGACAGAAAAACAAAACCTTTAAACCTGTATAGTTTGGAAAACACAAAATAATAAAATCTTTATTTGTTTTCTTATATTACATAAGTTTTTCAATACTCAAAATTTAAGCTAAGTTCTCAAAAAAGAAAACAAACCACTTCTTTTCATGTCATTTTCATATTAAACTTTATCTTTAAAATATTTTACTTTTAGCGTTTTTTCATGTTGTATCTGAAGTTTCTGTATTCTGTGTTTATCAGGAAGATACAAAGGACTTTAAGGCCTTGATGGCCATGTTTCAGGATCATGAACACTTAATGGGGCAACCCAAACCCAAACCTGCTATCCCAGAAAAACCAAAGGTCGTCCCAGCCCCCCAGAGCCCCACTTACCTCCCTGCAGGAGCGCGCCCCTCCCTGCTCACCTCCATAAACCAGGCCTTAGAGTCAAAGTCAGTCAATGCCCCCAGAGTGGTCTTCAAGGAGGAGAAGACAGACAGCAAGAAGCCTGTTGTCCAGAGTCATTTGAAAGGTAAAGAGAAATCTGATAAAAAGAAAGAAGATAAAGAAAAGACAGCAACAGACGGCAAAGAGAAACTCCTTGAGAATTCTTTGGATCACAAAGAGAAGAAAGAGAATGGGAAGGACAAGAAACTTCCACCCCTTGGGACCAAGAAGGAGGGTCCACCAGAGCCGGTGCAGCTTCCTCCTAAAACAACAACACAGAAGAAAAAGGGGTTTTCTGGTTTCAAAAAGGGTCCAAAACGAGACTCAGCTGATCAGATCCTAAACACCCCAAGTGTGTCTTACTCTGGACCAGCTCCATCGATCCCCGTGGCTCCGGGTAATGGAAACTATGTGATCGAGCCGTTATACTCCATACCGAAAGCTCGTGCCATAAACAGAACTTCCTTACCTAACCCTAGTGCTGGTGTGACCCCACTCTCCACAGTCCCTGAACCTCCTAACGTTTCCCCACCTCCAGTCGTTAATCCTGACATCTCAGGTTTAAGAGTTTCGACTCCTCAGAGTGAAACTCTGAAAGAAAATCCTTCCCTGTCTCATTCTAGTTTGGTGAGCCACTCTGAAAGTGTTCCCAAACCACCAAATGTTGCCCCTGTCCCATCACTTGTTGCTGCTCCCACCCCTAAACCCATTATCACTCCCACCCCTCCATCCATTGTTGCGCCCACCCCTCCAAACATTACTGCCCCGCCCCCTCCATCCATTGTTGCTCCCACCCCTCCAAACATTGCTGCCCCGCCCCCTCCATCTATTGTTGCTCCCACCCCTCCAAACATTGCTGCCCCGCCCCCTACATCAATTGTTGCCCCCACTCATCCAAACATTGCTGCCCCGCCCCCTCCATCCATTGTTGCTCCCACTCATCCAAACATTGCTGCCCCGCCCCCTCCATCCATTTTTGCTCCCACCCCTCCATCCATTGCTGCCCCGCCCCCTCCATCCATTTTTGCTCCCACCCCTCCATCCATTGCTGCCCCGCCCCCTCCATCCATTGTTGCTCCTACCCCTCCATCCATTGCTGCCCCGCCCCCTCTACTTATTGCAGCAGCCCTTCCTCCAAAGGTTTCTACCCCTGCCCCTCTACCTAGAGCTACTGTTACTCCTCTACCAACCACAGTCCCTGAGTCTCTACCCAGGGTTAGCCTCTCAGAGCCCGCTCCTGTGGTCTCTGCTCGATCTCCATCCCCGTCCCCATCTCCATCTCCTCCTGAGCTGCAGGTTATAGAAGACTCTGATTCAGAGGAGGTAACTGGAGTGGAAACGTCTCCTTCTCCAGCGAACAACTGTCCTTCTACTCCTCAAACAACCAAAGCTGAACGCCCCATCTCTGCTCTGTCGCTGCTGGAAAGGGCAGAGGACATGAGCACTGGAAAGAAAACCCCTCCAGGTGACCAGAGGATTTTTAGCGCTCTGGAGAAGGCACGCAAGAAGACCAACAGGTGAGCAAACACTCCTCTTTCTGGGGTTAAAGGTCACCAAAGAGGTAGATTAACTTGATTTGTTACAGATTGTTTGTTATAATTTGCTAATGAACTATAACATGTTATCTCTTATCTACTGTCAGCCCCTTATTAACTCCTAGCCAGTCCTTCTCTATCATCCTTCCACCTGAAGATGTTCTCCTTAAAGAAGACCCCACCATTTCTGTCTCAAACATCCCACCCACTGAATATAACGGAAGAAATCCTCCTTCACCAAAATCAGCTCAACACAACGGTACTGAACACGGTAAGTCTCATCAGAGCTCGTCTCCTCTCTGACACATGCTCGCATGGGGATTTTTACACACTTTTTTAAGAATTCAGTTATACTCAAAAAAAAAAAAGCAGGTTTTAGGTTTGGAATGAACAGAAAATCTGCTTTGGGTTGGGTCATTACCTCTGGGTAAAGGAAACACCTGGAAAGGTAAACACGTAAACAGTCATGTTATTCTGTTATGCTAGAAGCAGCTGAGTTGCAGGAAGGGCAGATCTGTAGAGGAATGTTAGCTATGACACCGCTGCTGTGACATTTATGTCGTTAAACAGAGCTCATTCACTAAAACTGCTAAACTCATTCTGTATTTGTTTATATGCATCAAACTTTTTACCTTTTTCAAATCATTTAACATGAAAACAGCTTTAAAAACACAAAGTTTTAAAGGACAGCTTCTACTTGTGCAGTTATGACACCTAAAAAAGTTTGAGCATTGAACAAAGAAGTCTTTAACTGAGTAAAAACAACAGCTTCACAGGTGTTTGACTGGTTTGGTTTCCTTCACATTAAATTCCCCAACATTCATCATATCGCTTATTTCCCACCATCTTTCCATCTATTGTCAGATTTTTGGGATGTTAAACAGAATAAAACATGTTGTTATGTTAAAATTTGACCGGAGACTGAGTTTATGTGAAACTCTTTGCAGAAGAAACGTCTCTGATATGGGAACAAATAAGTAAAAAGGGGTCTGACGCCGTCCCAGAGGTGGCTGTGGTTCCCCCTCCCCAACCCATACAGTCTCTACCAGATCCCAAACCACTGAATCAGGCTCCACAGAAACCTGAAAGGTTTTCCGCTGCCAACCTTAGTGAATTTATTCCTCCTCCTCCTCTTCTTTTTGAAGGTAGTACACACACTTACACACTTCAAGTCATGAAAGCAGTTTTAAATTGTAATACTGTCTTACCGTCTTTGCTGCGTGTCCAGCTCCACCTGAGTTTTCAGAGACAGAAACTCCAGAGGTTCCAGAGTTTGAGGAGAGTTTGATCTCAGATGATTTTTCCCCGGAGATCCCGATGTCTGGGTGGGGGAACGAGAACCACAATGCAGATGTTTCAGATGGACAGAACAGAACAGAGTTTTACAGTAATGGGATGAATGATGTAGAAGCTGACGTCCAATCAGAACCAGCATGTGAAGATGATTATGAAGAAAGTCCTCTTCCAGACGCCATCGTCACAGTTTCTCAGGACCCACCACCAAAGCAGGAGTAAGACGTTTAACTTCAATGTACCTTTTTCTCTGAAATACCTGTTTTCTCTGAGAATTTTGCTTTAATTGCCTTTTTTTTTTTTCAACTATTTGTCCTTTGTAGACCTCAGGAAATTTACCAGAACGACGCCTATGAGGAAACACAAAACGCATACGAGAGCATCAACGTATATTCTGGCAAAAAGAAGGGGAAGGGCAACAGCGGCAAGAAATGGGGATCAAAGGGGGCAGTAAAAAGTAAATTTAATGAAAAGTAACAGATTACGCTCATGATTTCTGCTCCAAACAAGAGACACAAATAAAATTCTAAAGCATAAAACCAAATATGTTCATGCAAAATGCTGAAAAGATGAAACTTTTTGAGTTTCTTTGCAGTTAAAGTCAGAGTCGCCTGTTCAATTGACATGTTTTGCTTGTACTAAAAACAAAATGTTTAACTTGAATTTTTTAAAATTACAATCTGCAAAATGTATGTAATAATGCTGTTTTGAAAATACTAATAGATTTGAAATGGATTGCATGTAACTGTTGTTATTTTTTTATTTATACATTATTGTTTTGTTTTCTATTACAGATCCATACGTCGAGTCACAGGATTCAGTAAGTACCTTCAGGAAATCAAGATGTCGTGGTTTGTTTGGGAATTTTTGTCACATTTAAAATATTTGAACCAATTTGCACATTTTTTTCTCTTGTGTGTGCGCTTACAGGTTCGGGAAAAAACCCATACAAGCAGGTTCGGCAAGTAAGTCCTTCACTTTGAACCCTCCTCTTTTTTTTCTTCATTTCAGTTTTTCCCCAAAAATGTCAGTGATTAAAAAAGTCAGTGCCTTTGTTTGCCTCGTAATCCTCTCTGCTTTTCAAATATAGTGTGAGAAAACTCACTTACTGACGCACACACACACACACGCAGACACCTTCAAACAGAATTTTATCTGTCATTCTTTACCCCCCACAGGAGCGAGAAAAAGCCCAGCACTGAGGGGCCGGATGAGAAGGAGCTGAAAAAGAAAGAGAAGCAGCGCCTGGAGAAGGAGAAGAAGGAGCTGAAGGAGAAACTGGGGCGAGAGAAGAAAGAGCAGAAACAGAGAGAGAAAAGGGAGAACGAGATGAAGAAATTTAAAGTGAGTAGTACTGTTATTTTGACAAAGCAGGGAGGTATGCAGGTTGAAGGAGGGTGGAGTGTTTACACAGGCATAGAAACCTGTCAGGATTCATTCCTCACTGTGCAAGAGCTGAGCAATGTGTGCAAACACAATCTGTGTAAACATCTGTTGCATTTTGGCAATTTTTGTGAAAGAAGCTCTATGAACTGCTCTCAACTCAGTTTGATCATCAATATATATTCAAGGGTTTTGATGGCAGGGAGACTAAAAAGAATGAAATCTGCTATAATTAACAAAATAATCAGGGTGCTGAGAAGAAAGAGTTAGTAGAAACATTTGTGTTTTTTTTATGTCATAGTTTGGAGTTTTGTGGTTCAGATCCATCACACTGTGTTGTCAGCAGGAAGGTGAAAATAAATGGCTGAAGTCTCTGTGTGCAGCTGATGATGCCCCTGAGTATCAGGCTCCTAACGGGGAAAAAATGATTGGCATGTTAATCACGCTCTGCAGAGAGCATGTTACTCACCTACCACATCACCGTGTACGACCTGTTACGTTGGTCAGAGTTTCTATTGATAATAAACACTCAAAAGAGTTACATTTTTTCATGATTACTGAAACCTGGCGGGGTTGGTGTGAAGGTGTCTCACTATAAAAACCAGTCCTGTCTTGTTGCTCCACACTCTCTGGGTACTCAACTTCCTTTTGGAAAAACAGACAAGGTCTTTTTATTTTGTCATCTCATGTACAGAATCCCATCTTTTGTTTTTTGTATGTTTCTCACTTGTAAATGTTTCACATCATCAAACTCAGTTTGAAAGCTGAGTTTAATTTCTCCAGGTCTGATTACTGCTGCACCTGTTCCCAATCAAGAAATCACGTAAATAGGACAAAGTTGAATAACGCCAAAAGATTGTTAAAAGTCAGACATCAAAATTCAGGAACAAATGAGAAACAAAATATTTGAGATCTATCAATATGAAAAATGTTATAAAGTCATTTCTAAAGCTTTGGGACTCCAGAGAACCATACCGAGAGACATAATACACTAACAGAACAGTGGTGAACCTTCCCAAAAGTGCAGCAACAACTCATCCAAGAGGTCACAAAAGACCCCAGAACATCCAAACATCCAGAGAACTGAAGGCCCCACTTGTTTCAGTCAGAGTTCATGACTCCACCATAAGAAATAGATGTGGAAAACATGACCTTCTGGGTGGAGTTCTAAGATGAAAACCAGCAACAAAAAGACCTGTTTCAGTTTTACCAGAAAACATCTTGATGTTCTCCAGGACTTTTGTGAAACACTCTGTGGACTGACCATACAACAATGTTTCTTTTTGGAAGGTGCGTGTCCTGTTATATCTGCAGTAAATGTAACAGCATTTCAGAAAAGGAACATCATACCAACAGTACAGTATGTTGGTGGGAGTGTCATGATCTGGGACTGTTTTGCTGCTTCAGGATCTGGTGGACTTGTTGTCGTAAATAGAACCATTAATTCTGCTGCTTATCAAAACATCCTGAAGCAGAATGTCTGGAACCTGTTCCTGACCTCAAGCTGAAGCCGACTTGGGTTCTGCAGCAAAACCAGGATCTAAAACACACCAGCAAGTGGGTTACAAAAACAAAATGATGACGTTGGATTGGCCGAGTCAAAGTCCTGACCTGAGCTGAGACACGGTCACATGACCTGTGCTCACAAACCTTTTGATGTGGTTGAATTGCAGAAGTTCTGTTGAGATGAGTGAGAATAAATTCTTCCACAGTGAAGTAAAAGAGTCACTGCCAGTTATTAAAAACACTTGACTGCAGTTGTTGCTGCTAAGGTGGTCCAACAGTTATTAGGTTTAGGGGACCATTTATTTTTCCCACATGGACATGAAGGTTTTAAAAAAATCCCCTTAATAACAAATATGTTCATATAGAAACTGCAGTATGTGCTTACTTGACTTATGTTTGTCTAAAATTTTAATCTGTTTGATGATCTGAAACATAAATGTGTCAAACATACAAACTAAATCATGAAGGCGCTAAAACGTTTTCACATCATTGTATTTTTAGTTATGATTTGGAAAATTTTATTGCAAATAAGGTTAAACCAAACACACAAAAAATGTTTAAAATATTCACACATTCAGGAGTTTTATTGGTGACCTGTCTAGCTGCTCTGCATCAGATCATATTCATTCATTTATCAAGCTTCTAAAGAATGAAATACTTTTTATCTGTTACAATCATCTAAATTCATCTAAAGTGCAGCATCTGAAGACGTTTCTCTAAACACAACAATAACAACAAAAACAGAAGAAAACAAATTGGAAGTATGACTTGCTGTTTTCATGTCAGACCAGATTGAGCTTGCTTGTCTCAGATAGAGTCACATCCCATCAGATTGGAATCTGGGAAGTTGGGAGGTCGTGTGAATTTCACAGACTCTCTTGGTGGAATTTAATTAGTGATTTTTTTTTATTTTTTTATTTCATGCTAATCTCTGACTTTATCTCAGTTCACCATATTCAGTTTAGATGCAATTTAATTTAATTTATCTCTTTAATTTGATTGTTTTTCCTTTAGTTGGATTTGCGGTTTTCACTGAGACATTAACTTTGGCCACTTTCTGCACAAATGCACCATTAATTATCACTGTTCTGTCAGCTAATTAAAACCTGATGAGGAAACTATTCTGTCTGATATATATCAAATCAAATCAAATCAAAAATACTTTATTAATCCCCGAAGGGAAATTAAGTGTTGTTGTAGCTCAGTTCTTCTTCAGGGAGCCATTGTAGAAGGTTCTAGCTGTGGACAGGATATGTTACATGCACTCAAATCTTTTTTCCCTGTAAAATATTAAACCAAGAATTTGACATTTTTCTTAACTTCTTTCATCTTATGATTAGCTGTTTTCTTTGAAAAACCAAAAGTCACACCTTTATCTATTGATTTGATTTAGAATTTATTAACAGATTCTATCCATTGTGACTACAGACAGTTTTAGAATTACATCTAAACATTTTTTGTGATAAAAACAAGTTTAACATGGGGTCACATGTCTGTGTCAGGTCACAGGACAGGAGGAAGTCTTGTACGAAGCTAAAGCTATTGCAACATCAAAGGGACGTAAGCCCAATCTGTCCGTCAAGAGTGGTGACATCATCAGCATCATCCGGACAACCGACTGTCCCAAAGGGAAGTGGCTTGCCAGAGACAGCAGCAACACCTGTGAGTTTAAAATAAAATCTTTGTTTGTTTTTGTTTTAATATGTAACCTGAATACTTAAATCTGTCCTTCAGATGGGTATGTCTCTGTGAAAAATATGAAGCTGGATGTCCAGGAGATGTTAAAGATGGGCAACAAAACTCCCCGTAACAGCACACTCATTGAGCCCGAGGAGAACAACAGGTACGAATCATCCTGAAGTAAACAGTCATCACACAGACAGATATGCAACATAATCTAGATTAGAGATACACATAGTGGCAGCTCTGTGATATTATTAGCAACTTTCATCATTTTTGAGTATTTGTTTTTTGTAAACGTTACCCCTTTTTAAATGATTTTTTATTCAGTTTGAATGCTGTTCTGATCTAAGGATTTCTGCTTAATTTATCACTTTTTTGCAACTTCTTGTGGTTTGTTGGGATTTATTTACAAGAAAGAACACTTAATGGACATTTCGAAGGCTCAAATACTTAAATTCAGACCCAAAATCCCTAAAGAGTTAAAAAGCAGAAGATGTTAATGCAGAGCAGGAGTGAAATAAAGGGAGAAAAAGAGGAAGTTTAAACCTTCTCTTCCATCATTCATAATGGCAAATGTGAGACCTCTTACTAATTAGATGGATGAGCTTGTAACTCTAATGAAGACCCAGCCTGGGTATCAGGAATGCAGTATTGTGTGTTTCACTGAGACATGGCTACAGGAGCAGATTCCAAAACAGGCTGACAGATTTGAAGAGGAGCGGCAAAAGAAAAGGAGGAGGGATAGTAATATTTTTCAATAACAGATGGTGTCATCTAGGACATACTGTCAGCATAGATGTTGAACTGTTAGCTCTTAGTTTTCATCCATATTATCTACTGAGAGTGTTCACCCATGTTATTTTAGTAGCAGTTTAAATTCCACCATCAGCAAATGCTGACTCTGCTCTCTCTCTCTTTGTAATGTTTGTATGTAGCACTGAACTCAACATAGGAGGAGGAAAAGCAGTTAGAAGCAAAGTCTATTGTGAAGATGAGTTGTGGGTCTGAGCTGTGGGGGGTAACGGTTAGCAGATAGCCACCCAGATAAGGGATGAAGTAGAGGGGTTAGCAGGACACAAAAAGAGTTCATACATGGGCAACATAGTAGACAAACAGGATAGTCCAGTCCACAATCTTAAGTCCAAAAACCAATGCGCTGTTCAATGGTCAAAGACAAAACTCACAGTCTGATGGGGGAGTAGCATTTGAACTATTCAGAACAGAAACCAACTAACAAGAGCAATACAGCTAAGATAATAAAGGTGTGAATGAGAGGAGAAAACACAAAACATGATCACTGAAACTAAATACTTAACAAATCCCTAAACAAATATATAACCATGAAGGGAGGATGTGAGTAAAACTAACACTATCCCCACCATAACAGTATGGTGATTCCCCCATAACAATCTGTTGCACGTTTCCTTCTCAGGCTTTCCAACCACTTCGTGCACTCTGCAGAAAGCTGTAAGTCTCCACTCATTGCTCAGTTTTACAGATTGCATTCAATTAGTAAGCCTCTATATACAAGCAGCTGTTTCATTTCACGCTCCTGATGCGTTCAGTCACAGATGAGAGTGAGGAGTGGACCTGTGATGAAGAGGATCCCATCTCTCCTGCCCCTGAAACATCCGATCTATTCTCTACAGGGTAAATAACAGTCAGACAGATGTTCAGATTTTATTTTACACCAACTGATCAGTCCTCGAGAACTTTTCACCACGTCGTGTTTTACCTCTGCAGGAGCCACATCAGGACCCTTTCCATGCCAACTATAGGTAAGACATCCCAATATATTCCATCTTGGTTGCTTTTCAGAGTTGTTTTTTTTTAACTTGAGTGTCAGTTATCAAATACCAACTGAGACTTTAACTAAATGAAACTGTTTATTATAAACACTCATTTCCTGAAACCCATTCAACATTCACTCAATGCTTGTTGCATCATAACATCTGACAGTAAATGATAAGCAGTGTGACACACAGGTTTGATATGTTCCTTTCCTCCACTACTAGCAATGGAAGGGTGTGGATTCGATTGGTTAAAATTAACTTCACACTATATATGATCATGTGTAATACACGATAGATACATGTCTAACAGAGAAGCTGATATACTGCACTCATCTTACAGCGATTGAGACTGTCATTCATTACTTCAAAATATACTTAAATGATAATTTGTTTACGTATTTCGGGATCCTCGGGGTGTTTAGGTTTAGGCAACTTGTTCATATTTTGGTTTATGAATGCACTCAAGATAACCATGTATTTAAACCAGTCTGTGTCCTGTTACCATGTAAACAAGACTTATTTTATTTTGATTTTAGACTAAAGATACATTAACACTGCCTATGTTTGTGTCATTCATGTCTAATCTTTATCCGTCATGTGACCAAATCTAAAACTATTTTGGAAGAAAATAAACTGAAAACTGGATCTTTTGTTGAATTTAGTAAATTGGCATTCTGGTTATTTAAAAGTGTTTCTCTGTATCAAAATTACAAATGATGAAAATCTTATCTGAAAAATAACAGGACTGATGAGCTAATGGCGAGTCCAAACAACAGAGAAATGTTACCACATTTCATGCAGATGTTATTTTAAGTAACTTAAAGGTTATTTTTTTCTGTAATGGCCTTTTAGGTCTGTGCAGGAGACGGTAGACTGCAAACTATTACTTTTAATGACCATCACAAGCTCTCTGACCAATCAGCTGAGGTTCTATCATTGTGTGTCCTGCAGCCTCCATTACAATGATATCAAATGTAACTTTTTCAGATTTTACCTTCGTTCTGCTCCTCAACTTCTGATGCTGCTGCACAGTCAATCAATAAGTGACGTGTTTTCAGATTTGGCTCAAATACTTTATGTGTTTGATTATTTTTTGGCACACTGTTGTAAATTATTTTCATATTATAGCTCAACCCTTTTTTTTTTACACTTATAGATGTGATGTAAATCTGACAGCCGTTTAAATGTTAAGAAAATGGCATTCACAGCTGTTTTAAGATGGCAGCAATTTACTTTGTCTCTACTAGATTTAGATTAGCAATTAGCTCATCGGTCTTGTGTGAACTAAACTCCATTTCTCTAATCTGAGGCCACTCTACTACTAGTATGATATTAATTACTTATAACTCCTGCACACATCCAAATAACTGAACTGCCCCTTCATAAATATTTAAATTCTGTCTTGATACAGGAAACAACAGCCAAGTAACTTCACAGTCTTAAAAAATCTTAATATAAAGCCCAAGTAATTTTCCTCTACATGGTTATTACCATGCCGAGTGATGTAAAAACTACGTCTCAGTCAGATCAAATGTTCAAAGCTTCTAAAATCCCCAGACTTTACAGTTTTGATTGGCCATTAATAACCTCTCAGCTCTGCATAGTTTAAATGCTGAATCACTAGTCTGTGACTTGGCAGAGCAGGTTGTTGACGTAAGACGGAAGCTATTAACCAGCAATCAAGTGTCAACAAGTCAGAGGTTTTTTTCATGTTATCAATGTGTGACTGTTAGAACTGATTGTGTTTCTTTCTGTTCACAGGAGACAAAGACCTTCCTGTAAACCACCAGCACAGTCACAGTGAACAATATGACAGTTCTCAACCCCAGTGAGTTCATCTGCTTCCAATCTGCTTGGAACACAGACAGAAATCAAATGAGAGGTGTCAAATAAATAAATACATAATGTGTGTCTTTGTTTTTAGTGGTAGACACGAGGCACTTCAGAAGTTGGTGACACTTTTACATTCACCCAAACCTGCAGTTCCAACTCCAAGGTGACTATCACACACTTCTGTGCTGCATAAACACACCGAATGTTTCAGTGACTGTTATTTTTACTTCTTGTTTTCCAGGGAACCCAAACCAGAGACGAGTAAGTGACACTTAATCAATAACATTCATACTGTGTGATATGTTGATTTTTTTTTTTTGTTATATTTTATTGATAATAAAGATTTTGGTTCCATTGCAGGCGCTGCAACAGAGCAGGAAGAAGGTGTTTCTGAGTACGTAGAAGAAGACTGACACACACACACACACACTGAACATGTAAAGCATGTTGCTCAGCCTGTACACTGACAGGTTCTCTTCTGTTTTGCTGGAAAGGGGTTGCTGAGCATGAAAACAGGAAATATTTTGTCTTATATAGTATTTCAGTGAAAGTTAAACATTTGGTCCCATCTTGGTTAGAAGTTGAGCTGTTAAAACAATCAGACACTTTCACCTTAAAGGTATACTATGTAGAAAATAATGGCTTTTATTTCCAGCACCAGGTGACAGTAATGAGCCAAAGCACAACCCCGCCACTTCCACTAATCTTATACTCACTCTAGTGGTGGTAAAAAGTACTACAAGTTTGCCGCACCATCAAAAAAATTGTAAAAAAGATAAATAACTTTTAAAAATAAAAGTAAATCACATATTTTGGCAAACAACATGTTGTTTAGCTCTAAGTATGTATTACTTTATTTTTAAAAAGCATAATATTGAAAATTCTACGTATTCTGCCTTTCATGAGATTTAACCCTCAGCAGAATACAAGGGTTGTGATCACATATGATAGCAGCATCTATATCCTGAGTTATTTTTAAAATCTGTTTTATTTTATTTTGACAGGCCAGAGAATGATTCAACACAGGAAGTAGAATTTGATCCCACAGCTATTATTTTACCTCCTCCTGACCAGTATGCCGACATCACCCAGAAGTAATTAATGTGCAGATGTGAGGATGAAACATCTGGACTCTTCCTCATCATCACCATCTTCACGATGATTTTCATTTCTCTGTAACATCCAAGTTGAAATCCTTTGTGGTTTCATTCTGCCCGCTGCAACGCCTCGTCTGATTCTCTGGCAAACACTGCAGATACTCAACGTTACTCTTATTTATCTAATGACTGTGTATACGGATCGCTGTACAGATCCACAATGAACTGAAGCATTCAGGGTGAGGAACACCTGACTTTGAACTTTGAACCAAGATGAACTGTTTTTCCATGGAGAGGATTAAAGAAAAAAACATTGTTGAACTGCACATCAAGAGCTCATGGTAAAAATATCAGGATTTAGTGTAAATACAGGAAAATAAACCGAGGACAATGGGAGCAGAGAACCTGGTCTACAGGATGAGGCTCGATCTGAAACCCAGAGAACACCAGTACATTAAAACCAGAAAGTCCATTAATCAGCTGACCACCTTCTCTCCGTGACATCATTACAGATTTTACACATCTCTGGTTCTTTTTTCTTCATCATTTTCACCCACATAGAAGACTGTGTAACTTTTAAACAAGCTTTGATATTTAATGCATAAGGTTAATATTTTTATCTTTAATGGCTTAAAAAGAACGAAGGTAATCTGAAACACTGCATCTTTAGCTCAAGTTGCCCCTTCTGCAGGCGAAACTTTAACCAGTTTCTTTTCTTTGTTATTGTTTAGTAGGTATCATGTGACTCTTTCTAACAAACTGATAAGATGTTTTCTACATGTGAAAAGAACTCATATATGTGTGTGTGTGTGTGTGTGTGTGTGTGTGTGTGTGCATGTGTAAACACTCTGAAAAAAAAAATGTCAGAACAAAAGTGAAGTTGAAGTTTGTTTATTGTTTTCAATAAATACTCATTAAAGTGCAAATCCTAACAGCAACATCATGCAGTGCATAACAAGAGAAATCCCCAACAGAGACACCCCCCCCCCCCCCACACACACACACACACACACAGATTTGTTCACATTCATAACAATCAGCGTGCACTCAAGTATCTCAACACAGAGTGGGGCATTTAAGGTCACCCTAATAATCGGAAACCCCATTACAGTTAACGTGAGAGCTCAGCTTTGCCCTCTGCACTTTGGTACAACACAGAGTCATTGTTCCGTTTGGCCTGCTGGCGTGTTGTTCAGCTATCAACACAGATTAAATCACTAACATGCCACTGGAGTTTGCATACAGCTGTAACACACCTGACAGGAAATACTATTAAATGTGAGGCACGGCTCGTGCACCGCACACATTTGGACTGTGCTGTGGTGAGCAGCAGCACCAGGGACGGATGCATAAGGGTCAGGATGAAGAATCCTGACAGGAACAGACCAGTTTCATCAGACACGGAGATACGCTGTGAGGGAGACTATTGGTAAATATCGTGGGGACAAACAGAAAACAGACCTGTAATAAAAGGTTTCAGCAGAGTGGCAAAGAATAAAACAACTAGGAATCCAAAATCCGAGTCAAACCTCAGTCAGCTTCAAACGGACCAGAACTCAGGGAGTGAATAAAGGTCCATCTTTTTAAAAGAATGAGAGCATCACGCTGAAATGTAAATCAGTTGTGAGAGACGGTTCATGTCAGCTTGCAGGTCTAATCCAGATTTGTAGCAGATCTGTAAACAGCCGCTCGACACTGACGGCGCTGAGCAGGAACATACTTGTTGATACTCTCTGCATCCGCTCCACCTCTAACATGAACTTTGTCATCTTACCTGTGCATGCACCCCAGGTTTTTGTCACAGTGCACGCTTCACTTCCACCTAAAGTGGAGCTTCCAACAAGCAGAAGAAAAATAAGTCTGATTATCTGCTGATAACATCTAGATAAGTTATCACTCAGGGAGGATAAAGACATAAAAACAGTGTCACATTTCTGGTGATAACTGATTACGTCCTCTCCTTCTCAGCGCTGTACCTCCACATGTTCTAAGTGTCTGTTTCACTACATGGATAGTATGAACATCTATGTTTCTGCCTTATTGCTGCTGCAGTATGAGCTCGCGCTACACTATGAAATACAGCTTTTAAACAGTCGTAATCCAGGTGGATGTTTGTAAACTTCACCCATTTTTTGTTTCTTTTTCCATAACCCACATATGTATTTCCCATGATGCATTTTGAAAGCCACTTGTCTTATCAGCATTGCAGTGAATGCTGCTTGTCAGCCTGTTTGATGCAGATCTGAGACAGAACAAGGCATTACAGTAAAAAAAGGCAAAGTCTTCACCTAAAACCAAATAAACAAGAGAAACGGCAGCACCGGCTTCTTTTCACATTCAGACTCACAAACATCTGTAATACAGTGTGTGTGTGTGTGTGTGTGTGTTAACGAAGTGACCTGACAGGACAGTACAGAAGAGAAGAACTGAACTGAACTAACAGATCAGCAGCATCATGAGTCAGTGTCATGTGAACATTAATCCTCCAGTTTTAAAGTGCAGAAGGAACAAAACAAACGGCTCAATTTAAAGTCCATCTGATTCTCAAACCTGTCAAACCGAAAACTTACAGTCATGTCAAATCAGGGAAAACGCGACACTTTCTATTTCCATCTGATCGTCAAACACACTGAACGATTACATGTGCAGAATGAACATGTTTTCTTTAAGGCATCTGGGAAAAAGAAAATAAGGTTTCTTCTAAAGCAGATAAACACCATCTCACATGTTCAACCATCTGATCTCAGCTGCTACATAATAATAAATTATAGTTTATAAACTAATTATAGAAGGAGGAGTTTTAATTACACCTGCATATAAGACATTGGAGGGTAAAACCTAAATAAAACTGGTGCCCCCTGGTGGCAGGATACAAGTCTTCATGCCCCCCCCCTTCATGAAGCTGCTGTATGTTTCTGATAAATGTAGTTGTGGTTAGTTCTGTGATGCTTATGTGGGTGAGTAAAAACTCTCACTCCACATGTAAAAGATGGCGGCACCAGTAAACAGGATATTTTGATCACTTCTGAACAACAGAAGTAGCCGGAGACGCAGCTACATATTTAAATGTGTCTGTTTATTATGTTAATCAAGATATTCTTTTTTCTTTTTGACAAACTTGAAAAAATTCTGACCTAATTTCTGTGAAATGTTTTTCTTAATGACCTTGTGCAGCTTTTTGCTACTCTGAAACATTCCTCCTGCAGCACAGGCCATCTGTCCTTACACTCATAAAAACTCTCATTAGATGAACTCAAATTATTTAATGCAGTTTTTCCACCCAAAAAATCTACTGCATGCAAACTGTGTATGTCCATGAAATGTAATATAAACAATTTGCATGCAGTATATTTTTTAGGTGGAAAAACTGCATCAAATAATTCGAGTTCATCTAGCAAGTCATTTTTTTGAGTGCATGCAGCTTTTAACCTTGACTGTCTTGTCTTTCTGGTGTCACTCCATGTTTTATTTTTAAATGAAATTCTGTTCAGGCCCCGCTGACCAGCTGAGCGACAGCTGCTTTATTACAGCCTCTGAATGCATAAAATGACGGTAAAGTAGGAAACACAGTCTATTAGTTCTCTGAAAAATCAGACCATGTGACATGGTGTGCATCAACAAAGGCAGCTTCACACAGAGTGCACATGTTGCATCATCCTGCAGCCTGGTTCATTCAAGTTAGAATAAAACTCTGTCATTCTTACAGAATATAACTAGCCTCTAAAAAATATTTTAAAAATAAATATGAATCTGATATCTAAATAAAAATCATCTTCACGCGATGTATAAAGTAAGTTATTTGGTGTATCGTTGTCAACCTCTACAGAAAACCATAGAAATCTACATGAGAACAAAAAGCTTTTCACAAATTAAACCTCAAACATGTATATTAGAATATTTATCATGTAGCAACATTCCCTCCCGGACAGCTGCAACAGCAATCAAATGTGAGACAAGCTGCAAAGCTGATCTCAGATCAGTGTCTGAGACGAGCTCTGCAGGTTGTCCCGCCGTGCGGTGTCACGCTGGGTGATGACATGTCAGCAGCGTTTAAAAGACTAAAGGGATTTGTGGGAGGACTTGATGCTAAACTTGATCTTTGACACGACGCTGACCTGCGATTTCACACTGAACTTCATGAACACAAGTTCATTAACAGAGTGCAGATCCAGGATCAGTTTTTTAAATAAAGTTTTTTGATCCAATGGCTGTTAAAAAATGCTAATTTTCTGCTTTTATTCCCTTTTCTGCTCTGATGTATCTGAGGTTAACGTCACAGGGGTTTTGCTTTTCATGTCTCCACTCTGAAAAACAACTTGAGAGGAAACAGAAAGACAAAGTCACACCAAACACCTACAAAATCCCCCAAATCCCAGAACTGCAACTAGCTCAAAAGCCTCACTTACATCCAGGTTACAGAGATGCTGAGCATCTACAGATCTCAGCGTGCCAGTGTGGTGATCAGACTGGCACACATTTCAAAGAAGTCCATGGTGTGTGATCCCTGACGAGAGGCGAGGAGAGGGGAGCTGCCGGACAGGGATCCAGGGAGGGAGGAGCTGAGCTGGGGCAGGTCGATCGCTGGGCTGGCAGAGTCGATGCTCAGTCTGGGTCTGTGGAGACCGGCTGTGGAGCCCGATCTCTGAGGAGTGGACGAGCCCAGCTTAAAGCCGACCGCCTCCATGATGTCATCTGTGGACAGCATGGCAGTTTCATTAGAGTGACATCAAAAATTTCTGTTTAGATTTAGTTACTAATGTAGCAACATTCCCTCCCGGACAGCTGCAACAGCAATCAAATGTGAGACAAGCTGCAAAGCTGATCTCAGATCAGTGTCTGAGACGAGCTCTGCAGGTTGTCCCGCCGTGCGGTGTCACGCTGGGTGATGACATGTCAGCAGCGTTTAAAAGACTAAAGGGATTTGTGGGAGGACTTGATAACTGTATGAACAGGTTGTATACATATTACTTATACAGTATTTATCACAATCAGTTTATAATGAAAAATGAAGTACGTGACAGTGTGTAACAAACAAACTGAGTCTGTTCTGGAAACAGTTTTCCATTCGCCACTGATAACTGTTACATTTTACCATAAAACTTGCAAAGTTCAGTTTAAAGTTTGGAGAAGTTTGCAACAGATTTAATGTAATTTGGTTCCAATTAACAACATACTAGAAAAAATCGATGTTAGACATTAAAGCCAAATACTGAAGAACTGATTGGAATCATTTTGTGCATTTTTGTGAAGGAACTGTTCCTAAAGACGATACAATCAGCAACAAGTTTAATCCTTTACAGTCTACCATGGTCGTGTCACTCAGCCCTTCTAAACAATGAGATCATCAGTCGTAGTATTTAGAACAAATTATTTTTACTCTGACGAACCATCAATGCTCTTGAAGTCGAGGAGGTAGGATCTGTTGTCAACTTGGTACAACTGCAGACTCATTTTCACCAGGTTTCCCGTCACTGGATTCTTCCTCCGGACTCTCAGGTGATACGGGTTCACCACCTAACGCACGCACACGCACACGCACGCACACACACGTAGATCTGCTGATGT